>MU968501.1:4136129-4464400 GCA_034641835.2 Pinus albicaulis
ATTTACAGCAAGGTACACTCCGCAGCAAAATGGAGTTGCCGAAAGGAAAAATAGGACAATCATGGATATGGTAATGAGTATGCTAAAGGAAAAAAATTTGCCAAATGATTATTGGGCTGAAGCTGTACATTGTGTAGCATATATCTTGAATAGATGCCCAACAAAAGCAGTCATGAACAGAGTTCTCGAAGAAGCATGGAGTGGGACAAAACAATGAGTCACCCACATGAAAGTTTTTGGTTGTGTGGCTTATGCACACATTCCAGATCAACTAAGGAAGAATTTGGACAGCAAGGGGGAGAAATGTATTTTTATTGGATACAGTGAGGAATCCAAAGCTTATAGGTTGTATAACCCATCCACCAAGAAATTTATTGTGAGTAGAGATGTTCAGTTTATTGAAGAAGAAGCTTGGGATGGAAGCATTGAGAAAACAGTGAATGTTAAAAATTGTTTGTCTCATGATGAAAATGATGAAGAGATGGCTGAAATACATTCCTCAATAGCAGCACCAACACAAGGACAACAAGGGACACCCTTGAGGAGAAATGAGAGTGCTTCTCCAAGCACACCACAAGAAGGAGATTCGAGTGCTTCTTCAAGCACTTGTACACCAAATGAAAGAGGAACAAAGTTCAGAAATTTAAATGAAATTTATGAGCAAGAGGCAACAAATGAAGCTATAAACTCTTTATTTTCTTTGTATTGTAATGTTGATGATCCTATTCATTTTGAAGAAGCCATAAAAGATAGGAAATGAATAGAAGCTATGGATGAAGAGATTAATGCCATAGAAAGAAATAAAACATGGGATTTGGTTGAACTCCCAAAAGGTAAAGAAGTGATTGCAGTGAAATGGGTCTACAAGACCAAAATTAATGCTGAAGGTAAGATTGAGAGACACAAGGCCAGACTTGTGGTCAAATGGTATAAGCAGCAACATGGGAGAGACTATGAGGAAAATTTCGCGTCGGCTGCAAGAATGGAAACCGTGAGAGCAATGTTGTCCATAGCAGCACAAAACAAATGGAAAAGTTTACCAAATGGATTTGAAATCAGCATTCCTAAATGGAGTGTTAATGGAAGAGGTTTATGTTGAACAACCTCTAGGCTATGAGAAGAAAGGCCAAGAGCAAAAAGTGTGCAAATTGAAGAAAACTCTTTATGTGCTGAAACAAGCACCAAGAGCATGGCACAGTAGGATAGATTCCTATCTACTGGAAAATGGTTTTGAAAAATGTGAGGGAGAACCCACCTTATACATCAAGGAGAAAGATGGTAAGATGTTGATTGTTGTGTTATATGTTGATGATGTAATCTTTACAGGTAATGATGATTACCTTGTTGAAAATTTTAAGAAGGTCATGAAAAATGAATTTGAAATGACTGATATGGGTTTGCTAAAATACTTCTTAGGAATAGAAGTAAAGAAAAATGAAAATAAAATTTTTATTTCTCAAGAAAAGTATGTAAATGAAGTTTAGGAGAGATTTAACATTCAGGATTGCAAGGCAGCAATTACTCCCACAGTGATGGGATTAAAACTCAGCAAAGAGGATAGCAGCAAGGATTTTGATCCTAATTTGTACAAGAGCATATTTGGCAGCCTCATGTATTTGACTACAACTAGGCCGGAAATTATGCATGTTGTTAGTTTGATTTCCAGAATCATGGAGAGGCCAAAAGAAGCACATTGGCAGGCAGCAAAAAGAATTCTGAGGTATGTTAAATTTTGAGAGTCCCACAGACCACGCGACAGCATATTATTGGATTGGTTTTTATTTTGGCCCGTCCACAGAACCTCAAAACCGAACCCGAACTTCTTATGAGCCGGAATTAATAAAATTTTCAGGTTTTATTTTGGGCCCGTACCCAAAGCACAAATCCGGACCGGATAAGAGTTTATGAGCACGATTGAAATTTTCATTGCGCATCCATGTGTTGACGTCACGAGACCTATTTTGTGATGCAAATTTTGTTTACAGTCCAACTGAATGGAGTTTTGAGTTTTGGCGGGTCCACCACATCCAAAGCCTTCGTATTGTGTTTATGTTATGGTTTCTTAAAGTTTTATGTCATAACATTGTTTTTAAATATAGCCTGATAAAACCTTTGGCTTATGTTTTAACATATGTTATATGTGTGCTTTGTAATTGTGGGCCCGAGAGTTTTTGTTTAAATAGATTTTATTTCTTTTGTAGTTTATATAATACAAGAGCTGTGTTAGATATATAAAAAAGGCCGAAAGGCTCAACGTAAATGTAATGAAAAAAAAAATACATAGCAGTGCATTATTGAGAGAAAGATAGAGAGAGAGCCCAAAGGCTATTTTGTAAGTGAAACAGAGTTTTCTGAAGAGCACTGTGTTGTGCAAATTTTGGTGAGACAGAGAGATTTTTTGGCACTATGTTTGCAGCAGTCCATTTTGTAATCCCTCTATGACAGAAAGTTTTTTTTGTAACAGTTTTTTTAAGTTAATGAAATAGAATTTTTCAAGTGTGAAACTCTGTCGACCAGCAAGCAATTTTTTTTTTAATTTCTCTGTGTTAGGAGGAGAGTATCATTCTCTCTGTTTTGTTCTGGAATTCTCATAAATTCCAACAACTCTTCATCTATGTTTAATTGGCGTGGGTTACAATGACTGTTTGTGGTAGCTGGTGGAGGAGGAGAAACAGAAAACTGGTTATCAAGTTGCGCATTTGTTCTTAGTTGTGGCAACTAGCATACCCGAATAGTTTTGTTTAAAAAACAAAAAAAAAAGAGAAAGAGATTGCCTAAACAGAGTCAATATTTCCCAAATGCATAGGTAATTTAGTTGATAGGTTGCATAGTAGATCTTTTCTGAACTCGACTTAATTTTTCTTTTTTAGACAATAGGTCGGACATCTAATTTTGTTTTCTATAAATATGGTTGTAGTTGATCGACCCGAATAAGAGAGAATAAAAGGCCGAAAATGAGAGTGATTATTGACTCAATTAATAATGCTTTTGGTGTATTCGTTAATCGCTGAACTATCCAGACCTAGCTAGAAAGAAAAGGATACTTCTTACATTTCTCTAGGGGGTGTTTACATTTCTCTACAACAAAGAAGCTAAGCTACTTGAAGGGCTTTTCAACAAGAACTTATCGATTGCCGAGAAAGCTTATTCTTCACTTATCTCGATTTAGATGGCTCCTTCCCTCTTTCACAGTGCTATGAACGTAGTATAAAATGTTTAAAGTAAGTGATTGTCTAGGTTTTACCTTTTACCTTGAATCCATATGTATATGCATTCAATTATCAACCAATTTTTCAAGAAGAAATGACCAATAAATGTGGGAATATCAACTTCTTTTATTTTTGGGGGTCATTTCACTAAAATCCTTGAAGCAAGTGTGCGAAATTGACGCAAATCTTGATAAGGTGGGTGTTGATATATTGTTTTCTCTCAAAGTTTCATAAAGTAGGTGTCGTTAATTTGGGTTTCCCCTTAGAGAAGCAATTCTAATTATAAAAGAAAATAAGAGAACCACTTAGAATCACTGAAAAGATAAAGATATTTTTTTTTATAATTGTACTTTTTAAGAGTATTGGAGAATTGAACCAATATTTTGAGATATCTTTCAAGTTATTGAGAATTAAATCACTATTTTTGGGCATCTTTAAAGTTTTTATATTGTTTATGGATGACCATTATCTTATAGCTCATTATTAGCTTATGGCCATATGAGGCTCTTTATGGTGCACACAATGCAATATTTAATATTTATTCTAAATATTATACATTTTAATATTTTGTAATCTTCTTTTACTAAATTTATATTATGTTAATGGGTTGAAGTAGATGATACTAAAAGAACAAGGGTAATAGTTGCCTCTATCACTAATTAGTTGATCAAATATTGTGTGGAGTGTGACGAAAACTCCACACAATGAAATATCTCTGCTCTCTGAACGATGAAACTCTTTGCACAGAACTCTCCACACACTAAAATCTCTCCACACAAAGCTCAACACAATGAAATTTCTCCGCACAGAACACTCTGCACAATGAAAGTTCTCCATAGAAAGCTTTGCTGCTAGTTAATTGATTAAAGTTTGTGTACTCCGCACCAAACCCTTCGCACGATGAAAACTCTTTGCATATTAAAAGTTGTTCGTGTATAGTGAAAGGTCTTTGCACGCCAAAATTAGCCAACCAAGCTAATTAATTAATTAAAGGTTCCATGGAGTACAAAAAAAAACTGCACAATGAAATCTCATCCCAAATGGTACTGCATGATTTGCATGTCATTCAATAAATTAAGTGCGTGAAGCAATTTCTTGGTCAGCAAAACTTTTCACACCATTCCACATGAAATTTTCTAAACGATATTTACCTATCGTTGTCCAGTATAAATATTTCACCATGAATGCAGACGAGAGCTTTCGTAGGAGAGAAAATTTCTTAGTAATGATTCAATGATCACATTGCATCCATCTACAATATGCGACACGCAATTTTCTAATGACAACTCTCCATGTGAGTGTCCCGTGATTTGGCAGATTGGTAGACCAAATGCATAGGGTAACATCAGACCAGTCTTTGGAGTCCTAAGACCTAGCCTTCCTGGAATCAAAGAGAGCTCTCTCTATTTTTTGCAAAGGATGTGAACTTGTTTGCTTTAGATGGTTGATTTTAAGCTAGATGTTAAGTGTAGGGTTTGTTGTTTGTTTTGGTTGGGTAAGATGATTAAGTAGAATAGGTGGAGTGAGAGGTCTTCAAATCATTGGGCTATGGAGTCAATGAAAGTCATGGATATCTCATCAATGGATCGGGGAGCATCACAGGGAAAATCTAGCATGGTCAAATGGATTTTCAAGGTTTATGGGAAATGAGATGAACATCAAGTTTGTGAACAAAAGTAGGGCAAAGGGCAATCAAGAATCATTTGTCAAATACTTTGTAACAAGAAGGGACTTAAATACCATTAACATCAAGAATCAATCAATAGACAAGGCAAACCAATAACTCTTTGATTCAAATTAAGCAAATAAGCATTCAAGACAAACATTCCAATGAAATATAGAAGGCGAGAAACTCATTTAACTTCTAGTGATTTCACCTTCAAGGTTAGAAAACATTTAAGATAACAAATAACTTTAATCAAGGAAGAGGGAACTACTAAACATCTTTGATCACAGCTATAAAGATCTCCAAAACAATTATTCAAGCATGGACAAAGAGTATGATCGAAACATAGCCTCTTTGGAAGACCTAATTAATGGTACTTTGGAGAGAGACCTCAAGAATAGTGTTTAGTGACATCAAACAAGCAGGGCTAGCCATAAATCATCTTTGATACCTATCGTATTAAATCATTCATGAAATAAACAAGCTTAGGGGGTCTAGAGAGCAATTAAGAATTCTCTAAAATGTCCTAGCAGAGGAAAACATAAAGACAATAGAAAGAAGGAAGGACTAAGGTACCTCAAAGAACATTTCTTAGCCTATAATTTTGTGTTCTATTGCAACATAGAAAGATGGAAACATAATGAAAACATGAGAAAACATGAACTGAATAGAAGCAATTCACTACTAACCAAGCTCAGGGATCCTGCAAGCAAGCCTCCTCCATCAATAAGCAAAACAAGCCATTCATAAACTCCACAACACCAATTTCTTCTCCAAGCTCATAAAAACCATGTATTGCTCTCAATCAAATTCCAACATTTACAATGAAGTCATCATGCTCTATTTAACTCAGCAAAGGAGGGAAAAAAACCCTATATAGGGTTAGGAAAATGTCAAAATCACTCATAAATGTCATAAATTCCCAAGAGACCATGCAAGGCACAAAGCACAAAATATCCCATGGAATAAATGCCAAAATAACTTCTAGCACCTAATTCTAAAGTGATTTGCCTCAAAAAACACTAAAATATGATTTTACAATAAATGAGTGTGTTTTGTTGACTTTTGGCCAAAAACACATTACACAGTCCATAAGCGCAGTGCCACCTCAGGCAGAAAATAGGTCATGTTGCAACCAAGTTTTGGACCCCTTCCCGATGTCAGAGTTTGCTCCGTGATGGCTCGTTGGAAAGCCTGATGAGTCTACTTTCTATATCTGTGCTTGGTTTCCTGATCCAGCTCCTATAACCTGTCCAACATGTCAAAATCCCAACACTGCTCTGAGCTTAGTGCCAGGCCTGAAAAGGAGGCAGAATGGTGAAAAATTAGGTGTTTTTTGACCTTTTGAGGGGTCAAAAATGCTCCAATTTCTCTAAAATTTTGTGAGCATAGTGTAATAGTGATGAGAAGTCCAAAAATTTAGAGTTTTACCTCTGAGGATGCTTGAGGAAAAAGCATAGTGCCATTGGCGCTGTGCTTATAGGCCTTGAATTCTCAAAAAACCAAAAACTATCCAAATTTCCTCAAAATTGGTGGAGATATCCCTCATGGGGTTTGAGAGACCTGTTGAGAATCTTGTGCAAAAACTTCAAGGCATTATTGGTCTTTTCCTCCTTTTAGTGCTTGGATTTCAATGAGGGCTTCTTTGAGTTTTTCTCTTGTATCTTGATTTCTTTGGGCATAATGCTTAGTCATTCTTCTTTGTAGATCTAAGCCCTTGTTTTCCTTCTCCAACTTGGCCTCTAGGTGTATTTTTTCCCTCTCTAGCCATGACTCCCGATCATGTTCTATCTCTGTTGCAAGGATCTCATTGAGAGAAAGTTGATCTACTAAGGCTTATTCTTCTTCCCTTTGTTTTTCCAATGCCTTTCTCAACCCTATGGTTCTTGGTCTCTTTCTAAGTTGCTCCTCTTCACCCTCACTTTCTTCATATGGGACCATAAGCTCTTCTAACTTTTCTTATGCTCTTTGGGCTTCTTTCCGGGCCTTGAGTGCTCTAGCTTCATAGATGGCCTGTTGGGCAATCATTTGCTTGTTTTCCATCTGATAGAAATGAATGACATCCTTTTCCCTCTCCAACTCAGCTTCTAAGACTTTGATTTGTGCATTTTTGTCTTGGAGGAGGGAGTTTGAAATCCTTGCTTCATGTTCGTCATCACTGTCTACCTGAATAAGTTAAAACTCCGGGCTTTCTATTTCAGGATCTTCTTCTTCTACCATTACCTGTTGCTTACCCTTGTCAAGTGGTTGAGATGAAGTGGATGGCATGGTCCCTTTCCTTTTGGAGGCAGAAAACACAAGCCTTGAACCTCTCTGATATTTGAATTAAAGAGGTGCGATGGTGGTATTTTGGTGTCTTGATCATGGCTGTGATCCTTGGTGTTGTCATCAGCTTCTTCATTTTCACCATTAGCCTCATCAGTCACCACATGCTCTATTTCATCAATGCCCTCTTGGTCCTCAACACCATCATCAATCTTACCTTCTTTACTTCTTTCTGCACTGTCATTATTTTCATTGTCACTGAGGGGCTGATTGTTGTCATGACTTTCATGAAATTTGTCATGACTGTCATGACTATTTTCCTCTTTGCTGCCCTTCTCATCACTGAGGCTTGTTTCATCTTGGTCCTTGTTGACTTTGATTTCTACATCTACCTTACTGTCATAACCCTTATCAATGTCCTCTTCTTCATTCTCTGTATGGTTGTCCTCTTCCATATTGTCACTATTTTTCTCATTGTCATGCTCATTGTTTTCATCCTCATCATCACTTCCTTCTTCTTCCTCATTCTCTGTTTTTTCCTCATCCTGATTTAATTCATCATTATTGCTTAAACTGTCTCCGTTGTCCTCTTGTTCATTTGAATCATAAATTTAATTTTCCTTTTCATCATTTAGCTCATCATCATGGTCACTGTGGGGGTCACTGTCTTCAATGTTTTCATGACTGTCATGACTGTCATGAATGCTCTATTTTTCACTCATGCTCCCCTCACCACCTTCTGCACTTTGGTCACTTGCTTCACCTATATTCATTCTACCTTGTACTTCATCATCATTTCCCTCCTGTGTTTCCATGTCTTCCACTTCTTCTTCATGTTCATCATCTGCTTCTTCTTCATTTTCACCCTCACCCTTTTCTTCATCATCATTTGTTTCCATATAATATGCCTCATCATGGTCCTCTTGGTCCTCAAAATTATCACCACCCTCATCTTCACAGTGGACTGATTTACTGTCACCTTCACTTTTATTTTCATTTGATTCTTCATTTCCACTTCCTGCTTCACCTGATGCATCAAGAGAAGGAGAGGAAGGGAGGTTTTCTTGTGGAGGAGATAGAGAAGTAGAGCGAGGAGGATGTGATGAGGAAGGCAAGTTTGGTTGATGAGATGGCTAAGGGCTTGTGAATATCTCATGAGCTATAAATGCATCCCAAGGTATGCCTTTCTATTCTAACTGATGTAAAACCACCATTTTGAGCAAGGAATGGTGGAACAAGCTCTGCATTTGTTGGGAGTGAGTTCTCCTCCGGACAACAGAGGATATATTCTTAATGCTCCTATAGAGGTAATAAGGCAGATTCAACATCCTGACCCCTGTGAGATGCATGTTCAATCTAACATGGTAGGAGTAGAGCCTGGAGTATCTCCCCTCACAAGTAAAGTACCTCATGATGGTTTTCATTAAGGGTGCAAACCTCTGTTTCATATGCGAGAAAGGAAAAATGTCCTTACAACCCTCTCTATACCTAGTTTTGACAAATGGCTCATAACAAATCCTTTTCAATTTTTCCTTCTTAAACCACTTCTCATCAATAGTAGGGATACTACTAGCATCAAAGATGGTATCAGATGAAATTTCAAAATCTACCCCTACAAGGCTTAATTTTTTTTTATGCAGGTTGAGAATGAGAAGCCTTGTAAGCTCTTGGTGGCTTTTTACTTGTCTGACCTTCTCACAAAAATTGAAGAACCCTACATTCTATAAACATGAGAGGATCCTGGGAGATGAGGTCATATCAACTGTGCTTAGTGGTTCAAACCTGTTCACTTTTCCTCCTTTGTGGTTTGGTCTCATAGGCCCTTGGCCTCCTTCACTGCTGCTACTGTCTTCTGCTCCTGACATGGTGATATGAATTTTTTGTGGACAAACTAGGGTTTGGAGGAGCAAAATAAAATGGTGGTGAGAGTAAAATTTACAAATGAGTGATAGTGGAGGCTAGGTTTTAGGACTACTTGCTTTGGAGCTTAAGGGGGTTTCTCTTGAAAATGAATTGTAACCACACTAGCGTACTCTCCCTCAAATGACACTTAATTTGTTCAAGGAGGCCAAAATCAAAGGTATAAAATGCATTTGAGACCTAGGGTTTGCACACGTAGGGTTTAATTACTCATAGCCACCAAAAGTATTAAAATTATTTGAGAGGAGGAGAAAAAGGGTGTACCTACCATTTTAGCTCCTTTGGAGGCCTTTGGAGGCAATTTGGAGGAGGACCTTTAGCCTATGGGCCACTTTTTATTTTTTTTGAAGGGCCTTTGCATTAGCACAGCGCTCTGCCCGAGAATTCAGGTCGACCTGTGGGCGTAGCACCGGTAGTCATGCTCATGAATTAGTGCAACGCCAGCTTTCAAGCCTGCTGGTCGGGTCCTAGGTGTGTCGGGCCTGTTGGTTACCATGTGTGCACAGCGCCGGGCGGAGAAGACCAGGGTGTCGGGTCGTCTACGTGTAGCGCCATCAGATTAGCGCAACACCACCCGTATTTTTGCAGTGCCTGAGTTATTTTGAACAAGGAAATGCCCGATTAGTGTAGCGCCAGGGCCTGTGAGTGCAACACCACCTATTTGCACAATGCTAGTAACCCTTTTCCCGGAAATCGACAAAAAAATCTATTTTTTCTTCTGAAAGCCTTTGCTTCTCTTGTAATGGAAAAATAAGATGGAAAAAGACTAAGAAGGCCTTTTATACTTTTTGAGAAATAAATCAGACTTATAAAACCCACTTTTGCTATGTTTTCTTTTTTTCACTTTATAATTTTCACTGATATCCCTTTAGCCTTTTTGCAGGTGATTTTGAACTTGTCAAAGTGATTTTTCTTCCATTGGTGAGGGTGTGCTAAAGAGATGAAGAGGTTCCTTCAAATTTGGGAGTGTTGGCATTGCTAAACCTTTTCTTGTTGCACTGATAAACTGAAACCACTCTTTCTAATCTTTTTGGCATTCTTGAGTGTAAGTGACCTGAAACATGTCTTTTTACCTTCTTGCTGATTTTGATAGTGACATGTTAATTTTGACAAAGATTGGAAAATCATACCATGCTATGTCTTCCCTTGGCCACTTCTGATTTTTGCAGGTGCCTTGACACATTTTTTGGTCTCCTCAGTTACTCTTTGGAGTTTGACACCTCATTTTCTCAACAATGAACCCATGCTCAGCTTGATTTCTCATTTTCACACTTAACCTTATGATTTCCGTCTTTTGACCATTTTGAGGGCAATTGACTGCACTTGAAGGCGTAGACTCCCTCACACTGATACTCTTTACAATTTCTCCCTTTGATGTAGTGAAACCCCCTTTTCCTTGGCAAACCATGGAGGTCACCTTCTGATATGCTTTTAAAACCTTCTGCCATCATGATGGAGGCCCATCATCTTCATTTCACCTGCTTTGCCCATCCTTCCAAAATTTCAGTTTTTAGGGCTGTCAGAGAAAACTAGTTAGTGTTGTCTTCTAAGTTCTCTATAGACCTTTGAAGTTCATTCATTTCTATTCAGTTCACCTCACCTTTTTCCCTTTTTCATTTACAATTTCTAAAATTCTTCAATGTGTGCTTGGTTGTGTTGTTGTGCCTTCTGTCCTTGTGGCTTTTGCATTGGTTTCTTGCTTGGAAATACTGTCTAGCCAAACAATCCTCAAAACCCTAATTCTCTTTGAACATAGGCCTACTGCCTCTCCCTTATTGTGGTTGTCCTTAGTGATTATTTAGCCTCTTAATTTACCTCTTTTTCTACTGATAGCCATCTCAATCATTCATGCAGAAATGTTTAAGATGGGCAGCTGTCTTTTGCAGAAGTTGTGCTTTAACCAAGGAGGCCTTCCTTGAAGGATTTTCTGATCCATTTGGACAATCATGTGCTGTCCTTATTCCTCTTTTATTGCAGCCTCTTGGCACAGGAAAAACAAATTTTTAGAACACCAAAACAATCCTATGACCTATGAAACCCTAGGTGACCTAGTGGGAGGCTTTTTGGACTTGGATTTTGGCTAAAAACTTATCTTGGGGTCTTTAGGTGTAAAACAAAGCTTTTGAAAAACCTTATGCATTGCAGACCTAAAAACTAATGATTTTGATTTATCTAAAGAGCCTAGAAAGGTAGCTTGAGACCACCAATACTTGAGGCACTTGGTGAATAGAGGAAAGGGTTAGGCTACTTGGCAATCCAAGGTGGAAGTAGAGGGGTTAAACAAGTCAAAACAGAGTGGTAAGGTCAGAGGTGGAAAAACATAGTGAAATTTAGTGGCATGAGCCCATGATGGGTCTTTTGGGAGTAGCGAGCTGACCTTGACATGATGGGATAATGAAATAGTGAAAAAATTATCCTAAGGATAATGAAGGCAGTGAGATTTCTAGAACTCGTAATATTCATGAATTTTGTTTCTAGAAATCTACGATAAGAATTTAGTCATCTACAAGACAAAAATTATTGATGACTAACACTCCACACAAATATTTATTGCTAATTAATTTATTAAAGGTTGTGTACTCTACACAACCTAAAATTTTCGCACAATGAAATCTCTTTGCTCAAAACTCTCCACATAATAAGCTCTTTGCATGATGAAATCTCTCCATAGAGTGAAATCTCTTCGCACAAAGATCTCCACAAGATGAAAGTTCTCTACACAAAGCTATCTTGCATGATGAAAACTCTTCACACAACACCGAATTAGCCAACAAAGCTAATTCATTTATTAAAGGTTGTGTGGAGCACAGAGAAAACTCTGTAAAATGAAATATTTGTAATATTCCTAATTAAATTTTAGCTAATTAGAATATTAATTTTTGTTTTTGTGAACAAAATAGATGAATAAGAGGGTAGAGGGACCCATAAATCCCTTTAGTAGGAATAAAACCACTTCTAAATGTGAATGTGGATAATTGCATCTTGATAGGGTCAAGATGAATAAACCACTTCTTGGTGTGAATGTGGGTCTGTGCATGTGGATGGGGTCAATTTGACCAAATCAATAGCGCACTCATGGAGGTAGTGGAGACAATGGAAGACAATGCAGTCATAATGGAGTTTAGTGGCCATGTGTGTAGAATGATTATTGTGTGGGGCCAAGAGGGTGAGGGCTCACAAGCATATAAGGAAGGGAATGGTATCCATAGAAATCATTTTGAATATTGTTTATGAATTTTCTTTTATTACTTTCTGGATGCTTCAACTATTTAGCTAAGTCTGTTGTATTGTTTAGCACACGGGTGTTTTTTAGCGGAAATTTCGCCCTCATCCTCGGGGGACTTTGAGTGCCCACTCAGGAAAGGTTATTGAGCTGCATCTCATCATTAGGCATCAGGCCAATCGCCAACCCCTATCAGCAACGTAATCTCCTTCAGGAACTGTGCAATCCAAGAGGGCAGATTGGAGGAGTAATAACCCAAGTTTCTTAGCTTGGAATCCAGTTAGGGGAGTAGCCCTTCATCCGGGAAGTTGATTGGGAGGAGTAATAGAAGATTTCTCATCAGTTCAGCCACCTCCCAGTAGTCTCCTAGATGTAGTGTGTAAATCAGCCCTAGGGTTGTATTTTCTGTTATTTTCATTTCCAAAAATCCTTTCTGGGGTTTTCTGGGTTTTCATCATAGAATCCAGATTCCAAATCCCGTCATTTTCCGAGAACCAAAAAAAACTTATATATGCACCCCTTTTCAGCCAACAGTTACATTCCCAGCGTTTCCAGTAGGGGTAGCACAGTAGGGTCTCCAACAGAGCAACAGTTACATAGTGTTCTCAGTGGGAGGACTTGAGGGTCACTCTATCCATGTCTATTGGCTTGAGTGCTACTATTTTTTAGCACTGTTGTACTTGTATTATACCTTCTCATTAATAAAATGGCTCAACTCTTTCCGATTTATTTTATAGTATTTTAATATTCAAACATTATTGTTTTACTTTCTTTGTATTACTGCCTTTTTCCTATTTGGAATATTACAATGGTATCATAGCATAAACTTGGCTCAACATGTGGGGCATTTACATCTATGACATCTGAAGAAGAAGAACCTTTTACAAACCAGGAGAAGCAATATATTAATAGAGGTCGCATATTTGATTATACAACCAATAAAGAAGACCACATCTCAGGAGAAATAGAAGACAAAGGCAAGTTTCCAATGTCGGGAGAAATGGATGAGAAAGAGTTTCCAAAACTTCTTCTCCAAACTATGTAGGATATCGCCATAGAGATCAAGGAGATAAGAGTGGAAAGACAAAGGGAAGCCCCAAGAGGGTTGAAAAATGGAGAAATTTATGGTACTTCACATCACGGGTGCGAACAACCGGTAGTGCAACAGGATTCACAATGCTCCACTATGTCCGCCTTCCTAGCAGTGGGAAATGGGGCTGGAGGATGACAAGAGCAGGAGGCTCTCAGTGATTATTTTCTGGAATATGAATCTTAGTCTCAAAGATTCAAAGAACATCTGAACTTCCAAGAGTTCTACAACACCAAAGATAACATAAGACCCCGTATCAACAATAGAGGTGGAGGGTACATGCAGAACAATGATCTGCAACATACTATAGGTAGATTATTTCTTCCTACTTTTGATGGGTCATCCAAATGCACGAAAAAGGCTTGGGTGGAAAAATTAGACATTTATTTCCAGCTAAACCAAGTATCAAAGACTGAAGGTATTAATATAGCAGCGGTGAACCTTGAAGGTGAAGCACATGAATGGTGGTTCCACGGACTGCCTACATTGGGACATGCAGGTGTGAATGCATATGCAGATTTCACCCAGAGATTGGTAGAGAAATTTGACCAAAGAGATCCATAGGCACACTTTGTTGAGCTAGCTAAGCTCAAGCAGTTGGGAAACCTATAGACTTATATCTTTAAGTCCCTAAAACTTTCCATCATGGTGCCAGATCTGTCCATAGCTAGGAGGGTATACATGTTCATTGATGGACTAGCGAAACCTTTGCATGGGTTAGTAAAGTCCACTAGACCAGGTACGCTCCAAGATGCCATTGAGCGAGCTAGGGACTTACAAGATGCTTTTCCAAGGGCAAGAGCTACATTCCAACAAAAACCCACATTCCAATCAAAGGGGAAAGATATGAAGGTTCCACCCCCAAAAGGGAACCAAGGCAAAGGACCTCTTAGTGATGACATCTAGAGAGATTTGAGGAGGAGGAAGCTTTGCTTCACTTGCCAAGAACCATGGGCATCAGGGCATCGATGTGCTACTAGAAAGGAACATTATATTGAAGTTTTCTCCAATAATGAAGAGGGAGAAGATGAGGAGTTGGAAGGGGACACCAGTGATGTGGCACCAGGAGAGGATCCACCACCATGAGGAGGTGGAAATGAAGAATTTTCTCCAACTAAAGGGGCCCTTGTAGCTTTGTGAGGAGTTCCAAAGTAATTGAAATTGAGATTCCGAGGCACAGTTTAGGGGCAACAGGTTTCAGTATTGATAGACAGTGGGACTACCCACAATTTTATTGATACCCAAATAGTGCAGAGGAGAGGCATACCCACAAATGATTTTGAAGGATTCTCAGTTTTGGTTCCACGAGCTATAACCATGCAGTGTGTGAAGTATGTTCCGGCATTGACTGTAACTTTGGGGACATACACATTGAAAAATCACTTCTTTGTGGTCGATATTCCTGACACCAATGTGATATTGGCTGTACAGTGGTTGATCACACTGGAAAAGGACAACATGAATTCGAAGACTTTGGAGATGGAATGGACAGATAAGAAGAGAAGTATGCACCAAATGATCAGGGGCATGCACACCTATCCACCTCAGGTAGTCTCAACACATAGGATGAAGGTTTTTTTGTGCATAGGAGACATAGATTGGGTAGTAGAACTGCATATGTTGGAGGCAGGAGGCAAAGAAAAACCAATCCACTTTGATGTGCAATCTATTCTAGACCGCTATTCTACAGTATTTGGGGACATTCCACTGGGAAGCCCATAGGACCGGGGGTTTGAACATACTATTGGTTGGAGCAGGGGATCCAAGCAGTAATCACCACACCCTATAGGCACCCCAAAGCTTACAGGGATGAGATTAAGAGAGATATTCAGGAGCTCTTGGCTTTAGGACATATCTAACCCAACACCAGTCCTTTTGCTTCTTCTGTGGTCTTGGTGAAGAAGAAGGATGGTACCTTAAGGATGTGCATTGACTATAGAGCATTGAATAAGAAGACAATGAAGAATAGGTACCTGATTCCCAGGATGGATGAGCTGAGGGGATCGAAGTAATTTTCAAATATTGATTTGAGGTTGGGGTACCATCAGCTCAAGGTAAGGGATCAAGATATCCCCAAGACTACATTTAGATGTCATTATGGCTACTTTGAGTCCTTGGTGATGCCCTTTAGGCTGTTCAATGCTCCAACTAATTTTCAGTTTTATATGACATCTTCCGTGGTCATTTGAGGAAATTTGTGTTGGTTTTATTTGATGAAGTTCTCATCTACAACCGCACATGGGAAGAGCATATGAAACATATTGAGGAAGTATTATGCATTCTGGAAGAGCATAAATTATATGCTAAGTTCTACAAATGTGAGTTTGGGCTCACAGAGATACTTTATTTAGGCCACATCATTGGAGTGGATGGATTAAGGGTCTATGAGGAGAAGATTTGGGCTATTGGAGATTGGCTAGAGCTAAAGAATGTAACAGAACTTCGGGAGTTTGTAGGCATATGCACCTACTATCGAAATTTTGTCAAAGGGTTCTCCCAACCAAGAAAGGAGCCTTTTTTTGGACAAACACTGCGCAGAGGGACTTTGATAGGTTCAAGGAGTTGATGAGAAGTTGTTCGGTGTTGGTATTACCATATTTCACCCATTCCTTTGTGCCAGAATGTGATGCTTCAGGGGAGGGTATTGGCATAGTCTTCATGCAGGGGGGGCATTCCACAGCCTTTGAGAGTCAGAAGTTGCTGCCACATGAGAGTTTTCATTCCATATATGACAAGCCGATGATGTTCATTATGCATGCATTGGCCAAATTCAGGCAGCATCTAGTAGGAAACAGATTTTGAGTAAACACTGATCACAACATTCTTCGGTATTTTCTTGAGCAGAAGTAGCTACAAGAGAGGTAGCAACAATGGTCTAGAAAAATTCAGGCATATGACTTCGACACTGAATATGTCAAAGGGAAGAACAATGTGGTAGTTGATGCCTTATCACGAAGACCAGCAACGTTGTCCTTGATGAGCGTGGATTCAGATTGGAAGGCCAAATTGTTGGTGGAGTATTCCAAAGACCACTTCACATGTGAGATACTAGATGGGCAGGTGATCGATGAGAGATATAGAGTAATGGATGAGGTCATCTACTACTATGACCAGATCTTCTTGACTAGAGATTCTAAGCTCAAGGAGAAGATTTTGCATGCAACACATGATTCACTTTTCTCAGGCCGCCAAGGTTTCACAAAGACATACCGGGCCATCAAAGACAGATTTTTATGGAAGGGTCTCAAGGAGGATGTGTTGTAGTATATCAAGGAGTGCGTAGTTTTCCAGAGGAATAAAGGAGAGAACAACCATCCTGCAGGGTTGTTACAACCACTTCCTGTTCCGGAGGGGAAATGGGAGAGAATTTCTATGGACTTCATTACTGGTTTGCCATCAATACAGGGCAAGGATTATATCTTTGTGGCCATTGCTCAACTAAAAAATTATTCACATTCGTTTGTCATCTCCTCATGGTACATTGCTTCACAAGTGGCTGAGATTTTCATTAGAGATGTTTTTAGACTTCATGGTCTTCCTAAGACCATAGTCAGCGATAGAGATAACTGTTTCATGGGTGGCTTTTGGCAGGAGCTTTTCCGTTTGGTGGGTGCTGAGTTGACACTGAGTACCAGTTATCACCCCCAGATAAATGGGCAGACAGAGATAGTAAACAAGTGGCTAGAAGGCTACTTCGAAACTATGCTTTGGGGTAGCAGAGAGCATGGCTACACTAGCTCCACTTGGGAGAATATTTCTACAATACGACATCTCATATGTCGATTGGTATGTCTCCATTTTGAGCTCTATATGGTTATGATGCTTTATCATTTTTTGATGTGATGTTTGGAGCAAGCAAGGCTCCTAGATCCAAAGATTAGATCCAAGAGTGTTAGGATATACTCTGTGCTCTTAAGGACAACATTTCTACAGCCCAAAATCAGGAGAAGTTATTTGCAGATCGAGGTTGGGTGGAGAGACAGTTTGAGGTGGATGATTTAGTCTATCTCTGTCTTCAGCCTTACAAGCCGTCTACACTGAAGGAAAATGGGGCTAAGAAGCTTAAGCCTCATTTCTATGGGCCATACAGGGGATCCGCCATGTTGGGGAAGTAGCATATGAGTTGGAGCTCCCCATTGGGCATAAGATCCACAATATTTTTCGTGTCTCATGCCTCAAGAAGGCCATTGGAAAGCATGCAGTTGCCACTATGGAGCTCCCACCTATTGATGATGAGGGACATCTGGTTTTACAACCGAAATCTATCTTGGATACTCGGGAGAGGGAGTTAAGAAACAGGGTGATCAAATAATATCTAGTTCGATAAAGGAACCTTCCCTATGAGGATGCCACATGGGAAGGAGAGAATATTTTGGAGCATCCATCCTTGCAGTTTCTTGAGGACAAGTAACATTTGAGAGGGGAGGATTGTAATATTCCTAATTAGATTTTAGCTAATTAGAATATTAATTTTTTTTGTCAACAAGATAGATGAATAAGAGGGTAGAGGGACCCATAAATCCCTTTAGTAGGAATAAAACCACTTCTTAATGTGAATGTGGATCAATGCATCTAGACAGGTTCAATATGAATAAACCACTTCTTGGTGTGAATGTGGATCTATGCATGTGGATGGGGTTAATTTGACTAAATCAAAAACAAAATCATGGAGGTAGTGGAGACAATGGAGGACAACATAGTCATAATGGGGGTTAGTGGCCATGTGTGTAGAATCATTATTGTGTGGGGCCAAGAGGTTTAGGGCTCACAAGCATATAAGGAAGGGGATAGCAGCCATAGAAAGCATTCTAAATATTGTTTATGAATTTTCTTTTATGACTTTATGCATGCTTCAACTATTTAGATAAGTCTGTTGTGTTGTTTAGCACACAAGTGTTTCCAAGCGGAAATCCCACCCTTATCATCGGGGGACTTCGAGTGCCCACTCAGGAAAGGTTCTTGAGCTACATTTCATCATCAGGCATCAGGCCAATCTTCAACCCCTATCAGCAACCTAGTCTCCTTCAGGAATTGCACAATCCAGGAGGGCAGATCTATTGGAGGAGAAATAACTCGAGTTTCTTAGCTTGGCATCCAGTGAGGGGAGCAGCTCTTCATCTGGGAAGTTGATTGGGAGGAGTAACAATAGATTTCACATCAGTTCAGCCACCTCCTAGCAGTCTCCCAGCTGCAGTGCGTAAATCAGCCCTAGGGTTGCATTTTCTGTTATTGTCATTTCCAGAAATCCTTTATGGGTTTTTCTGGGTTTTCATCATAGAATCAGGATTCCAAATCCCAACATTTTCAGAGCACCAGAACATCCTTATCTACGCACCCCTTTTCAACCAGCAGTTACATTGCCAACATTTCTAGTAGGGGTAGCGAAGTAGGGTTTCCAACAGAGCAGTAGTTACACAGTGTTCTCAGTTGGAGGACTTGAGGGTCACTGTATCCATCTCTGTCAGCTTGAGTGCTACTATTTTTTAGCACTTTTGTACTTGTATTACACCTTCTCATTAATAAAATGGCTCAACTCTTTCTGGTTGATTTTATGGTGTTTTAATATTCTAGCATTATTGTTTTATTTTCTTTATATTACACCTTCTCATTAATAAAATGGCTCAGCTCTTTCTGGTTTATTTTATGGTATTTTAATATTCAGACATTATTGTTTTATTTGCTTTGTATTACTGTCGTTTTCCTATTTGATATTTGGAATATTACAATATCATCCTAGGTGGCACTAGATGATCTGCAATTCGTTCCAAAAATCGAATGGGTGAAGAAATTTCTTGGTCAGCAAAACTTTCAACAATCAATTCAATTCCTTCAACTAGAGTTTCATCCATCCACAATATTCCATGTGAAATTTGCTAAACAATAGTTACTGTCTATAGTCTAAAAATTTCACCATGAATGTGGACGAGAGCTTTCGTAGGAGATCCAATTCCACATCATTAACGATTCCTCACTAATAATTCAATAATTATGTTGCATCCATATACAATATTTTACTCATAATTTACTAAAAAATAATTTACCATGGCTCCCCAATCTAAATATTTCACCGTCAACTTCTATGAAACGATAATATGAATGTGGGGGAGAGCTAATTCTGTATAGCTTCCGGACTCCACATAGTAGTGTGCGGCTATGTTACACGTATTTGCATGTTATCATATGGTATTGGTAATATTTCAATATTAAATATTGCAAATCTCCATTATGGTAGAGTAGAGGGATGTGCGGAAAGAATTATATGCGGCATAATTTGCATTCATTGTTTATGAAAGCTCTCCACACAATTCTCTATCACTCACTAATTAATTAAATATTATGTGCTTTGCAATATAAAACTTTTTACACAATGAAATAATTTTGCATACTGAAAGCTTTCTGCATATTCAAATCTATTCACAAATAACACTTTGCACAATGTGAGCTCTCCACACAAGCTCTCTGCATAGTGAAATCTCTTCATGCAATACAAAATTAGACATTGAAGCTAACTACTTGATTAAAAGTTGTGCGAAGTGTGAAGGAAACTCGACAAAATGAAATCTCATCTAATGCAAGAGCATCTTACCTCGAGTCAAAATCCATTTTGAATAGATTAGGGGTTTTCTTTTACCAAGGTAGTTGGTTCCCTAATTGTCTATATTTGTGTATTTATTTGTATATCTATGTTTCCAGAGATTTCTAGAGAAAAATGTAAATGAGAATGAAATGGAAATGAGATCTATTCTAAAGGACCAATCTCAGGAATATGTGAGGAGGTTAAGAGTTATTAGAGTTCAATTAGATATCCTAAGAGGATTTTGTGGATATTATGTGAGAACATTGTGAATATGAACTAATTATGGTTCAGATTCATTTCTATTACATAGGAATAAAAAATTTATGAGAGATATTGAATTATTACTGTGGTACGAGAAGGAATAGAGGAAGGTAAGGCCAGTAAGGCCAAAAGTCATCATATGAAAATTAATGTAAATCTAGCTGAGATTGAGCTTTTGTAAAATTGTACAGTTGTATGAACGTTTTAAAAAGGAAAGTACCTTTGATAGGGAAGAATTGCATAAAAAAATTTAATATAGAATTCAAATTGGATTTGTGTATGAATATTTCTCTAGGATGAATTGGGTTAAGAATGTCTATGAGTCAGAACTATTATAATATTGGAATCTTTGTTTGTAATTTCTAAAATCTTTCCTTTGTACAGGTACGAGTATTATGCATATGCAGGGTTTTAGTTGCAGGGGATAGGTGAATAGTACCTCGTTGTACATTATTAAGACTAAGCATAATATTAATAATAACAATATTATATGCAATTTATATAATTCTTCATCGATGCAGGAGGATTTTTTGTTTGTAGAAAATCTTTTTCATGATTTGGTTGTAAGACTTCGCATAGGAAGAGAGGTCCATTCCTCATGTTGCGTAGAGAATCCAATTGGGATTTGGTTGTACTTTGAATCTGCAAGAGTGACCGCATTGATTTCATTTGAATACTAAAGAGAGTGTGGTGATATTTGATACCTTAGTCATTGATGCAATGAAAGGTGGAATTGTGAATGTGTCCTGAATAATTCGAAAGCTACTGGAGGTTGATCATATCGTCATTCCCAAGAAAGAAACTAACGCCTCAGAAATGGGTGTATTAGAACCACATTGAGAAGGATATGATTGATATCATCAAATTCTATTCATATCACAATTAATAAGATGGAAATTACGTTGAGGATAGTCAGATAAGTCGAATTGCGCTCAGAAAATAACTCTCTGCATTAAAAGAATTGGAGTGTGCATAAAAGGGAGGTGAATTTGCGTGAAATAAAAGTTTACTCATAGCCATACACTTGCGATGTAAGAGGAAGCACGTCTTTAAAGATTAATTATGTGTTGAACCAAGAAAGGAAGAAAAATATATTTGAAGAAGGAATAATAAACTTGAGTGCACTGTGTGGAAAAGAGTGCATATAAGGTCATTAATTCTGCACTTGGAAGAAGAAGCATACTTACAAAAAATTGAAATGTGTTTAAGTATGGTATGGAACAAACAAAATAAGATTTGATTTGTGCTTTTGAAGAATCAATGAGACATTAATTTAAACATGCAACCAAGGGTGAATACTACATTGGGGATATTTTGCAACCAAGATAAGTCTACACGCGCAGAAAGGATATATTCATCAATAGAGCACATTCACAATAATTAAAATGTGTTCAAACAAGAAGTGGATAGATAATTTGATAAGTAGGAAGACTTTTACTTCCATAATAAAGGAAAGAACATGTGTGCACTTGCATCAAGTGGTATCAAAGTAGGAGTTGCTCAAATTAAATTATTTTATTTCATTGGTGAATGTGTTGCTTCTAATGTGTCAGAGCTACTAAGTAGAAGGAGAAATAGGATCATCTAAAGATTTTAGTCTTCGAAATAAGTAATTTGAGGAGATGATCAAATCATAGCATTTGATACTAGCAAAGGAGATGGTAGAGTGGGAGATCACAGGTGATCAATGGAGTAGAGCAAGATAGCATGGTCAAACTAGAATCTAGAGGAGCAGTTCATAAGAGGTAATTGTAATTTCACATGTTTTCATAATTTCCTTTCCATTGAGATGGGTCTACACCAAATATTAAGTTATTTAATGTGAGAATTATTGTTTTCCCTCTAGCACATAGATTTGATAGAAAGGTGCATATGAACAAAAGAGAGGGATTTGCACTTTTTGTGCCATCAACCAAAATTTGAATGTGATTTATTTACAAAGGGTCGGTCAAGGGAAGATTGAATCAATTGGCGCACACAGGGTGGTAAATTATGCACTAGAAGAAGGACCTAGAAGTAACCATCGAAGTCTATGAAAAAGGGAAGAATGGCACACTTATGTTTTGTGCGTCTATGCATAAAGGAAGGAATCTGCACAATAGAAGGATAACTACGCATTCACTGAGAGGATAATTGCGCACTAAGGAAAACTTGCATTATTTGGACAGAAGAAAAAAGCAAGGAACATAACTTACAATGCATTGATTGCGCTCAAAGGAGAGGAATTCCTTGCGATAAAAATATAAATCGCGATTGTAGTTGTCTTAATTGTGCATAAAGGAAATGAGTGAATTCGGATGAAGAAATTTGCGCCAATTGGCATAGGTGAATTTCTAGAATTCAAATCTCCTGCAGAGTTTTAATTTCTGGGATACTGTAGAGGTTTCTTGTTCTTTTTAGTTTACAAAAATAGGAATTTGTTTTCTTTTGTGGAAATTAAGATGATTGCGAAAAAATTGGAAGAGTTGATATGCTCTTAAACAAGATACATAATAGACATGTTGAAGATATTTTGAAGAAATTTTAACTTAGGAAAGTGAACTAAGGATGAGTTATTTCAAAAAATATAGGATAAGTTTGTTTTGATAAAGGATTTGGTTCATAGAAGTAGACAAAAGGGAATATTGATGGATATGAGATCTTGGTATGGATATTATTGTATTAGTTTTGATGATCGATGATAATACTAGTGATGAAAAGTTGTTTTGCGGGTAGTAACGACCATGAAGAAATAAAGCGATGGAAAAGGAAGGAAGTAGATATTACAATAGTAAAAAAAATGATAGAAATGAAAAGGTAGAAGTAAAGTTTTTAAGGTGAAAATGTGACAAAACCCAATAACAACAAATGAGTTTTATGGGGATGAGAAGCAAAGTTGTAAAGAGGTGTGAGTAGATGGAAATGAAAAGTCTAGATATCTTGGAAAGATGAGAAGCAGACATGCTTTAGAAGAAATAAGAAGAGAGTGTTCCACTGTAAGGAACTAGAAGGAGGACAACTTACAATGAGCCGAGGTTGGGTAGAAGTTGCCAAAGGAAGTTCCACCATGAGTGCGGGTAGAAATATCCATAGAAAGAAAGAAGACATCAAGAGGAGGATTTGGTAATAGTAGTAAGTAGCAGAATTTTTACAGAAATGGGAAAGGATTCTTAAAAATCATAGGTGAACAAGGATAGTTCACAAGAGAAAAAGGAAAAAATGAATATTGATAGTCATGTTTAGGGTTCAAAGGAAAGTCACGATAAGAAAGGAAAAAATGCCAAAGAATCTAGCATGAAGAGAAAGATGAGTGATGAAGAAAGGGAGAAGAAAATGGTTGAGTTGAGAGCATATTTTAATAATTTGAAACAAAAGTATGAAGAAGGGGAGAAGAAACACTGTTATGATTGGATGCTAAGACAAAAGAATGTAAGATGGCCATATTTGCATATAGAATTGAGATAGAGGAAGTATAACAGGATGAAGGAGGAAATCAAAGTAGACGAGTTTGAAATAAATGTTTTCATTGGCATAGAAGAAGCCAAAGATGTTGAAGAAGAATTTATAAATAGTTTGCAAGAGGAAGAAGTGACCTATGTTTTAGAAATTTGACATTTAATGCTCGTTTGTAGGTTTGGAAGATGGTGATCAATACTTGATTGATTTATTTCTATAGGTTAATGAAGAAATACGACTTCCAAATATAAAAAATTTATGAGCATTTGTTTCTCCATTTTAAAGGTGTCAAAGCGGACAAAATGGATATCATGAAAAAGTAATTTAAGGAAGCACCATCTTCGAATTTTAATCTAGAGAAAGGTGAATTTGCATCATCTATTCCTTACATAATGAACTAGAAACATTGTGAAAATTCAGAGAATGAAACAACATTATTTGAAGTGGTATTTGAAGATGGAGAATTGATGTTCTTAAAAGAAATATCATAAATGGGGAAATTTATAAATGAACATACAATTATTATTTCTGGAAGTGATGAACATGACATAAAAGTAGTTATAATAGAAGAAGTTGAGAGACAAAATTTGAAAGAATCGACATAATTCCTTGAAGATGATATAAGTGAAGAAGAGGCAAGAATATTTCTCGCAAATATGCTCATGGAAAGTCTTATGATAGAGGAGGAAGGATTAGATGAAAATATGTCAAAAGGAAACTCAATACAGATTGGAAGTCATGTATTAGAAGAAAAAAATGTGAGTGAATATGAGGACAACCTTATGAAGGAATAGCCAAGAAATTCAAGCATGGAGGATAGGGATACAATCCCAAGCAATTTTGATTTGATTGAAGAATTGAATTTCTTGGAGAAAAATATAGAATCCAACAATTGCACATACAAATGGTAAAAAAAAAATTAGAAGAAGAGGAATTTGTGTGCAGAAACAATAAAGAGTAGACTACAAAGAGAGGAAAACAAACTAGTGAAGAGAGATGCAAATCATAAATGCGTAAGAGGTTTGCGATTCTAGAGAAATAAGGAGGTATACAACAACTTAAGAATAGTAGCGTGAACTTCAACCAAAAATAGGAATGGATGAGGCGATTGAAGAAATTTGGATGTTGATAAGGAAGACATCCAGGTGAAGGTATAATAAAAGGAGGAGGAAAACCAATAGAGAGGTAAATATGACTGAAGAAGTGTGCATCAACAGAGAAAAAGGGAAGCAACAAAAATGAAGACAACAAAAACGAAGCAGGACAAAGGATCAACAACAATAAAAAGTTTGGGACTTAGGATAAATTTATATTCAACACACAAAAACACATGGTGAGGAGACCAAGGTATTCTTCCACCTTGGGAGTATGATGCAGGAGCATCTTAACTCAAGTCAAAATCCATTTTGACTAGATGAGGGGTTTTCTTTTACCAAGGGAGTTAGTTCCCTAATTGTGCATATTTGTGTAAATATTTTTATATCTTATGTTTCTAGAGATTTCTAGAGAAAAAATGTAAATAAGAATGAAATGGCAACCATATATATTCTAAAGGATGGATCTCAGGAATATGTGAGGAAGTTAGAGAGATTAGAGGTTAGTTAGATATACTAAGAGGATTTTATGGATATTAGGTGATAACTTTATGGGTCTAAACTAATTCTCATTCATATTCATTTCTATTACCAAAAAATGATAAGTATACCATAGATATAGAATTATTAGTGTGGTGTGAGAAGGAATAGAGGAGAGTAAGGCCAGTAAGGCCAAAAGGAAGATCCCAAGAAAATTAACGTAAATATGGCTGATATTTAGCTTTTGTAAAATTGTACAGTTGTATGAATGTTATAAAAAGTAATGTACCTTTGATATGGAATAATTCCATAAAAAATGTTGACGTCAAATTCAAATTGGGTCTGTGTAGGAAGATTTCTCTAGGATGATTTGGGTTAAGCATGTTTATGAGTAAGAACTATTATAATATTGGAATCTGTGTGTGTAATTTCTAAAATCCATCCTCTATATGGGTATGAGTATTATGCATATGCATGGTTTTAGTTGTAGGGGATAGATGAATAGAACCTCATTGTACATGATCGAGACTGAGCATAGTATTGATAATTACAATATCGGATGCAATTTATATAATTCTTCATCGATGTAGGATCATTATGTGTGTGCAGAAAATCCTATTCATGGTTTGACATTAAGACTTCGTGCAAGAAGAGAGGTTCATCCCTCATGTTTCATAGAGAACTCAATTGAGGTTCAATTGTACTTTGAAACTGCAAGAGTGACCACATTCATTTCTTTTCAATGCTACGGAGAGTGTGGTGATCTTTGATACCTTAGTCCTTGATGCAATGAAAGGTGGAATTTTGAATGAGTCTTGAAGAATTCACAAGCCAATGAAGGTTTATCGTATTGTCGTTCTATTGAGTCCTCAGAATTTCGTTGCCAAAACATGGGGGAAAACCACCCGGTCCTGACCTTAAAGCAACTCCTTTTCCATTTAGTGTAGTGGCTTTGACTAGGGATAATGGGACCAGTTTCCCAATAAGGATGATTTTGAGGGTGTGTGTGACTATATGGCATGCAAGTGAAAATTATTTTAATCTATCATATGCATCTATCTAAACTATTTATTCTATTATATACCCGGGATGTTTTTCCTCTATGCTATCTGAAAAGATATCCTTCAATTGTTAGTAATATAGATCATTTAATAGTTGAAAGAGATGAAAATTATGTAAAATAATTCTTCTAACAAAATATTTTGACTAGAATAATTGTGAGAATATATCGCATTCATATATGTGTGATGATACATTCAATAAGAAACTACAGACAAATATTAGAACAAAAGTGCATGTAACATTAATCTATAATAACGTTTCAAATATATAATGCAATAAAAGATGATTTATCAATTTATAAAGAAATACATAATACAAGTGAATATAAGTACCATATGTACGAAGTCCTACGCATGTAAACTGACAGTAATTGATATGCTCCTTCTCAATTTCAAGCAATTTAAAGAGTACAGTAGTGCAACAACAGTTAAAGAACTCTAATTGTCAAAAGATAATAGATTTGTTCCATTAATTCATCAAAGCATTCACAAACTTACAATAGTGCATTATTTGCAAATGTTTTTGACAAAGTTCTGGACCTTTCTCTAAATGCACGGGAAGGGTTTAAATACTAAACTAACTATGTTCTACTAATATATTATTACAAAAATATAGAGGAGGTTTTAAACAACCATCCTCTTAGGACTAACTTGAACTACAATCTAGGAAAATAAAATAACAATTTTCATTTATGAATTCTGCCCTTTCTTCTAGAGTTGGTCACGAAGTTGAAAAATATCTATCATAGGCTTGAGTTGAGTTGGCTGCAAAATTCTTGATCTAACCTATCCCTTGAATATTGTATTTGAAATTATGGACTACGATCTTTTTTTTTAGTCTATTAAGGATTGAAGAGTCTGATACTGATGATAAGGTTTGATCAGAAAATTCCAATAATTTTCTTGATCAAACTTATTTACCTTTTTAATTATTTCACCGTGTGTATCTCCTTTCTGCTTCCACTATGCTTCTACCTGTTTTTCTTCTGAAAACACTTCAGACGTGTTCTCTTTGAGAAGTTATGCTTTTAACAGTTGTTCACATACAGATTCAACAATTTCATTTGATAACTTAGATGTTTTCGCTGCTACTTTCTCTGCTTGCTTGATTTGTGCTTCCAAGTCTCTAAATATAATCTCCTTATGAAAATTATCTACCTGAGGTAGATCAGCTTCCTTTCTCGAGTCCAATGATTGCCATTGAATGTGTTCATTGATCTTCTTTTCAAGTCTTTCACGTTCAAGTTTCTGGATAGCTATCTGCTGGATCAGTATTTTATTCGAGTCATAATAAGATTCAATAATAGAAGCTTGATGACAAAATATTTCTTGTTCATTCTTTAACTTAGCATTTATATCCAGTGCTTCTTTAATAAACTACTCTAATTGTGGTTGGCTCTGTATTTAATAATTTCTGTTTACATTTGTGCTTGTTTCTCATTGATCTATGTCTGATGCTGTAATTTGAGGCTTTCGAAATCCTTTTGAAATTGGGCCATATTTTCTTTGATTTTCTCACTGGAGTTGGATTTTTCTTCATTTAACAGTCTCTCTAGCTCTAGTACTCTGGCTTCCTTTTGCTTCAGCAACATTCTAAATTTAGTAGCTTTATCAACGGTAACAGTAGCATATTCCCCTGCATACTGTGATAATTTAGTTAGATGTTTTGTAGGGTCATATAAGGAATCCTTCCATAATACATCAACTGATTCATTTGTTAGTTTTGAGACTGTTTCATCAGTTCTCCTTCTTTTGTTCCTCTTAACTTCACCCTTATAGCTAGGAATGTAGAAAACTTCCAATGAAGGAATTTCTTCAATTTGTAAAACTATATTTTCTGTAGGATAGGCTGGTATGATCTCTCGATCATGAGTTTCTGGAACTTGTTGTAGTGGATTAACAGTTCCACTATTTTCTGGGAATTTTTAGGTGTCTAAAAACTAGATACTTGATCAGTATTGGGATTAGCTTTGGGAGTTTTTATTGCTTCAGAAAAATCCTCCCATTCACTACTAAAATTATTCGTTTGAGATTTTTCAGACTGATCTAGTGTGTCATGACTATGATGAACTTCTTAAGATGTTGACTCTGTTCCATTACTTTCTTTTTTCTCATGCATCTCTATCTCTTGGATTACCTAATAAATTATCTTTTCTCGATTATCCTTTCTAGATTTGGATTCATTTTCAGAATGATCCAAATTGTGAGATTGATGTCGTGATTGACCTGATTCATCTTCAGACATGTCTTTAGCTTCATTATCCAAACTGATGCTTGGAGTAGGTCTGTTGACATCTTCAATAGTTAACAAATTGAGAGGAACTCTCTGCAATCTCTTATCTCTATATTCTTGGAAAGATTCTAAATCATCTTGACTTAATTGGCTGGATGCAAACTTGATTATATCTGAAAATTTTTCTATGCTCTGAAAGAGATCATCAAATCCGTTTGTTTCCTTTACAAAATATTTCATTTTGAGCTATGTAGTGTAATTTTTAATTACATCATTTGGATTTTATAACCTCTTTTGCATTTTTTCCAATATCAATAGATTGATCTTAGAAACCTCCTTGTAGGTATGGCCAATATCATACAGTGCAAAAGTACCACACTATACAAGGAAATTAGGCCAAATGGCCTTCTTCGCATCTTTCAACCATTTAGTGATACCATTAACAAGCTAGTAAGCTATCTCTCATGCAATCAACTTATCAGGAACATAATAAGGTAAGACGTGGGGAGAATATTGAATTGTCAAATACTCTGACATATGTAAAATTATCCTCTGCAAACCACCTAGCCACAGAAAGAATATCTGCACTAGCCTCTTCAGAAACCCTAAGATCCATTTTATTGAATATCATTTGGTGCATAGGCAATATGACTCCATAAAAAATTTTATAGAAATGCAGGTGGAAGTATTTCTCCCATAGGTCTCTGTGGTAACTGTGGATTGGGGTAGTGTCTTTGGCAATCCATTTCCAACCCATGGTAGAAAAACTAGAATTAAAACAGATGGCGTCCATGACATAGGCAGACATATAAAAGGGAGGTGTCTCTCTAGATGAAGCACTCCTCTTATTCCTATATTCAGTAATGTGTTTAGCTAAACTATCAGATAGGATATTTTCCCAATTCATAATTGATGAATTAATGATTGTGTTAATCATGGAACCCACTCTATTGAAAACCTAGTGGTATTAGGTTTGGAAAATAATCTACACAACATACCAGCAACATGACAATAAGGGGAAGGAATTTGGGAAATTGGGTATGTACCAAGTTTATCTTGATTCAACTTTCCATGGTCTTCCTTCCATTCTTTGATGAATTTCATGTGATCTGGATTCTCTGTTCTAAAGCTTTGCAGAAAAGCTTTGTCATATTTTTGTTGCGGGGAGGGTAGATGATACATTGCTTTTAAGTCTTCTTCCCCGAAGGATCCCAAGTCTTCTTCATTTAAATCTTTGAATTTCCTTTAATCTATGCTTAAGTGGTCAATTACCCACTTAAACATATCTGTGTAAGGGATAATTTTCGGTCTTTCTGCTACCTTGTGAACAAATGAACATGCAACATAAAATTAGGTTGCGTCTGAAGTAGATGTTGTGCCTGTCATAGAGATTTTGGTTATTACTCTTGGTTTCTCATCTTCAAACAATCTATACATTTTTTCCCATGAGGAACTGCTACATTCCTTGTTGTAGGTAGTGTCTGAAAATAAGGGAGACATCTCTGAGTCTTCAGTAGGCAGAGCTTGAGAAATCTCTTTGCCCTTCTTGCTCATTTCAGTCTTCCTTGATTCGTTAAATGATTTCCTAAAAAGTAGGAGAGTGTTTAAAAATATAGATAACAGAGAGTCAAATCCGTTGATTATATAAAACATGTGTGAATAGATATGAATCTTTTCAAATATAATAACAATCATCAATAATAATTTCAAATTCAGATCTCTTATACCATCACACAAAATTCATATCAATCAACTTAAAGTTGTTAGATCTCTAATTCTGTTTTGATATGACATAAGTCATTTCGCATGCTCTAGAAATTAAATGCCATGAATTCGCATGTTGCCATCTATAAATTTTACCGTTTGTAATGTTTACCCCTAAATGTTGCGAAAAGCGATGTGCGCAAACCGTACATCGCAGCTTTTATACGATAATAGATTTGTTTTACGGTTAAGTTATGCAAAATGTGAAATGCACATTCAAAAAACCATGTTGACGTGCTAAAAGAATTTTAAAGATTTATCTTTGATGTTTTGTTGACTTGTCGGATCCGCACAATCGCACTAATATATAATTACCTTATGAGTTGATTGTTAAATAAGGTGCGATGCGATAAAGAGTTTATAACGATAATTGAAGTTTTTCCAAGCTTTTTAAAGCACATCTTTGAAAAAGGTTAGCGCACTTCGCAGTTCGTATAGCTCAGAGGATTTGTGATTCGTTCTAAGTTATAAGCTATGCATTTTGCGATGCGCTTTAAGAAATAAAGCAGAAAACTTAAAAGAAAACATTTATTTCCTAAATTTTTTGTTTTAAAGCTAGAAATAAATTTCCTATTTATTTCTAAAGGGTCCCTATTTATAAGAATAAATGGGGGGGTGTTGTATAGCACAACACGTTCCCAGGAAAGAAATGGGTGCTTGAGAATGGTTGTATAAGAACCACATTGTGAAGGATACGATTGATATCATCGAAGTTTGTTTAGATCAAAATTAAGAAGAGGGGAATTGCATTGAGGATAGTAAGATAAGTTGAATTAAGCTCCAAACTAGTACAATAGAAAGAACCAAAAAAATACATAACAGTGAGGAGGATGTTGAGATTTAGCAGATGGAGACAAAGGGTGAAACAATTCCCTCTGTAATGCCACCATATTTTCCACGAAGCAAGCTCAGTGTCGAGCCGTTTAAAGACCCCAAAGATGCAAATTTCAGCACTTTCATACCGCTGCTACCAGAAAAGGTGCCATTTGAAGGAGAACTACTTGTGAAAATACCACAATTGAAGATGGAGGATTGAGACTTCAATGACAGGATTAAGTACCTGCAGTTCGAGCCAAGAAGGTACCTAAAGTAGGTATACTATCTAGAGAGCATAATTACAAGGCTGGAGCCACACCAGTGGGCTGAGGGATTGCAAATATTAGGCTTGTTGAACATGTTAAATGTGCCACACTTCAGTAGAAGCACATCTAGCACAACCTATGTTTTAACATATCTTGTATTAGTGCATGATGGATTTCTGTGGCTGGGGAAGAGGATCCCGATCGATGAAATCTTGATACAAATGATTACTGTACTGGCTTACCAAGGAAAGGACCCCGCCGAAGAGTTCGTCGGAAAAAATCAAGACAAGGCAGTAGCAAAAACCGTGAAGGACAAGTTTGACATAATCAAGAAGTCACGAGGTTATGATATTAATTCGATTAGTGACCAAGGGGTGTGCTTAGCGGCACACATCTTAGATGGAAAGATAATGAGAAAGTGTAGAGAAAACGAAGTCCCCGCAACTGTGGTTTCCTTAGCTGCGCAATGCAACATTAGGGTTCATCTCAACTGGGCTAGATATTTATGTAGACATTTTCTAGAGGACTATCGTGAGGAAAAAGAAGAGGCTAAGACCTTTTATTATGCATGGCCGATCTTGATCACTGCACTGTTAGCATGGAAGGAGCCAGAGGACTCTCAGTTTCCCCTAGTAAAAGCAGATGTATGCAAAGCCGCGCGATATGCCTCACTCTGGCATACCAAGGAGTTGTCGCGTGTACAAGAGAACAAGATTTTCTTTGTACTATTGAAAATATACTTGCACATGGTGGTGAACCAACATCCGAGGCTATCACCAAGTTTTTTCAACCAGTATCACAATATAGAAAAGTTTAAGGGAGACTTTCAAAGGATATATATGAAGGCTCGGAAGGATCTGATGGAGACATGGCATCCTATGTGATATTTGGTCACTGAAGACAACATTTGTCAAAATTTGTCAACATAGTGGATGACTCAAGCCACAAAAAATAGTGAAGCAGAGAAGGACACCTTGTAGCATGTGGGTCCAAGTGGAAAGGAAAAAGGAAAATACACAAGATAGACAGAGCTGGAGCAAGAATAGGGTAACCAATACCCTCTCAGCGACATAGAGTTAACATGGGAATCATTTTTCATTATTAGAAAGAGGATGCCTACAACGAATATGGAGAACTCAAGAAAGAAATAGAAGGCAGACAAATATAAGGGTGTAGTACCACTTGTCAAAACTTATGGGAACATTGACGAAATTGGAGAAAAAGTATAGGAAGTAACAACAAAGACATGGAACAAGGTCAATGATCACTATAGAACGCTCTTAATAGATGTTCAGCAAGGCATTTCAGAATTACAGGTACTGGCGTAGACAGCCAAACAACCAAAATAAATGGGTCAGCTAATCGAGCTAGAGCAGTGGATAGAAACAACATTTTCACTAAGGAGTATGCTGATACCAGCTAGAGCATTACATTTTGTATCCTCCATAGACATAGAGCAAGAAAAATGGTGGGACCAAGTCAATATGAACATCGCCACAGTACCAATTCAAATATTGTACGATTTCCACGAAGGTATAACAAATGAACTGAAGGAGTGAGAAAAACACACTTTGATGTTAAACATTTAGGTGGAAAAGGAAATAGCTTCATTGAAGAAGGAGCTTGACCAGCTGATCAAAGAAATGGATGGAGCATGCCAGCAACAATAGCAGCTATAGGACATCATTGCAAAAAATTGTAGTGAATATCCGGACATAAATGTCTGCAAAGAAGAGGGACCATCACAAAAGGTTATGAAGCTCGGCCTCGCAATAAAGGATCCAAAGAATACATTCACAGAGATGAAGTTTGAGTATTAAGTGAATATTACTAAGCTGCAAATGAGGCTGCAGCTAGTCACGCCACCAGAAGTACATGAGCAGAGGGAGATGTATCTAAAATCCACAGTACAAGGCATCTTCGACACAACTGTGGATTATTGCAAAATACTAGATGACACTATACAGATTTGGACCTCACTACAAGAGGATCCAAATATTCAGAGGATTGAAGAGGAGCTCCAGGCGAAGCAAAAGTAGCTGGAAAAAATTTGAGCAACTGCAAAGACTTTATTAGTCTCACAGAGGCTCACCCAAATCACTGAAGGGAAGACTCTTCAAAAGCAGATTGAAGACCTTCGGTGAAAATAACAAATTTTGATAGAGAGGACTCAACCATGGCAAGATGAGGTCCTCCAGCTTTCGCAGGTAGTAGATGATAGGCTCAAGTATATACAACTGAGGGAGAAGGAAGTGTTGCAGAAGACTGTCAGAACAACAACAAAGGCACTACTGGAAGAAGTGGGTCGAGAAGAAAAGAAAGTAGCATAGACCTGGTTCTACAACCACCCGTATCAACCTCAAGTGATATTGTAGTCTGCTTGCACGTTGTTTCCGAAAGGGCCAATGTATGAGGGGTTTTTTGGTGCAAATTATAAGCCGAACATGGGTCATGCCCAATAGAGCCAACAAATGGTTCCATTGCAAGCATTTGAAAAATGGGTTATTGACTTTGTTGGACCTATTAATCCACCAATAAAGAATACCAACACAAGATACATAATCATTGTAACTGGTTATTTGAGGAGGTAGGCCAAGGAATAGGAAGCGAAGGATTGCAGAGCAGACACCACCGCGGAGTTCATATTTGAATATATTTTGTCTAGATTTGGATTTCAAAATATATTGATGAGCAATGGTTAGTTGATTCCAGGACGAGTGAATGGTAGTATGTTGAAGGTATAGAGGGATGAATCTGTCCATGGAGCTTCACAATGAAAGATGAAAAGAGAAGAGTCTTAGTGCCACGTACAGTTGAAAGTGGGCACTATACTATAAACTACTCTGCAAAAGGGAACTTCGCCAAAGGAAGAGTATGTTGAATTGCGAAAGAACTACGATGAAGGAAGGATTGATGCGACAGAGAAAGGGACGCATCGAAGAGAAAGAAGGTTTTCGTTAGTAGGCATGGAAGAAACACATTTATGAAGCATATTAGATCATATAAAGTGCCATATATGCATTAAATGAACAAGATCTAAGCTATCATGGGATTCGAAATTCAAATTCGGTATAAAATATATGTCCTCCTTGACATTTTATACTTTGCTATCTGGAGAATTCAGTTTGAGAATTTGAGAAAAAGTGTGCGAAAAGAGTGTCGTTGTATGTATGAGAGAATTTTTGAAGATATTTCCAGAGATTTTGTAGAGAAAGGGCTATCAGGCATCATGGAAGCCCAGACTGGTAAATCCGCAACACTAAGTGTACATGTATTCCCAAAGAACATGAGGTCACCACAAAAACAAGTAGCCATTGAAGAACAACCAAAAAGAGGACAAGAAAAGAGACCAACTGAAGCCTCTAGAGTAGAGCTAATGACATCCCCAATAAATAAGGTAGAAAAGAAAAAACAAACAAAGAATAATTTGGATAAGAGACTTGCGGAGAAGGCGGAGAAACTAGTACAACAGAAAGAACCAGAACAAATCCATGACAGTGAGGAGGAAGCTTAGATACAATAGATGCAGACAAAGGGTGTAAGAATTCACTCTATATTTCCACCATATTTTCCACCAAGGAAGTACCAAGCCGATTCAAGACCCCAAATATGCGAAATTTGACACTTTCACACTGCTACTACCAAAAAATGTGCCATTTGAAGGAGTTATACTTGGGAAAATCCCACAATTGAAGATGTAGGATTGGGACTTCAATGACTGGAGTAAGTACCTGAAGTTCGAGATGAGATGGTACCAAAAACACGTATACTATCCAGAGAGCAGAGTTACAAGGTTGGAGCCACACCAGTGGGCTGAGGGTTTCCAGAGATCAAGCCTGCTGAACATGTTAAACGTGCCACACTTTGGTAGAAGCACGTCTAGTACATCCTATGTTTGACAGTTACTTGTATTAGTGCATGAAGAATGCCTCTAGCTAGGGAGGAGGACCCTTATCAACAGAATTTTGATACAAATTATTATTGTACTGCCCTACCAAATAAAGGACCTCGCCGAAGAGTTCGTCAACAAAACCCAAGATAATGTAGTAGCACAAAATATGAAGGACAAGTTGGGATAAATCAAGAAGTTGCTAGGTCATGATATTAATTATATCATTGACCAAGGGGTGTGCTTCACAACACACATATTGACCAGAAAAATAAAGCGAAAGTGTAGAGAAAATGAAGTCCCCGCGACAACAGTTTCCTTAGCCACGCAGTGCAACATCGAGATTTAGTTCAACTAGGTCAAATATTTATGCAGGGAGTTTTTGGAGGATTGACGTGGGGCATAAGAAGAGGGTAAAACATTTCATTATGCATGGTTAATCTTGATCACCACTTTTTAGCATGGAAGGAGCCAAAGGACTCACAGTTTCCCCAGGTCGAAGCTGATATATGCGAAGCTGCACATAATGACTCACTCTGGCATACCAAGGAGTCGTCGCGCATACAAGAGAATATGATTTTATTTGTACTATTTCAAATAGAATTGCACATGGTGGAGAACAAACATCTTAGGCTATCACCAATTTTGTTAGACAAGTATCGCAATATAGGAAATTTTAAGGCATACTTTCACAGGATATATATGAAGGCTCAGAAGGATGTGATGGAAACATGGCATCCTCTGCAATATTTGGTCGTCGAAGATGAATTTCTCGGGATAGTACATCACTGGTCAATAGAGTGGATGACTCCAGCCACAGAATACTATGAAGCAGAGGAGGAAACCTTGTAGCATGCAGGTCCAAGTGGAAAGGACAAAGGAAAAGACACAGAAGAGACAAAGCCAGAGCAGGAACATGGTACCCAAGACCCTCTCAATGACATAGAGCCAATAGAGGAATCACCATTCATCATCAGAAAGAGGACACCTACAATGACTACAATGAGCACAAGGAAGAAACAAAAGGCATAAAAATCTAAGGGCGCAGTACCACTTGTCCATGCTGATGGGGACATCGACGGAATTGGAGAAAAATTCTAGGAAGTAACAACAGAGACATGGAAAAAGGTCAATGATCGCTACAGAATTCTCTTGATAGATGTTCAACAAGGAATTACAGAGTTAAAGGTTCTAGCGTAGAAAACCAGACAACCGTAACAGATAGTTCAGCTACTACAGCTAGAGCGAAGGATAAAAACGACATTTGGACTAAGGAGTATGTAGATACCAGTTGGAGAGTTACAGTTTGAATCTTTTGAAGACAGAGAGTGAGAAAAAAGGTGGGACCATGTTAATATGAACTTCGCTGCACTTCCAACTCAAATATTTCACAATTTCTACCAAGATATAAATAATGAACTAAAGGAGTGAGAACAATGCACTCTGTTGTTAAAAATTCAGGTGGAAAAGGAAAGAGATTTGCTAAAGGAGCTTAATTAGCTGATCAAAGAAAGGGATGGATCACTCTAGAAAAAATGCAACTAGAGGATGTCATCGCAAAAACTTGAAGTGAAGTTCGAGACATAAAGGTCCATAAAGAAGAGGCATCAACAAAGAGGGTTGCAAATCTCGACCTCGCAATAAAGGATTCAAAGAATAAGTTCACAGAGATGATGTTCAAGTATAAAGTGAAGATTACTGAGCTGTAGATGAGGTTGCATCCAGTCACACCACTAGAAGTATGTGAGTAGAGGTAGATGGATCTAAAATATATAGTATAGTGCATCTATGACACAGTGGAAGATTGTGGAAAACTACTAGATGACACTATGCAGATATGGACCTTACTGCAGGAGGATCCAGATATTAAAAGGATTGAAGAGGAGCACCAGGATAAGAAGAGGCAACTGGAAGAAATCTAGGCAACAACGAAGACCTTACTAGTCTTGCAGAGGCTCTCTTGAATCACTAAAGGGAATACTCTTCAAAAACATATTGAAGACCTTCAGATAAAAGAATATTTTTTGATAGAGAGGACTCAGTCGTGGCAGGATGAGGCCCTCGATCTTTCGCAAGTAGTGTATGATAGGCTCAGGAAGCTCTGATAGAGGGAAAATTAATTGTTGTAGAATATTGTCACACCAATGACAGAGGAACTACTGGAAGAAGTGCGCTGAGAGGAAAAAAAGGTAGCAAAAATAATTTAGTTGTATAATGTTGCCTACATGAGCATCGTAGCAAAGATTCGGGGAACAACAACTGAGTGACTTAGGACGAGTCACGTGTGAGTGTTGGGGGCATGTTGGGCACGGCCCAACTTGGTCCAATTTTTATCAAAGACTCTGCATTTTTAAGAGCAGAGTGCATAGTACCGCAAATTCATATCTATCGTGGGGTGTTCTAGGGGTTTCGGGGTGGGTCGAAGCCCCTCATTTTGTAACGCGTATTGGGGTTTTACTTGATTGTCTTGTCAAACCCATGGTATGTGTTTTTGTAGCTATGTAATTGATCTAGGTGGATATTGGTGGCCACCCGCCTATTCCACTTGGGTCCCCACTATTGTCTCTTTCAATTTTTCAGTTTCAGCACAACTTACTATTTTTAGCTGTTTTTTGGGTCCTGAACTTCCGAAGCCATTTTGAGGCCCTAAACGATGTTTTTTTGGCATCGTGCCTGTGAATAATATGATTTCGTTCTAAAATTGATATTAACGGTCAGTAGTTGTAGTCCTTGGATAGATATTTCTAATGATGTATCATGTTCCAAACGGAGATAGTATGCCAAAGTTACGACTCTGGGAATTTGAAACACCAATTTACCTAAACGGGGCCCATAGCTTTGGCACTTCATCTCCTAGGGTTAGTTTTTTGGGTGTTTATGGATTTCCATTGTTTCTTTGTAATAAATAGGCCCTCAAGCCTCATTGGAACTCAGTTCAGAGGCCTGTAGCTGCCACATATCTTCTCAGAGATAAGCTACCATCACCCTAGATAGTTTATTTCCATTCTATCTATAAGAAAACTTCAGTTCTTTGATATTAATGAAATTAAGTGTTATTTCCATTGCATCTTTCTATTTATGGTTATATGTGTATTTTGTTGCATTCCTGTATAAATCTGGATCAGTGTAATCAGAGCGATCTGCTTTTTCTCGATCCTTCTTTGCATGTCCCCAACGAGGTCAAGGTATAAGGAGTTAGGGCTCGATCTAGTTGAACCTTTGCAAGATCAGCCTCGCAAACCCCTACGGCTGCCCATGGGGGATGAAAATAAAGATGAGGTAGTAGGATATCCTATCAAAATATTGCTCAAGGAGGCCCTCAAAAAACAAAGGAATACGATGATGGATAACTTTTCCCAAATCCTTCAACGACTACCCACCGACGATGCGTCTGCATCCAACAGCCACTTTAGAGGCGCGACTCCCTTTAAGGTACAAGTAAACTTTGACATTACCATATTTGAGGTTTAAATAGATGCAGATGTCATAGATAGATGGTTGAATCAATTAAAAGGATATTTCATGGTTCATGACTTTTCCGATTGGGAGAATATTATTTTTGCACTCCTCAAAGCTACCCCCCATGTCAAGGACTGGTGGGAAACCCACTGTGAGAAAAAAGACGAGATAGAACCCTCTCTGTTCTTAGCCGTACCCACTTGGAATTATTTTTGAGACACCATCAAGGAACAATACTATCCTGTGGGGAGCTATGAGGACAAGTACATACAATGGACCACACTGTGACAACAAAGGGATCAAGATGTGCATGGGCTGATGAATCTGTTCCATACCTTGTGCACAAAGTTGGGTATCAAAGATTCAGAGAAACATTTGGTGATAAAGTATCGTAGTTGTCTGTACAGATACATTCAGAAGGAAATGGAGTTCCTCGAAATCTCCTCGCTTGGTACGTCATACCGGTATGCTGCCAAGATTGAGCAGAAATTCAAACAGAAGAAGCGAGACTTTGGATCTACGAACCAAAAGCAAGGGAAAGGTGCCCACAAACCATAGAACAAAGGACAAAGCCAAGACATGGTAGCCCAATACAACCCGCTAAAGCCACAAGCAAATAAAAACACCGCGAAGAGAAAGAAGGGCATGGGAAAGTGGTGTGAGTTCCATAAGAGGTCCCCTCACAACACAAGTTAGTGTCGGGCCAAGCAGTTGTTGGTGGCCGAGATGAGGGCTTCTGAATCAGATTCATGCTTTGACTCTAAATCAGAACCTAACAAGGGTAATGACAAAGGCAAACAGATTATTGACGTGGAGCCTAACACCACTATTTCCATTGTGAAGATCCAGAAGGAGGAACCGGAAGATCCAGAGGAAGAGGAGCATCTCTTCCACTCCCAGATGTGGGTAAAAAATTCCCTGCTATAGTTCATTTTCGACAATCGGAGGCAAAAGAACCTCATTTCAGTTGATGTCGTGAAGAAGTTGGGCTTGCTGACCACAACACACCCACATCCATACACCATCGGGTGGCTTCACCAAGGACAGGATCTCCACGTCAGCCAACAGTGTCGCCTTCCCTATAACATCAAGCCCTTCACAAATGAGGTATTATGTGAAATTGATCCTCTTGATGTTTCTGATGTATTATTAGGCCAAACATACTTGTGGAAGCGACATGCTGTGTATGAGTCATGACCTCGCGTTGTTATTGTTACCTTGGGAAATAAGCTATACATGATGCCAGAGGTACCACCGCTTGCCGCTATCTCTTTAGTTACTGTAAAACAATGTAGTGAGCTCATTTCCCAAACCAGAAAATTTGTTTTTCTGATGATCCTCCCCCAGGGCAAGAAGAAGACGGTGGCCACAACCTCCAGACAGGGCTCCTTTGCATGACAACAACAAATGGACAAGGTTGTGGAGGAGTACGAGGACATCTTCACCTCACCCACAGCGGTTTCGCTGCACTGTCAGGTCAAGCACTCGATTGATCTGACCCCAGGTGTGTCGTTACCCAATGGACTGATTTATCGGCGCTTTGTTATGGATAACGGTGAAATCAAGAGGCAGATTTAGGAGCTGCTATATAAATGTCACATCCGGCCAATTTCAACGCCCTGTGGGAGCCCGATCGTGTTGTTACATAAGAAGGATGGGACTTGGAGACTCTGTATTGACTATCAGGCATTGAACAAGATCACTGTCCGGAATAGGTACCCGATCCCATGGATTGATGAAGTTCTGGACCAACTCAAAGTGGTGAAATATTTCAGCAAGATTGACTTGAAGTCTGGGTATCACCAAGTACCAATCAAACCCTCCAATGTGTGGAAGACTACCTTCAAAACCAAGGAGGGCCTTTTCGAATGGATGGTCATGCATTTTGGGTTGTCAAATGGTCTCGCAACCTTCATGAGGTTGATGGATGACATCTTGCCGCCATTCACCAACTCATTTGTAGTGGTGTACTTGGATGACATTCTGATCTTCAGCCAGACTTGGGAAGAGCACCTCCACCACATTCGACAAGTCCTCCAAGCACTGCGACAACACAAGTTGTGTGCCAATTTGGAGAAGTGCACTTTTGGCATGACCCAGGCTCAATATCTGGGATACATTATTGATGAAAGGAGGGTACATGTGGATCCAACCAATATCGAAGTCATTCGGAATTGGCTAGCCCCAACCACTCTAATAGAGCTTTGCAGTTTTCTGGGTCTTGCTAATTTCTCCCACATGTTCATGTTGGGATTCTCTCATATCACTTGGCCCTTGAGTCAAGTCACCAAGGGAGGAGCAAAAGAAAAATTCTTTTGGTAGGAATCTCAACAGAAGGCATTCGTAGAATTGAAACATGGCCTATGTTCTGCCCCAATGCTCACATTACCAGACTTGCAACAACCATTTGAGATCGGGATAGATGCCTTTGACTATGCTATTAGGGTGGTTCTTACTCAACAGGGACATCCAATGGCATATCACAGTGAGACATTGTCCAGCACAGTTCACAAGTATCCCACTTATGACAAAGAAATGTATTCCATTGTGCAAGCTTGTCGACAATGGAAGCATTAATTTTTGGGGAAGGAAACAATCATCCACACAGACCACCGACCCCTGTAGTTCATATAGACACAGGGGAAGTTGCAGAACGATCACCATCAGAAGTAGTCCACATATATGCAACAGTTTCATTTGAACATAAAGTACAAGAAGGATATCACCAATAATGTTGCAGACTGCCTCAACTAACCACTGATTGTGGAGCTAACCACCATTCTCAACTCTTGTGGGCACGAGACTTCTGATTGGCCGCTTCTCTACAAGAGTGATCCAAAATTCAACCACACCTACCAGGCACTCTTGGGGGGTATGCAAGTTCCAAATTTTCATCTCCAATATGCATTGTTATGTCACCTGGGAAACCTTTGTGTTCTTTCAAGCGAGCATGCAAAGATGATATGGGAAGCACACTATAGTCGATTCATCAGGCATTTCGGGGTCGAGAAAATAGTGGTAGTACTGTAGAAGTATTTCTATTGGTCAAACCTTCGATAGGATGTCAGGAAGTACATCAAATCCTACACTGCTTGCGTCATTTCCAAACCGACCATCAAGAAGCAAGGCCTCTATACTCTAGTAGCTACCCCTAGTCAACCTTGGGAATCCATCTCCATGGATTACATGTCCGACCTTCCTTCTACTAAGCATGGAAACGACTGTGTTTTCGTGGTCGTCAACAGATTCTTGAAGATGGCCATTATGGCGACCTGCAAGAAGAATATCATAGCAGAATCCATTGATAAAATATTCTTTGAACGAGTGCAGGTGCACTTTTGGATCCCACAGTCTATTATATAAGATCGAGATAGTAGGTTCCTCAGCACATTTTGGTCTAGCCTCTCTTCAATGCTGGAAACCAAGCTCACCAAGTCCACAATTTTCCATCCCCAAACTGATTGCCAGACATAGGTCATCAATAGGATGATTGTACACATTCTGCGCATGTACAATTCAAAGCATTCACACACATGGGATGAGAGCCTCCCCTATGTACAACACAGTTATAACTGGGCTTTCCACAACTCCACTGGCCACAACCCCTTTCAGGTGGGCTTGGGTTTCCAACCACTATGTCCCATTGACATAGTCATGCCATTTGCGGCTACTCAGGCCAAATTGTCTCATGCCCAATATGAAGCTGACAAAGTGAACATCTTCATTGAGTACATTCAACACATCCTCCAACAAGTTCATGACATATTGGACAAAGCCAATTCTAAGTACAAGTAACGACAAGATCAACATCGGGTGCCACACAAATTCTAGGTGGGCGAAAAAGTGTGGCTACATTTGCAGAATGAGTGCCTCACTGGACCCCACTAGAAGCTTCGCCTGCTCCAATATGGGCTACACACCATCACCAAGGCTGTAGGGAACAATTCCTTTCAGCTTAGTATTCAACCATTCCTTGGTCTGCACCTAGTATTCAATGTGGACCACCTTCGTCCCTACTTCCCACCTCTACTAGACACCTCTGATATTGCAGAACAACTCACACCAACATGGTTAAACCCAAACTGCATGGAATAGGCCACTACAGATTGTATCATGGACATGCAAATCAAGAACACTCTCCAATAGAATATCCAACTATATCGAGTTGTCAAAGTTGGCCAACTCCTGCACCAAGGCAAGTGGTTCACCAAGGACCAAGTTCAACAGAAGTTTCCTCATCTCATGGAGGAACTCAACGCAATGGGGACCATTTATTCCTAAGGGGGGAGGAATGTTCTAGGTGGATATTGGTGGCCACCCTCCTATTCCACTTGGGGCCCCACCATTATCTCTTTCAGTTTTTCAGTTTCGGCACAACTTACTATTTTTAGCAATTTTTCAGGTCCTGAACTTCTGGAGTCATTTTGAGGCCCTAAGCAACATTTTTAGGCATCGCATCTTTGGCTAATATGATTCTATTCCATAATAGATATTCGTTGTCAAAAGTTGTATTCCTCAGATAGATCTTTCTAACTATGTATCATGTGTGTCAAATGAAGATACTATGCCAAAGTTACGACCTCGGGAAGTTGAAACACCAATTTACCCAAACAGGGCCCATAGTTTTGGCACTTCATCTCCTAGGGTTATTTTTTTGGATGTTTAGAGTTTTCCATTGTTTTTTTATAATAAATAGGCCCTCGAGTCTCATTGGAACTCATTTTAGAGGCCTATAGCCACCACATATCTTCTTAGAGATAAGCTACCACCACCCTAGCTAGTTTATTTCCATTCTGTCTGTAAGCAAATTTCAGTTCTTTGATATTAATGAAATGAAATGTTATTTCTGCTGCATATTTGTATTTATGGTTATATGTGTATTGTGTTGCGTTCCTGTATAAACCTGGATTAGTAATGTATATAAATATATCTAATTCTTTTTCGAATAGAGATGAGGATATATATTGATGAGCACAAGTAATTGAATCTTTTTTATGTGTTTTTTTCCTTAAGGAAAGGCTCTACAGCTTATTGTGTTGAACACCTACAGCTATGTGCACAGGTCGAGAAGTTGAATGTATTGAAATATTCATCTTAATAAAGAAGAATAAGTTTTGGGAAATATTCCATATTTATGTGTGTTGTTATGTTTGTTTTCTATCTATGGATGTGAAAGTACTAATTTCTAGTAAATTTTATGATAACGTAGTTTATATTGTTTTGCATTATGCTTATGTTAAACTAAATGTGACGAAGTAAGTAGTTAAGTTATACAATGCAGTAGTGATATGTATGCCATAATACTAAGTAAAGTACATAAAATTGAAGTAAAATCCACCTTGCACAGTCTCTCAATGTTGCAAAAACCTGGTTCTGCAACCACCCATAGCCACCTCGGGTGAGATTGTGATCTTCTTATAGGTCACTGCCAAAAGTGACGATGTCTGAGGGTCTTGTTGGTGCGAAGCACAAGCTGAACCTGGTTCAATACCAACATATCCAACAAATGATACCACTGGATCTTATAGCGAAGATGAGTGAATATTCTTCAAGGGGCCACGAGGTAAGTATCTAAATTCTTTGAAACAATGGATTAAAATGCTTTTGTGTGAAAAGGGCGTACCATGAATGCAGTCAGGTTAATGTTTGGACGAGGAGGGACTAAGTATGAACCAGGAACTGGGTCTATGTGAAGTGGAAAGCAATACATAGTAGATGGCGAACCGAATAACTTTATTAAGACTGATTATAGTCCCTTGTTAGGTGAATCCGAGAGTGAAGAATAAGGAAGTAACCCTGCAACCCCGCGATATTCCCCCTCCCAATCTAAAGGTATGTCAAAGTTAGTAGCTGAGAATAATCAGGGCATATTTTTTATTCCCCTTCCCTCTACTCCCCTTAACCCCCATCCCCCTTCCCCTAATTCCCCTACATGTCCTCCCCCTCCCCCTAACCCCCAAAGAAGAAACATGGTTGATGACATTAAGCTACATATTTTTAGAGGACTCGGAGAAGAGGATCTTGAGCATTTTTTGGTTTGTAGATGATGCAGTATGGAAATCAAGACATATTACTGATGAAGATGTAATGAAGACACAACTCATCACAATTTTGCAAGAAAGAAAACTAACATGGTACATGAAGTATTCTTCGACTAATAAGGATGATTCATTGGATGATATTAAGAAAGTGTTGGTATCAGAATTCAAGAAGCCAAAGTTTGAGTCGCAGTGCATTACTGAGCTGAAGGAAATCAAATAGATGACTAATGAGTCTGTTTGGGAGTTGGATCAACGATTCAAGGTGTTCATGGGACAAGTAAGCTTTAACATATCCCTAGAGAAGCATAAAGAATGGTTTATAGTTGTGCTTGTTCCACATATCAAGTTACCCTTGACAAAACATAAAATAACAACTCAAGTCGAAGCTCTGGAAATCGCAAGTAAGTTGGAATATTCGCCGATAGGATATAATCATGCAAGAGTGCATTAGATTCAAATTCAGCTATAAAATTTGACATTGGAATTTCTAGATTTCAATAAAGGAAAATAAGTTAGAAAGGAAGTGCGGTGTATAAAGTGCAAAGCAGAAAGCCATTCTAAGGAACAATGCCCTGTCTTCAGAGATTACTTGGCTAGTGGAGTACCTAATCCATTAAAACTCGGATCAAGACTGTGGTGATATATATATAGAACTAGATGCTAACATATCTCTAAATATTTATATTTATTACATAAATATGTGCAGACCCCAAGGCTGTTGTTTTCCAAATTTTGTAAATCAGTAGGACATGATGAGAAAAAGTTTCGAAGTTATGACTTGATGATGGAACGCAGCTAATGCTTATAGAATGAATTCTCAAGGATATGCACATGAGGATCAAGGATAACATGTTGTTCGAGTAGGTTTCCAAGGATGAGGAGGAGGAGCTAGTCGAGGAAGTGGAAGAGGATTTGGTCGAGGACGTGGCCAGATTATCTGTTACAATAGTGGACATACAAGAGAGTGTCAGAATCATACTACAACCGATGTACTGCAAATATTTTGATCATGTGATAGAATAATTTCCGGTCCTTATGACAAAGATGCAAGAGAAAAGGATCCAGCAACCCACACAAAATATGAAAATGATGTACGCTAAACTGAGGGAGGATGGATTGCGCATCATCATCGTAACAAGGAGTGGAGTTGTGACAGGAGATGATAAAGCAAAAGGTAAGAATAAAATGGAAGATACATGGGTAAGAAATACCATTGGAAAATCCTGTGGGTTCAGTATTCAGAAGGAAAATAAACGTTCATGGAGACAAAGTGAAGCTTCATGGATGTCAGAGCTTCAACATCTAGTGCGAAACCAAAGATAATGCCAAAGAAGGACTACGCTAAAGTATCTACTCTAACACAAGAATTAGATCCAAGTATCTTAAGGTTGTTCTTACAGACTTGCATGAAGTTGTTGAGGAATCATAGGGTTGTCGAATGAATCCAGGAGTTGATAGATTCCTTCGTTGATAAAGAAGTACCACTAAGCGATCTACGTGCAGTGAAGAATTTACATCGACATAAGAAGCTAACGGGGAAGGAAATGAGACTAGTTGCGTAGATCGGGGAATATGATATGGATCAGGTAATCCTAGACTAGGATATGATGCCAACGTGTTACCTAAGAAAAATTGGGAGTTAATTGGAAGAAAAAAGTTGCAATGGTCGTTGATCCAGTTGAGGATGGCCAACTAACAAAAGATCCTCCCTATGGGAAGGTTACCTAACATTGTAGTAGATATTGTAGGAGTGTGCATTGTTGCAGACTTTGAGGGGATTGAAATTGTAGATAACAGAAACCCATATCCAGTGCTACTTGGATTGGATTGGGCTTTTAATAATTTGACGATAATCAATTTTAAGAAGAGACAAATGGTGTTCGAAAAATAAAATATGAGGGTCATTGTTCCTTTAGATCCATCAGAAGGAGTGTGCTATACAAAGCTTGTCTGGGATGACAACTAAGGATGAATATTGTATTAATCCCATTGCAGAAGGTAAACTAATCTGGGAATAGGACAATTCCTATACTTTAGATTCCAAGGAAGAACTAGAAAATTGGCAGAACAAGTTACATGAAGTATCTACAAGACAATGTGAGAGAATCACAAAATCACTTCATTGCATAACTTCAGAGGTATGGAATTTGCCTTATTATTATGGAATAGGTTATGTAAGCCTTTTTATTGATGAATATGAAAGATAAATACTATAAGATAAAAGGTTGCAAGCTTTGGATGTATCCCTGAGGTCTACACCTGCTAGATGGTGGGGTACTCATAAAAGGAATTTAGGAGTTGGGAGGAGTATAGAAGGTTGATGTGGGTGATATTTGGGCCAGTAGATATAATAGTCAAAGTAAATTATGATGGTAAGGTTGACCCCCTGGAGCATAGTCATCGCTGCACTTTAGTTTGGAAAGAAGTTCCAGAACAAGAGCGGGTACATGGGTTTATCCACACACGAGAAGCGATTCCCATGAATTGGTATCTTGAGACAAAATTGCAACATGGAACTGCGAACTAGATATATTTGGTTGAAGGGTTCATACTAAAATTTAGTTTTGAAGATGACTTCCCACGCATAGATTCATCCGTTCAGAAAGTCAGAGAAAATGTTTTTGAAAACACAACTTCAGTAACATGGAACCAGCCAGATTGGACCGTGCAGTTGGAGAAAGTATTGGAGTGCTATAATGTGATTACAGAAGAATATGATGAGGAAATTCACAATATTAATATCTCATAATCGGAAGGACACCACGAATTTCTTGGACCTATTAACCCAGTAGGAAAGAAGACCTACGCAAGATGCATAATCACTTAAACTGATTATTTGACAAGGTGGGCCGAGGCACAACCAGTGAAGGATTGCAACGTGTAGAACACCACGAAGTTCATATTTGAATACATTTTTTCCATATTTGGGTGTCCAAAGATATTAATGAGTGACTAGGGCTCACATTTATTTCATAAGACTATTGAGGCGCTGACTGAAGAGTTCCAAGTATACCATCAGAAAAGTACCCCATATCATCCTCAAACGAATGGGACAGTCGAAGCCTTTAATACAATTTTATAGAATGGACTCACAAAAGTGTGCAATGTGAATAGAAATGACTGGGATCTAAGGATTCCAGTGATGTTCTGGGAATATAGGAAACAAGAAAATGGTAGACCAAACACCTTTTAGGTTGGTATATGGACAAGAACCAATCATACCCATGGATTAAATTGTGCCAAGTTTGAGAAATGTGGCCTTTGAAGCTTCAATTGGAGCTCCTCTTTAATCCTTTGAATATTTGGATCCTCCTGCAGTGAGGTCCAAATATGCATAGTGTCATCTAGTATTTTTCCACAATCTACCACTATGTCGGAGATGCCTTGTACTGGAGATTTTAGATCCATATTCCTTTCCTCACATACTTTAAGTGCCATGATTAGTTGCAGCCTCATCTACAGCTCAATAATCTTCACTTCATACTCGAACTTCATCTCTATGAACTTATTATTTGAATCATTTATTGTGAGGCTGAGCTTCACGACCTTCTTTGCTGGTGCCTCTTCTTCGCACACCGTTACGTTCAGGAATTCACTAAAAGTTTTTGCAATGATTTCTTCTAGCTACTGTTTTTGCTGGAATTATCCATCCCTTCCTTTGATCAGTTGATTGAGCTCCTTCTTCAATGGAGCTCTTTCATTTTCCACCTAAATTTTGAATAACAAAGTGCATTGTTCTCACTCCTTTAGTTCATTTTTTATACCTTGGTGGAAATCATGCAATATTTGAGTTGGCAGTGCGATGATGTTAATATTAACATGGTCCCACCCTTTTTCTCACTCTATGTCTTTAGAGGATTCAAACTATAATGCTCCAGCTGGTATCTGCATACTCCTAAGTTCAATGTCATTTATATTCATCGCTTTGGCTACAGTAGTTGATCCATATGTTTCGATTGTCTAGTTGTCTGCGCCAGTACCTTTAACTCTCCAATGACTTGCTAAACATATTTAAAGATAATTATGTAGGGATCATCGACCTTGTTCCACATCTCTGCTATTAATTCTTGTAATTTTCGACAATTTCATCAATGTCCCCATCAGTGAGGACAAGTGGTACTACGCCCTTACATTTGTCCACCTTTTGTTTCTTCCTTGCACTCATCGTAGTCATTGCAGACTTCCTCTTTCTGATGATGAGTGATGATTCCTATGTTTCCTCTATGTTTCTGAGAGGGTCCTAGGTACCCTATTCCTCATTTGGCTCTATCTCTTTTGCATATTTTCCTTTGTACTTTCCACTTGGACACACATGTTGCGAGATGTCCTCCTCTGCTTCACTGTATTTTATGGCTGGAGTCATCTACTCATCTGAAAAATGTTGTACTACCCCAAGAAGGTCATCTTCGGTGACCAAATATGGCAGAGGATGCCATGTCTCCTGTTGTATCCTAATTTGATTCAGCTAAATGTCAAGAGAGGTTCTAAGCAATTCAAGGTTATTGAGGAACATTTGTTAAAATTTCAAGATGACTTGTAATATGCTCAAAAGTATAACCACAAGCTCAACAAGGATTCATCATCACATGTGCACCAGAACCAAAATCAAGGAAGCAACAACATTGGAGGTCCAACCTAAACCAGAGGAGAAGCAAAAATAAAAGTGTTCAAGACCGGTCAAGTTGAGCTTATTCGCGTGCAGAATAGTTCAAGAGTAGGGCCAATTGAAGCGTTCAGAACATTGCACATAGGTCAGGGTCGAGTCGGGCGTATTGACAAGCTCGGGAGAGAATAGCACTAGAGAATATCGTTTAATGCTAAGATGTCTTGACTCTTAAAATTAAACAAGATTATCATTTTTCCAAGTTCGAGTACAGCAAAGGCTCGTATTCATTGCACCCATATCCAACGGCAACCCGGGTGTAGGTTTTAACCCTGTATAGAAATTATCTACAAACGAATCTTAAAAACAAAAAGTAAACAGTAGCAAGAGCATAAAACATAAAACAGATAAACACAGAAATTTTCCCCTAGATCCCAAATCGAGATGACCAGCATGATTTTTCATTATATTCCTTTTAGTGTTACAACACATATATACATGCCGAAGCATACATAAACCCCAATCCATTAACCCTGGATTAGAACATAACCGTAGTTCCCTTGACTGGATCTACAAAATACCAGGGGCCGAAAACCATCGTACCCCAAAACCATGTGCAAATCCATGCACAAAACCATGGGCGAATCCACCCATCGGAAAATAAGGACCAAAAAAATTTCTAGGGCACTGCCCCAGACTTCGACAGGGGGGACTACCGCCCCCCCTGTGACCCCCCTGATGTTGCGCCTAGCGCAACATACCGGGGGGGCTATCGCCCCCCTTGTTACCCCCCCATGCATGATTAGTCGTGGAAAGAATATAACACAAACCCAACATCGGGAGAAAAAATTGCATGATATTTATACCAAGGGGTACCCCGCAAGCAGTCTCATTAAATCCGCTCACCTGCAAATCGACGGTTGACATTAACTATGGGAACACTCTCTTCAAATTCCAAAAAACCACTTAAGTGCCCCTGCAAGTTGTTTCAGGTTTCAATAAAGGATGTTACATGGTGATAGTTGGAGCCCACACCCTTTAATTTCAAATTAGAGAAAGCAGAGAAATAGTGTATTTACCTTAAAATAACTTAAGGGCTTTGGAGGAGGCACAAAGGGGAAAATAGACGGTTAGGATCAAAGCGTAGAATTGAATCGGAGAGATGGACGATGGAGATCATAGAACAGGGACACAATTCAGATGGATGGACAAGATTAGATCAGGAGATCTAAGTTAGAGATAAGTGGTCAAGAATGGATATCGCAAATAAATATGTAAGAGTGTTAATGAATTGGAGATTGTGAAGAAGAGCCACGTGTCGGCCATAGGTTCCTTCGCATATCGCACTTCACAAATCTTACCATTTTCCCTCTGCTTGCTCCCATATAAAACTTGCAACATGCGATATGCGGGCTGCCCCACCTCTGCTTGCCACGTCACATTCCACCCATCACACTTCGTACATCACAAAGTTTAACACTTACCTCCCATCTTCATAACAAAATCCCCGATTTGTTATTTGTGGGTGGATGCGATGTGGTTTCAAAAGTGAACTCCAAAGGTTTTCAAATCCGTAGGTAAGGCATTTCATGTGTTAAATTGCATCACAGGAAGAAAGGAGGATTATAATGTAAAGCCAGTGAAACGTCTTGATAATGGAATAAAGTTTGAACGTGGGCAGAGAGACTCGAGTAAGTGACTCGACGCAGAGAAATGGGGAGGAGAAGAATAAACACAGTAGGAACGTGCAAAAGAGGCAGAGCCGGGTGGCAGGTGACATGATGACAGCATTTGAAATGCAAAAGCATGGGCAGAGTCAGGTGGAGATGCGTTTATGCATAATGTTAGTGATTTGAAATGACTGTATTACTTTTTTTGTGCTAAGGGTCTTTCAGTTTTAAAAACATGTGCATAATTGGTTCATTAGTTTGCATAAGGATTCAGGCATTTTTCCATGAATTATAGATGAAATTTAGTGAATTAGAAGCATAAAATAAGCCTAAATAACACTGAACAATAGTGTAAAAGAGAGAAATAATTCACCAAATGAAGTTTACACAGCAAGTATGGTGAAACAGTTCACCCCTCCTTGGCTACATTTGTTGGTCCAACTCCCAATGGCTTTTCCATCTTTCATTATGATCAAAATTTTTCTATTACATGTAGTTACAGTGCTCTAATGGCTATTTTATCTGCACCAATGGCTTCAAAATTATCCAATTAGTCAATAATGACTCTTCATTCACTCAGAATGGTCGAAAATTGAGCCTCCTACACCTTTTCCCAATATCTCCTAGGAAAACTCCACTAAATGTGGAGAACTCCACTTAACTAGAGTTAAATTAGCGTTGACTGCCAAATTTGGCGCGCCCCTATCCGCTCCACTAATAAAGCTATGCAATTAAAAGTTATGGTTAGGGTGGTGGCCACATGTGCACCCCCAACCATTAAGTGGCTTTGGACATTAGTGGAACCTCTGCTCGAAGCTCCAGCTTACCCTATAATCAACATGGACCTATGGGTTATGGCCCACGTATACATCGGAAGCACGCAACATCGGATCCTTTTACGGGAATTTGCAATATCAAACAAATTAACAATCACAATATAAGATATATCGCATATCGCAGAGTATAAGACATCGCAGATCGGGAAACATACAATTTCGCAAATCGCATGGTTTGACAAATAACTTTAACGGTTTAACAATATATCCGTCGATGCGAAGTTGCAATGGCAATTTCGCATCGCATATTTTGCAAGTTCCACTTATCGCATATCTTCCTCCCGCACATTTACCATTAAAGACTAAACTGTATCACTTGCAAAGTGCGATAGCGCTCGGACCTTCGCCAACACATGGTCCTCCTCGTCCCATCGTGAGTTATATCATTTAACTTGCGGAACTCTTTAATGGTAAACTCTGTTCTGTGCGATGTGCAATGTTTCTCAAATGCTACGAGATCTCTCCCGTTTATCTCCCACTGCTGCTTCTATGATCTAATCACCACAGTTAATCCTTCACTCTGATACTTGTTATCTATTGAAAGAATCACATCTCCATAACTCCCGTTTTTGCCATATTTGATTAGAACGCAATATCTTCCTCATATGACATCATTTTTTCGAATCATTCACGGCATCAGAATCAGTAGGAATATATCTACGCAACCATCCTAGTTTCAATCCAATCCTGTAACTTTGAATTTTGAGCAAAATTTATGAACTCCTGATCATTCCTACCCATTGGGAAGCTTTTTGACCCCAAAAGACTTTATTAAATGTTCAGTAGATGACAGTACAGCTCCCTCACCTTTCCAATCACCATCCATTTTTCCTTGCTTGGTTTAGTGCCTTTGAGCCCAACTCGAAGGTAGTCAACACGTCCCCTCTTTGATGCTCTTGTCCTCCTGTCAAGAATTGTATCTTCTTTGAGCTCATCCAGAAATTCTAGCGAGAAATATTCAATAGAAGGTAGTTGAACATCACTTCCTTGATCATCTATCAAAGGAGGCTCATACAAGCGTACGTTTTCAACATTAACAACTGAATAAATTTTCATAGAAGAAGGAAAATCAAGCTGAAATGCATTATGACCAACTTTTTTTATGATTTTGAAAGGACCATAGCGTATGGGTTTGATTTTTTTACCTTCCCCTTGCATCCTTTCTTTGCTAATGTGCAACCATACCTCATCTCCCTCTTGAAACTTATGATCAACCCAGTGTTTTTCATGCCTCTCTTTGTATTTGCTTGGACTTTTCTTAAGTTGTTCTTGAACTTGTTGACGTATCATTTGAATTTGCTCAATGAACTTTCGAGCATTATCAATATCACTATGGCCATCAATTGCAACATCCTTCCCAAAGATGAAGTCTAATGGCGATTTTGGAAAATACCCAAAGCATGCTTCAAAAGGTGAGGTTTGTGTTGAAGAGTGCTTTTCCCGGTTGTAAGTGTGTTGAATTTAATGCAGTTTTTCATCCCACAATTTAGGATGTTTTCTGCAATATCCTCTCAATAGATCCACAACTTTTATGTTCACCACTTCAGTTTGTCCCTCTGTTTGTGGATGAAAAGCGGTACTCTTTTTCAATTTTGTGTCCATCATTCTCCGCAGATTTGACCAAAAATTCCCAATGAACCTGGAATTCCTGTCAGTAACAATAGAAGTGGGAAAAAAACATATTTAATTTGGAAGTATTCTATTACAAGGCCTTCAACAACATTCATTTTTTTTGTAAATCACTATATTAGATTAATTTAAGATAAAAATAATTTTAGGAATGTCAAACCAATTAGAGACCATGAATATTTCAAACATGGAGTTGTTAGTACAATAGTATCTGTTATCACCCTAGTAATTTCTAAAGATTGTGGGCTCTTTTGGATTTTTTCAGTTTTAAGAAAACTAGGGGTAACCACAAACCTACTTTCGAAATTTAGGATCTAGCCTTCCTAAATTTCAGAGACGGCTCTCTCTTTTAGATTTAACTTTGTTTTTTGTTTAATATTTTAGGCTAGGTATGATTGGGAATTGGTTTTTGTTTGAAAGTTTGGTGGGAGATAATATTACTTGGAGACAAATTAAAGAGGGATCTACTAGTCCATTGGGCTATGGAGTCAAGGTGTAGCAAGCAAAACTAGAAGGCAAGGCGAAGAGGATGCTAATGTACTCAGGGCAAGGTAGATAACCCTCAGATATTTGAATAGTTTGTTTGGATGAGATGGCTTGCTTTTGGGATAAAGGGCAGTAAAGGATTCTTTGATCCGGAAATAGAGGAAGGAGGCAGGGGTCAAATGGGAATAGGAGCAATTAAGGATTCCTAAGTCCAGAAATTAGCAGAAAACATTGAAATGATCAAGTAGTTAAAATAGGGAGTTTTTTACACTTATCCTGAAATAACATTCCTAATTAATCATTCAGATTTGAACAAATATATTAAAATGAATGAAACTTCAGAAGAGGAAACAATGACAGTAAGAAATCACTTTACTCATTAGCTTATTGCATGAATCCTGAGTTATGACGTCCAAATTATTCTTGTCCAGACTGCTGCTATGAAATCAACACATGAGCCTCCAAAACACCAGCAAAATTGTCTATAATAATCTCAGCAACTTTATTCCACACTAAACACTTCATAAACTGAAGTATTTATACAAAAAATTTATTACAAAATATCCTAGAGAAATATAGGAAAAACTCTAGGAAAATAAAAATATCTTTACACATTAAGAGGGACAACTGCTTAACAACTTAGCAAGTTGTCCTCTTAACTAGAAAAAATAGAACTAATCTATCTAATCAAAACTGATTGTTGCATTTGTTGTTTATGCTTGTTGGCATATTTGGAAGATATTTGTTTATGGATTGCTTGACTGATACTCTTTCACTTTTCATCCTTTAACTCTGTTTTTCGTCTTGATACTCTCTCACGTTGCTTCCTTATTACTCTTACTACTGTAAGATAGGAAAATTACAATAGTAAAAATTTCTGATTGATTTTCTTCTCGGATACTCTTTGACTCTGCTTATCAATCTGATACACTTTCACCGCAATATTTACCCTTTTTACAACTATAAAAAGGAAATTTTCATTGTTTGCCTCTTTGCTACTATAATAGGTCTGTGAACTCTTGCCACTGTTGTGCATTGGGTATCTTCATGCTTTTCAGTTTTCTGTAGCTCTCATCAGCCTCAGTGTACTTTGCAAAGTTTAGCTTGACAATGAAGATGTGTTTGATTTCATTCTGTAGAAAAAATAAGTTCTCAAAGTACTCCAATACAACTTTACCAGTTGGAGAACCTTGTGGCAGAGGCTTATTTACCTGTTCTTTGGCATGTGCTCTGATCTTCTTGTCATAATCAGTTTGAACCATTAACTTTTCATTAAAGCCATGAATGTCTGGGAGGCATGCTTTTCTCAATATTGTGTATTGTACCAAAAACTTTGTTATTGACAACTCCATTGTTTTGCACTTTTCCTCCAAATTGTTCATTATATTCCTTTTATTTAGGACCTTTTTTATTTGTAGAATTGTTTCAGTCCTGTCTTGGATTTTCAATTCTTCAAGCTCCTCTCTATTCTTGCTGTTTAAAAATGTAATAAGATTCAAAGCTTGAGATGGTTTGTTAGCCGGTTGTTCTTTTGTTTTCTAAATTTCTACTTGTGTTGCCTTAAGTAGATCTCTTTGCTCATAAATAATTTGAATTGAAGGCCACTGTATATGTATGCCTTGAATTATGTTATTCCAAAGATAGTTCTTGATGAAGGACACCTGTTCACTAAGATTGACCTGTTGCTGCAAAATCTTTACCTACTCTTGAAGTCTGTTTGCTCTTTGGTCATGCCCCTTAAATGTAATCAATGCATTTCTATTTGATGATTCTAGAGTTTGAATGGTCTTTTTCAAATTTATTATCTCATTATTCTTTAGGGACATCTCCTCCATGGCCTTTACTATGTCAGTTGCTTCACCTGTTTGATGTACCTATGTGGTGGATGATCCTGTGGCAGAAGTGTCTATAGATTGCACTGACACTGCAGTTGCCAGTGGAACTTTTGGGTCTAAATGCTCTGCCAATGTGGAAGGGACAGCTGTGCCAACTATAGGAATAACAGTGGGAGTAGATTTCACATCTGCTTTTCTTAAGGCTTCATTTTCTTTCATAAGGGTCTCTATTTGATTCTCCATGTCTTTAACTTGAGCAGTCATTTTTAGCACTAACTGCATCATCTCATCCTTTTCTGTTTTCTCTTGTAGGATTTCCTTTGCTTGACGATGTTCATTTGGTGGGAGTTTTAATTGCTTCCTCAAGGTAGCAATGTCTTCATTCTTTTGTTTTATTAATGCTTCAGCAACCTGAATGTTTAAAAGATCCACTCCAATTTGTAGCACCAGGTCTTCTAAGGATTTTATTCTTAGATCCTTCACATGTAATGAGGCTTTATCTAACATCATTTTATCCTGCAAGTTGAACACAGTGTTTTGTAATCTAGTTTCACTCATAGTTTTGTTTACCACCTTAGAATAAAGAATTTCTGATTACTTCTATGAAACTCTATTTGATCAAGTTCATGTATGGTGTCTGCATCTACTTCAAGCTCTATTTTCTTGTAATCTGCAACTGACTTTGGGTCTGTAACCTTTGGCTGGAGAAAAGACATAATCATTTTATTTGTTGAATAGTCAAAAGCTGTCAAAATTATGTCTTTGTTTCCTGGTTTTTCTTTAAGAAATTGAGAATAAACTTATCTTTTGATCTCTTCATTTCTTTCCTTAATTTGTTTTTATTTCTCCTGGATATCAATATCTTTTCCCTCTGTTGTTTTGGAGGAGGAGGGAACTTCTATATTTACTTGTTTTTCAACCATTTCTCTACCATGTTCCTGTGTTAGAACCTGCTTTTTCTGAATTTCTGTTAGAGTCTCATTTACAATTACAGTGGCTTCATCATTATCTACCCGCTGATCATCTGTATCATTTATTTCAATAGCCTTTTCTTTCTCAGCAGCAGCCATTTTTACCATTTTTTTGTAAATAATCTTGAATTTGTTTTCTACAATGGTCTCTGCTAAATAGCCTTCTTCATTCCTGGTCCTTTTGTTTGAAGTTTCTACCTATTTGTTGAGCACTATAGTCTGTGAATTATCTTTGTTTATCACTATTTCTGCATTAGAAGTAGGGTCAACCACTGTATTTTCCACCCACTCTATTTGATTTGCAAATTTCTCAATTTGGGGTTTAGGCTCATGGATGAAAGGAGTCAATTTACATTTAAGCCTTATACTATTCAAAATGCCTTTAGGATCATAATTCCAGTAAAATTTTTCTTGGAACTTATACTCTAACAATTTCTTTGATATCTCCTTTAATGCATCCCTGTTATTTACTATGAATGGGCCAATTTGGTTCTTCATCTTGAATTGGGTCTTTTTCTTAGAAGCCATGAAGTTTTCTAGATGTAGAATCATGGAAAAGTGATTCACTGGCTTTCTGTGAGTTTTTAAAAACCTTTCTAACCGTGGAAATGGTCTTAAAATGAGAAATTTGGCTAAAAAACTAAGTTTTAAGCAAATGGAAAATTCTGAGAAAAATTTGCAAGGGTTTGCCCTGTTTTTTCAAAGTTTGGGCACACTAGGATTTGGTAAATTTCTTCCTTGTAACTCAACTGGTCAGATTTAGAATTGAATTTGTGAATTTGCAGGTTAAATTTTAAGGAAAATACCTGTTTCATGGGTGTCTTTATAGTCGAGGAGGGTTTTCTGGTGGCTTTTGCTTTGAAATGGATCCACTGGTTTAGCAGGAGGCTTCAAGGATCTTCATAAGCAGTTGCAATGCTTCAGGATATATAAAACAATGGGCAATTTGGCTTCGGAGTGATCAATTTGGTAAACAGAGGCTCAGAATCGCTTTAAAATAGTGAGGGCAAAGGCTATATCAGTCGGGAGTGTATAATAAGGATGTAACAATGTTATAATAGGTTTAAACTTTTAACATTTACCACTATTCATGGTATTAATTACAGGTCTCAATCAATGGCAGGAGGCGGATTCGTTTTGAATACGAAAACAACTGGTAGTTTTCACATTGATTTGGGATGGTAAGTGGTTTTGGCCATTTGGAACGTGATCAAATCAGAAGGGGACACGTAGCACTGAGTTGTTTTGGAAAAAAAAAATTATCGCGCGATTTTGGAGAAACTTCACCCGATCATTTTCGGAACGCGATATGGAATGCACACCGTTAGATTTACTCCGATGATGCGAACGGTCTGGATTGGCCTTTAAGCTGCGGGGATAGAAAAGGTGGGACCAGGGTTTTAACGTAAGTCGTTGATCTGATAAGAACAAATCTATGGTCAAGGCTTAACGCGACGAGGAATGGTGGGGCATGAGGCCGGTTCATCGCATTAGATTTGGATCGTTAGATGAGAAAGATTAGGATGATCGGACGACTATGGATGAACGTGGGGATGTTGGCTTAATGTACAGGGCAATGAGTTTATATATAGGGTAAAGTGTATAGGGTGGGTCAATGGGAGTTTTAACCAACGTTTAAACTTTTTATACGAAACATGAAGTTTCATATAACGGGAAAAAGGGGTAAGGTCATGCCCTTAGCCTCGGGTAAAGCTTGTGCAGGGAAGGGAAGAATGGTAATAGTATTTACAAAGGCATAAGATTTAAATCCTTTATAAAATACTTAGGATAAAAAAGGATAAGCGGGATAATTTTTTTTCATTCCAAACATATAAGATATGTATGAAAACTGATTTTCGTATTTTATTTTATTATATAGTTTTAGATTATTTAAAGGTCTAAAACTATAGGGGGGTGGGATATTTGTTTATTGATAGTTTTTATGTCAAAGGGATATTTTTGGGATTTTATTTAAACATGTGAGTAATAACTTTGACATAAAAAGCTTATAATAAGGGGTTTTTTTTTTTTTTTTGGGATATTTAATAAAAAGGAGTTATATTAATAGGACTAGGACTTTTATAGGGATGTAATAAACAAGTTAGGTGTTAATATGACTAAGGGAAATTGAATACTCAAAACACATAAATATATCTAATAAAAGTGAAAATTAATACAAAGCTTCATTATCATAACTTAATCACTTTTACTTAGTATATAATGCCTTTTGAGGGTTTTTATGCTTTATGAGATGTACGTAGTTAATCAAATGGGGGTTTAAGTATCATTAAGTAAAAAATGGAGTTTTTACTTATGAAATTTTATGGTGATGAATGCATGAGTGGTAGGTGATAAAAATTTGGGATTAACATATAAATTTAACACTTTCAACTAGCCAGTCATTAAGCCTTGGGTCCAGTCCCAATAGAAGTCAGAGAAATGCTCTGAGGCTCTTTGACTGATAGTTTAGAATGTAAAATATCTATAGGGAAAGGGAATTAGTTATTGTAGCCTAGTGAAAGATATTTACAATGCTTTTCCCACCTTCTTCTACCTACCCATTTTTTAATCTAACATTTTTTCTTCCATTTGTGCAGGTGCATTTGAGCTAGAAACCTTTAAAACATATTTTCTTTTGAAAGAAGTAAAACTATCTAATTCTAACTTATTGCATCCAAGGACCCAGCTTAAACTGTTGGGTTCCTTTTATTCTCTACCTAACTACTGAATTGTCAGGATTAAACTGTCTGACAATTCTTTATTCTCTATCTAAAACAAGTAAATTGAAACATGATAAGTCAAGATTGAACAGCTCAACTTATCATGGATTATGGAATTTATTGACACTCTGCCATAATCAACTACAAAAGTAAAAAGTAGTGGCATTTAGACTTGCACACTTTCATGTTTTATTTCTTTTTTCTTTTGGGGTATATCATTTTTTCTAATTCCTTTGATCTTTCTTTTAGGACTTTTTACCCTCTTTTTGATTTTTTGTTTTTTTATTTTTTACAAAATATGGGAATACAACTTGCAAAAGTAAAAGTATGTACATATTTAGAAGATTATCATCGGTCAATTAAAAATTATGAATCCTATATTTATAGGTCACTAACAGTGGCTTCACATGGGGATGGCATTTCCTGGTGAAATGTCAAGAACTCTAAGACCAGTAGCCTTGAATTTTTAACTTTGATGATCCTGTAACTGTCTTCTGATTTCTACAATAACTCATAATTATGATATTTTACTCTTAAAATCTTAGGGCCTCCGCTCTGGGCTTCAACTTTTGAAAATAAAACATCCAATCCAATCTACTCACTTTCAATGAATATTTACAATGATGTAAAAAAAAGGAATCAATCTGGAACTAGCTGTTAGTTAACTCAGAAGAATAGTAGTGTTTAAGCATCCTACCATTCACTGGTCCTTATAGAAGGTCTGTTCCATCCAAATTTCAGATAAAAAATGCCTTATTACCTCTGTACCCATAAATTTCATAAGGTCCCTTCCATAAAAAATCAAATTTTCCATGTAAGCCCTTTTCCTCTCTCCTGGAATCCCACTTTAACATTTTATCTCCTATGTAAAAATCATCCTCCTTAGTCCTTTTATCAAAAATATTTTTGATCTTATCATGAATAACTTGAGATTTTTCATATACTTCCTCCCTTGTCTGCTGTAAATGGATGGTTTGATTTATTCTCCGTTGAATGTCATTAATCTCAACTTGTGATTCCTGAATAGTCTTCATTACTAGAACTCCCAATGATGAAGGAAATATTGCATCCATTCCATAAACTAACTGATAAGGTGAAGTACCAATTGACTTCTTGGTGGTAATTCTATCTGCCCATAGGGCATAGACCAACTTTTTGTTCCAAATCTTTTTGTTTTCTTGACGTAATTTTTTGATGATGTTTACTAGGCTTTTATTAGAGGATTCTGCTAGGCCATTACCTTGAGGGTAATAAGCAATAGAGTGGCCTAGGGTAATGTGATACTTGTGCCAAAATGCAATCACTCTCTTGGATTTGAATGCAGCTACATTATCAGTAATAATTTTGTGTGGGCATCCAAATCTAGATAAAATGTTGTTTTCAATAAAAGAGAGTATGACCGAGTCTGTGGCTTACCTAGTAGGAATGGCTTCTATCCACTTGGTAAAATAATCTGTGGTAGTAAAAATCCATTTATGCTGTCTAGAAGATGGGGGATGAATTTCTCCAATGAAGTCTAAACCCCATTGTTGAAAAGACATCTCAGTAGAAATAGGTTTTAGGGGCAAGGGTAACAACTTCTTTCTCCCTTCAAAAATATGACATTGGTGACAGGAGGTAACATATTTTTTGACATCAGCAAACAATGTTGGCCAGTAGAAACCAGCTCTAAAAATTTTATCTGTTGTACTCTTCCAATATAAGTGGCCTCCACAATCACCTGCATGAAATTCCTCAAGAATATTGTCAGCTTCTGATTTCAGTAAACAATTCAGTAAAATCCCACTTTGTTCTTTCCAATAAAGCATTTTATCTAGAATACAATATCTCATTGCTTTAAGTTTGACAAATCTAGCTTTAGTTCTAGTTAAACCAGGAGGAGCTTGTAAATGTGTGAGTACAAAGATAACATCAGAGTACGATGGTGAGTCTAGATAGGCCTCACTGATCAATGGAGTTGCCATCTCTTCTTGGTCATCAATTTGTGCAATGAAATTTATATCTAAGGCGTTACAGTTGGATTCAGCCATTAATCTGGCTAGCCCTTATCCTTTTATGAGCTTAGTTGGTTTGATTTCGATATCATACTCAAGGATAGTGGCAATCCACTTTCCTCTTCTACCATCTGGTCCATCCTATGTAAGAATATCTTTGACTACAAAATTAGGAACATAGGCAATAATGTGAGAGTAAAGAATGTAAACTCTAAAATCTTTTATGGCTTTAACCAAGGCTAAAGCTTGTTTTTCTATTATGTTGTATTTTAGAGTTGCATCTCTGAGTGCTTTACTGAAAAATGCTATAGGCTGTTCAAAACCTTGGTCATTTTTCTGCAAAAGTGTAACATTCCAAATTTTTATGGAACATTATTTTTTGATAATTTTATGTAGGAGATGAATAAATGGGTAAGAGACCCATTCTCTGCATGATTAGAGAATAAAAATCCTCTAAGTATGAAAGAGGATCATGTTTGGAGCTGGATTTCACACCTCCATGTGTGAAAGGAGGTTTTTTGCATAAAGGCTAGGCCAAGGTTGACCAAGTCAAACTGCGTTGGCATGAGTTGGAAAGCACGAAGTGGGACAACGTAGGAGGGAAGCTTCTAGAGGAAGGGAAACCCTAATTCAAAGTAGGGCCCATGGAGGGAGGCTCACTTGTTTAAAAGAGGAGCAAGGCAGCCATTGAGATTATCTTTTGATCATTTTACATTTGAGTCTTAGAGACTTGTTGCTGCCTCTTGTTGTTTAGCAAAGTTGCAGTGCCTTCGGGCACGAGGGAGTCCTGTTTAGGAATTCCTCTCCTTCTTGAGGAGCTCTTGAAGGATTGCACTCCATTCCCCATATTCAAGCATTCAGGCCATAGCTTCAGTCATCTACATCAGCGCAGTTTCTGTAACAGACATTGTGCAGTGTTGTTGGGTGTTGCTGAGGAGGTTTCCACACACCATGCGGAGCTAGTTTTCAAAAGAGGGAGGTTCCATCCCTTTGGAGATCAGCAAAGCATATCCCACCATCTTTGGCATCAGGCCAACCATATTCCATCATTTTTAGTGCAGACCCTTCAGTAGACAGCGTTATTCAGAGAAAGGATTTGTTGTGAGGGATTGAAAGTCACTTGGAGGGGAAGTCTTGGGTGAAAGGATCAGCCTTTCACTTCAGATTTTCATTGGAGAAGGGTTCTTCATCTGCAACAGCTATTTCAGCCTTCTCCATCCATTTCTAGCTCTTGAGTTGCAGCTGCTACTGCAACTCCGGCATTTTGTATATTTACTATTTTTGCATAGATTTCAGCCAATCCTCTTAAAGGATTGATGTTATGTATTTTCAGGGGTTGAGATCTTGCTCCCCATATTTATTTGAGCCTACATTGTTATATCATTGTATTTTCATTATTTATGTAGCAGTTCCTCATGTAACTGCGCATTCATGGCCTAGGGCTTTCTATATACAGCAGTGTTTCTCATATTTGCATGTACAGTTTTCTTGAGGCTTATTGTGCCTTGCTTGAGTGATCATTTCCTCAAGGAGTTGTATATTTTATGCTGCTATGTTCTAATATTATGACCATTGGATTCTTTGGCATTCATGTGTACATGTATCACTGCTATTTCCATTTGATATATTTGTTATTGTTGTAGCTGCAATGTTGGGGTTATCTTAAGAGATTCCAAATCTTTTTGTTCTTCCCTTTTGGGGATATTATCTCTTGAGAACGCTCTATAGACAGAGTCTGCTAGTGGTCCAGGTAGCCTTTGGAGCTCATCCTTTTTTTAAAGGTGACAAATCCAGTAAATTCCCCTACAGTCTATCTCTGGAATAGATTTGCTTTGTCGATTGATAATGTTTCTGAAAAAGGAACATTACAGTGGTATTAGAGCATTGAACTTGGCATAGCCTATGAGTTCGATTTTAGAGGAGAATAATGAAGAAAATGAGCTTGAGCTCATCTATTTTTGGAATAAAGAAGAGCCTCCCTGAGGAGGAGGAGAAGAAAAAGGGGAGAAGAGGAAGATCCATGCACTTCCTATTCTCTTGAAGACCAGCATGGGAGATGCTTGGATTTTCAGATCTTAAGCAAGTACCTGGGCGACTATAAACCCCATTCTGCAGCATTCAGGGGAGCTACATCGTTCCCACAGTCTATTCAGTAGATGGAGGAGAGAAGGCCTTGTGGAAAAGGATAAATCATAAGAAATAGGCTTCTATTGTCTACATTTGATGGGGTTACTCCAGCTAGAGCTTGGGTGAGAGAGTTCGAGGCATTTTTCTTGCTACATCCAATGGTAGGAAAAGAAGTAGTGGGTATTGCAGCGCTGCACTTGGAGGAGCAGCCTTCAACATCCATGGATGGGGCAGCCATTTCAGCCACACAAGGTCATCCCAATACCCACCAAGGTATGAGTAAAGTTCCACTTTATATTTCATATGAAGAGGTCCAAGGTTCAAATCACATGGCCACTTTAGGGCCTCATGATTGCACTGCACTGTGCAAAGGGTTCAAGGAGGAGATGAACCCTCATCCTCATGCATATTTGATGAGTTGCATTCAGCCTTTGAGGTGGGAGTGTGAACTTTTGGAGGATAAAGTGAACCATGACACCTCCATGGAGAATCATGAAACAAATTGTGAACCAGAGGAAGAGACAGCTGCTACACCATTGTAGGAATCAACAGCGCTGTTGAACATAGGTGGAGAGGAGACATCACCTCCATCACATTTGGATCCTCATAGATCCAACACAGTCATGGGTGAGAGGCCTTTCCTAAGAGGTCTCCAAGGAGTTGCATTTCAAACTCTCATGAAATGCAAGGAGCAATAATTGGTTTGGGAGGATGGTAGCCCTCATGGGAGGAGTACCAAAAGAATGGACAAGAGATGGCAGGATGTTTACATCATTGAGAAGCAAGGAGAAGGGATATTTGGAGCTGATATGATATATATATCAGTCATAATACCTTCATCATTTGAGTACATGATGTGAACGTGGGGAGGCAGCAAGCACTTGAGTTGCTTGGGATTGATGGGAGAGAGCACAAGCAGATTTTCTCTCATATGATTGATGGTGTTGCAGGAATAGAGGAGGGCACTCTCATAGTGCAAAGGGATAACTCCTTAGCTGGGATTGATTAGGAGGAATTTCCCTCTTGGGAGAAGCTTCATATTTGCAACAGCATCACCTGAGTTGTTCTTGACAAGAAGCATGTCAAGGAACAAAGATTGGCATGGGCAAGAGCCCTTTTGCATGAGCTCACAACGCTGTCATTTGGGAGGAGGATCACATGCATAGATCCAACTATCATCTCACTTCCAGCCTATGGTAAGATTCTTGTGTGTACATTTTCTAATTTACATACTCTTATCATTATGATGCAGTGTAGGGCTTCTCAAAGGGGCAGATTTTTCATGTTGCTCCATGAGCAAAATTGGGCCAAACCATGTGATGGAGACAGCCATCTTTTATATGGCCTTGGGAAAGTGTTACCTTCCATGTATGTTTAGCATTTATATTCAGCCACTTACCATGCATTATAGGATGTAAGAACATACATTTTTATTCATGAGCTGAGAAACAACTTGCCATATCATTTCTCAAAGCAACAGTTTGGGAAACTGCGCTGTGACCACTACTGGGAAAGTTGTTGGTACCTTCTTGCATCACTTGTAACCTTCAGCATTTTCTTCATTTTTCTGCTGATCATGTCTTCATTTGCTGATATAGATCAGATTTGTATGGGAGGCATGATTATGAGGGAGACACATGATTTGGATGTGTCCTTGAGTGGGAAGAATTCTCACAATTTCTGCACTACATGTTCTAATGGGAACATGGGAGGAGTTATGGCCACCACTACTACATGTGTGTTTTCTTTTGAGGTGGACGATGAACTTGAAAATCATCCATCGTACAGCCATAGGAAAGTTCTTGATCTTGTATTATTGCTATATTCAACCATTTACTATTCCTTAGTAGATGTGATGGATTTTGTATGTCACTTGCCATGTACCTTTCTGAGATTGCAGTGGATGAAACTGCGTCGTATCCTTGTGAGACATTGTTTGTATCATGTATCATCATATAAAACCTTCATAAAACTTCTCATTGGGATACTCTATGATGATCTTGTCCTATTCATCATGGATGGAACATTTTGGGCCAGCTTGTTCTTCATTGTTGGAGGAGCGTTCTTTGGAGAATTGTTCTTCACTTTGCCATTTGAGGGCAATAATTTTGCAGCACAGGATCAGCACACACTCTACACTTATCATAAGTGGAGAGAGGATAGCAAGGGGCAGGCTATAAAGCTTGTCATGATCAGATTTCAGCCCACCTTCATTTCTGGAGCTTAAGGTGGAGGGATATTTTCCATGAGTTTCCTTGTTGGGAGGAAACTTATTTTTATGATTGATGGCTTGGGGATGGGAGATTCATATGGGGATGATAAGTCCCATTATATATCAGATCTCATGCCTCAAGGAGGCCCTTAGACAGCTATTTGTTCCTTCATGTATAGTTGTTCCTACATGATAGCTATTTGGGGATGTTCACCCAAAGGCTAGATTGCATATGTTGGAGGGACAGTTTGAAGACTTGATTGCTGATATGGCATATTATCTTTGAGGAGATCATCACATAAGGATGCTACAGGAGGAAGGGCATAAATACATTCAGTTCATCCTTGCAATTGCTTGAGGGCAAGCAATATTTTGAGAGGAGAGGACTGTAATGTTCCAAATTTTTATGGAACATTAATTTTTTATAATTTTATGTAGGAGATGAATAAATGGGTAGGAGACCCATTCTTTGCATGATTAGAGAATAAAAATCCTCTAAGTATGAAAGAGGATCATGTTTGGAGCTGGATTTCACACCTCCATGTGTGAAAGGAGGTTTTTTCATAAAGGCTAGGCCAAGGTTGACCAAGTCAAAATGTGTTGGCATGAGTTGGAAAGCACTAAGTGGGACAATGTAGGAGGGAAGCTTCTAGAGGAAGGGAAACCCTAGTTCAAAGTAGGGCCCATGGAGGGAGGCTCGCTTGTTTAAAAGAGGAGCAAGGCAGCCATTGAGATTATCTTTTGATCATTTTACATTTGATTCTTAGAGACTTGTTGCTGCCTCTTGTTGTTCAGCAGAGCTGCAGTGCCTTCGGGCACGAGGGAGTCCTGTTTAGCAATTCCTCTCCTTCTTGAGGAGCTCTTGAAGGATTGCACTCCATTCCCCATATTCAGGCATTCAAGCCATAGCCTCAGTCATCTACATTAGCGTAGTTTCTGTAGCAGACATTGTGCAGTGTTGTTGGGTGTTGCTGGGGAGGTTTCCACACACCATGCGGAGCTAGTTTTCAGAGGAGGGAGGTTCCATCCCTTTGGAGATCAGAAAAGGTGGTTCTTGAGCATATCCAACCATATTTGGCATCATTCCAACCATATTCCATCATTTGCAGCGCAGTCCCTTTAGTAGACAGTGTTATTCAGAGAGAGGATTTGCTGTGAGGGATTGACGGTCACTTAGAGGGGAAGTCTTGGGTGAAAGGATCAGCCTTTCACTTCATATTTTCATGGGAGAAGGGTTCTTCATATGTAGCAGCTATTTCAGCCTTCTCCATCCATTTCTAGCTCTTGAGTTGTAGCTGCTACTGAAACTCCGACATTTTGTATATTTACCATTTTTGCATAGATTTCAGCCAATCCTCTTAAAAGATTGATGTTATGTAGTTTCAGGGGTTGAGATCTTGCTCCCCATTCTTTATTTGAGCCTACATTGTTATATCATTGTATTTTCATTATTTATGCAGCAGTTCCTCATGTAACTGCGCAATCATGGTCTAGGGCTTTCTATATACAGCAGTGTTTCTCATATTTGCATGTACAGTTTTCTTGAGGCTTATTGTGCCTTGCTTGAGTGGTCATTTCCTCAAGGAGTTGTATATTTTATGCTGCTATGTTCTAATATGATGGCCATTGGATTCTCTGGCATTCATGTGTACATGTATCATTGTTATTTCCATTTGATGTATTTTTTATTGATGTAGCTGCAATGTTGGGGTTATCTTAAGAGATTCCCAATCTTGTTGTTCTTCCCTCTTGGGGATAGTATCTCTTGACAACGCTCTATAGACAGAGTCTACTAGTGGGCCAGGTAGCCTCTGGAGGTCATCCTTTGTTTAAAAGTGACAAATCTAGTAAATTCCCCTACAGTCTATCTCTGGAATAGATTTGCTTTGTCGATTGATAATGTTTCTGAAAAAGGAACATTACAAAAAGAACTGCAGCTATGGTATGTTCTGAGGCAAATGAAAAGATAATAAAATATTTTTTGAAGTCTGGGCTAATTAAGACTAGTGTTTTGGTTAAATCATGTTTGATAGATTCAAAAGGTTGTTTTGCTTCAACTGTCCATTTTACTACTGGGTCTTTTTTCAGCATGTTATTAAGGTCTTTTATGATTTCAGCTAGATTAGAAATCAATCTTCTTAAAAAAATTATTGTAGCTAAAAATGATTGTAATTCTTTGATGTTCCTAGGTGGGTGAATGTTTAGTATGGCTTCAATTCTTGCTGGATCTATCCTAATACCTTCTTTGGAAATTATTTGTCCTAATAGTTTACCTTCTTCAAGTCCAAAAAGTCTCTTTTTGGGGTTTAAGGATATACCATATTTCCTACATTTAATGAATACATGTCTCAAGTGATCCAAATGTTCATTATCAGATTTAGAAAACATCGTAATATCATCTAAGTAAATAACCAAAAATTGATGGATTTCCTTTGCAAAGGCTATGTCCATAGCCCTTTGAAAGGTAGCTCCAGCATTCATTAATCCAAAGGCATTTTCACATACATGAAAGTGCCCCAAGGAGTAGTAAAGCTTGTTTTGGGTTGATCTTCTTTCTGAACAAGTATCTAGTTATAACCTGAGAAACCATCCAATAAAGAAATTCTTGAAGATCCAACTACTCTCTGCAAGATGTGATCCATCTTAGGCAAAGGGTAATTATCTTTCAAAGACACTTTATTGAGATTTTTGAAATCTACACATAATCTTATCTCTCCAGTTTTCTTCCTAGTAGGTACTAAGTTATAAACCCAATTAGAATATCTGATTGGTGCAATTATTTGGGCATCATACATTTTTTTGACTTCTTTCTCTATCAAAGGTAACAAGACAGGATTAATCCTTCTTAACTTTTGTCTAAAAGGCTTCTGATCATCCTTTACAGGAATCTTATGTTGAATTATACTCATGTCATAAGCCTTTAAATCTTCATAACTCCATGCAAATACATCATTATATTCTTTTAACATATCAATGTATTTGGTTTTTTCTTCTTGTGGTAAAGATTTAGACAATTTTATCATTTTAGGATGTAATTATGTTCCTATATTGCACTCCTCAATATCAGATTTGACTAGTTCCATTTTAGGCTTTTTAGGCACATCATTGGAATCAAACAAGTCTTCTAAAGGAGTTAAACCTTTAGGTAAAAGATTATCTTTCAATTCTAGCATGTCTATTTCTTCCTCAATTATTTCCTCTATGTCTACTTTTTCTAAGTCATCTATATCTGATTGAGTAAATAGAGTTGGATTTTTATATTTATGTACATCTAAATTATTTATTTCACAATTAAAATCATCATCTACATTACATTCTGAATCTAAATTATCATCATTGTCTATCTTATAGTTTTGGAATTGTTCCTTGCTGTTCAAAAAATTGAAAATATGTTCATCTTCAGAGAAAATCTACCAATATTTAACATTGTCAGGAGAAATGGGTCTGTATTTTACTTCAGCAGTATATCTATGTGTTGGTTGAAAAGGTAAACTACATGTGCTAGCAAAAGTTGCTAGGCAATGTGCTTGCAAATTTTGATTTTTGGGAATGATAGCAAACTTAGATTCTAGTAAATCATCAACCAAGTCAATTGTTGCATCTCTATATCTGGCTAATCTAGGATTATGAACAAAATATTCAGCATTTATTTGCTTAATAACTAATTCTGAATCACCCAAGATTAAAATTCTTTTACCTCCCAAGTTTCTGATAATTTGGAGGCCTAAGATCAATGCTTCATACTCTGCCATGTTGTTTGTGCATTTAAAGTTGAGTCTGAAGGCATGTCCTTCTGAATGACTGGCTTTCATGTTGGTGATCCATACTCTAGCTCTTTCCCTTGTCTTATTCACTGAACCATCAAAATCTAAGTGCCAAAGGGCTTCATGAAAAATATTATCATTGTTTGGTTTAGGTTTTTTGTTAATCAATTCAGTTTGGATATCATTATTATCAGAGTTTCATAAAATGAATGAGTCAAGGTCAATAGGAGTTGAATAGATGGGATAATTTATAGACCTTTCTACATTACTAACCATGTATTTCATTAATGATTCTCTGTAAAGGTTTTTAGGTTGTCAAAATACTGTGATAGTACCAAAACTCATGTCTAGTTGTAGAGATCCCTGCAACTTAGCTCCCCATGAGCGAGAAAGAAGAATACCATATTGAGGTGGGATATCAGCTACTACAATATCCATGACCATAATTTTACCCGGGTATTGAACTAAATTGACACGCAAATATTTTATTAATCCAATGCACTTAACTTTAGAGGAATCAAATGAGAACAAGTCTTTATATGGCCTGGTTATTTCTAGATTCAGAGTTTCCATAATAGCTTTAGGCATTAAGTTATGGGAAGCTCCTGAGTCTAACATTGCATTGTGTAATATCTAATCGTGAATAGTAAGACTAATGTAAAAAGGATGGATTGCTCCATCAGCATGTGTACAATTTACATCAGGACCAAAAATTATTTCAGGTTGATCATCATTTAGATTAATTGAATCCTCACCATCATTCATGTTTAAAGTTTCATTGATTGTTGATTTATAAAAGTTATTTTTTACCAATTCTGTTAAAGGAATTGGTATTTTTAACTTGGATATTTCAGCTTGAATGCTGAATGCTGGTTGAGATTTACTAATCTGCAGAAGTTCATCTTTTGTGATTGTTAACTCAGTGGGCCTTTCTTGAGATTCAACAGTTTTACCTTTAGCTTGATTTGTTCTTTTATCTTTTGTTTGAGTTTCTTGATTTCTATTGTTTTTAGTTATTTTTTCATGAACAGTTTGAGCGGCAGTAGAGGCTTTATCAGATCTAGAATTTTCAACAGAAGATTTAGGATTTGATGGTCTAGAGTCAGCTGGATTTTTCTTTGGATCGGAAACTGTTGTTTTTGCTGAATTAGTGGCCTTTATAGTATTAGCCTTTTGGGCATCTTTGGAGGATTGAGCCACCTCATCAGTGATATCAACAATCTTTGGACTAGGCTGTTTTTTAGGACTAGGTGGGTTTGAATTTTGCTTGTTTTCTCTTGGAAGAATCTGTAAAAATTTTGTTTTGGGAGCCTCTACATTCTTTTTATTTTGATTTTGTTGAATTGGAGCATCCTTTTTTGTAGAAGGCTCATTTTTTTCTTTCTCCTAAGGTTATACTCACTGTGAATTTCATTTATTGTGAAGTCATAACCTTGCTTATAGTCAAAAGATTCACCAGATTCTACTTTGAACTGTTGAAGCTCAAAGAGTTCTTGATCCTCCTGAGTGAGGAAAATAGTGCTTTCTTCATTTATCCCCATCACTATGTCGATGTCTTCCTCATCCTCAACATTGTTTTGAGAACTTTCAGCATAGTTCTCTTGGAATGGGGGCCTAATGTTTTGATTTGGAGAAGGTTCCTTACCCTTTCCAGGATTGTTGTTTTTTTTGTAGTTGGGATTTATAATTTGGGGTTGGTTATCCCATTGTGGTTTTTTCTCAATGTTGTCTAATCTCTCAACTACTCTTTCTAACGTTTTAGCAAAATAATCAAATTTACCATCTAAGTTTGAAGTCTCTTCTTTAATTGTGACTCTCCTTTCATTTCTAAGTCTGGCTATTTTGGCTAGGATATTAATTTCTACACCAACAGCATCTAGTTGCATCTATTCTAATGTTTCAACATTTCTTTCTATTAATTGGTATGCCATATCTGGATCAAATCCATCAGGAAATTTAAGAAGTACTGAATAGGGGGTAGGTTTAAGATCAACAGGGATGGCATTATAAACACTGTTATATCTGGTGCAGTAATCCTAAACAGACTCATTGGGAGCTCTTTTTACAGCATCAAACTCAGATAAAATTTGCAGGGGATTCTTTTTCTTTTCCCATTTATTTATGAAAGCTATATGAAATGCAGCTAAATCCGCTATACTACCAGCACCTGAACTTCTAAACCATGTTTTTACTTCTCCAGTTAAACTTTGAGCAAATAATCTCATTCAGACATTAGATTCATCTATCTCATAAATCTCACAAAAATTAGTGATTCTGATGATATGTTGTTGTGAAGTAATTTGTGAAAAATTATCAAATAATGGGATATCCTTTTGATAATTTTGGGGCATATCATGGAGGTTTTGGGGTAAAACTAGAGGGGCATATCTGGCAACCATGATTTGAAGTCTTCTTGAACTAGGAGGTATAATAGTGGCCATAGGAGCAGTGCTGGATCTAGTAGCTGATGTGCTGAAAACTGTATTTGAAGAACTTGGAAAAGATGTTGTTATATATATGGATCTGGATGGAAAAAATGTAGTGCTTATAAAACTGGTGGATGCAATGGGCTGAGTGAATGATGGAAATATTATCCTAGGCTGTAAAGGCAACTCAGGAATAAATGGCTATGTGGATGAACTTGCAGTGGCTTGAGGATATGATGAATATATAATCCTAGGCTGCATAGGCAACTCAGGACTAAAAGGTTCTGTGGGTGAACTGACAGTGGAGTCTAAAAATGAAGTGGTAGCATACAGAGTTGAATCTGCTACTAGAAACACTGTGGTGTATAATTGAGAAACTGGAGGCTTAAATTGAGACAAAAAATTGGCTAATTTAATAGCTTCATCAACGTCTTTAATTTGTGTAACATTAACCCTTTCTATTGGACTTTGAATTTCAGATTTGTCTGATTTTATTGATGCTGAAATAATTTTCTGTTTCTCATTCACAAAAGAAGTAAAAACAGGATCTATGACAGTTTCTTTTAAATCAATTTCAGATTTATTTCTAAACATTGAATTTTTGAATTTGAAATAAAAATCAATATCAGATAAGCTCACTAATTCTTTGGGTAAGGAATTAGCTTTTTTCAAGGGCACTTCAGTTTCTAAACTAACAATCTGTTTTTTCTTTTTATTTTTTCCAATCTATTTTGGGTTATCTACTATAACTGCAGGCTTAGGATTCGGGTTGGACTTGGTATAGTAAGTTTTCCTAGAAGCCAGACTGTCTATTTATGAAATACCCACAACCTTTTAAAGTTAATCTTAAATTAGAAAAGATAGATTTAAAAATCTTCCTTCAAGATTAAATTTAAAATTGGAGAGTGGTTATTTCCCCAGTATGGTCGCCAGTATGTTATCACACTAGTAATTTCTAAAGATTGTGGGCTCTTTTGGATTTTTTCAGTTTTAAGAAAACTAGGGGTAACCACAAACCTAGTTTGGAAATTTAGTATCTAGCCTTCCTAAATTTCAGAGAGAGCTCTCTCTTTCAAATTTAACTTTGTTTTTTGTTTAATATTTTAGGCTAGGTATGATTGGGCAATTGGTTTTTGTTTGAAAGTTTGGTGGGAAATAAGATTACTTGGAGACAAATTAAAGAGGGATCTACTAGTCCATTGGGCTATGGAGTCAAGATGTAGCAAGCAAAACTGGAAGGCAAGGCAAAGAGGATGCTAATGTACTCAAGGCAAAGTAGATAACCCTCAGAGATTTGAATAGTTTGTTTAGATGAGATGGCTTGCTTTCGGGATAAAGGGAATTAAAGGATCCTTTGATCCAGAAATAGAGGAAGGAGGCAGGGGTCAAACAGGAATAGGAGCAATTAAGGATTCCTAAGTCTGGAAATCAGCAGAAAACATTGAAATGATCAAGTAGTTAAAACAGGGAGTTTTTTACACTTATCCTGAAATAATATTCCTAATTAATCATTCGGATTTGAACACATATATTAAAATGAATGAAACTTCAGAAGAGGAAACAATGACAGTAAGAAATCACTTTACTCATTAGCTTATCGCATGAATCCTGAGTTATGAAGTCCAAATGATTCTTGTCCAGACTGCTGCTACGAAATAAACACATGAGGCTCCAAAACACCAGCAAAATTGTCTATAATAATCTCAGCAACTTTATTCCACACTAAACACTTCATAAACTGAAGTATTTATACAAAAATTTTATTACAAAATATCCTGGAGAAATCTAGGAAAATAAAAATATCTTTACACATTAAGAGGGACAACTGCTTAACAACTTAGCAAGCTATCCTCTTATCTAGAAAAAATAGAATTAATCTATCTCATCAAAACTAATTGTTGCATTTGTTGTTTATGCTTGCTAGCATATTTGGAAGATATTTGTTTATGGATTGCTTGATTGATACTCTTTCACTTTTCATCATTTAACTCTGTTTTTCCTCTTGATACTCTCTCACGTTGCTTCCTTATTACTTTTACTACTGTAAGATAGGAAAATTACAATAGTAAAAAGTTCTGATTGATTTTCTTCTCGGATACTCTTTGACTCTGCTTATCAATCTAATACACTTTCACCACAATATTTACCCTTTTTACAGTTGTAAAAAGGAAATTTTCACTGTTTGCCTCTTTGCTGCTATAATAGGTCTGTGAACTCTTGCCACTGCTGTGCATTAGGTATCTTCATGCTTTTCAGTTTTATGTAGCTCTCATCAGCCTCAGTGTACTTTGCAAATTTTGGCTTGACAATGAAGATGTGTTTGATTTCATTCTGTAGAAAAAATAAGTTCTCAAAATACTCCAATACAGTGTACTTTGAAAATTTTTGCTTGACAATGAAGATGTGTTTGATTTCATTCTGTAGAGAAAATAAGTTCTCAAAGTACTCCAATACAACTTTACCATTTGGAGAACCTTGTGGCAAAGGCTTATTTACCTGTTCTTTGGCATGTGCTCTGATCTTCTTGTCATAATTTGTTAGAACCATTAACTTTTCATTAAAGCCATGAATGTCTGGGAGGGCTACTTTTCTCAATATTGTGTATTGTGCCAAAAACTTTGTTATTGACAACTCCATGGTTTTGCACTTTTCCTCCAAATTGTTCATTATATTCCTTTTATTTAGGACCTTTTTTATTTTCATACTTGTTTCAATCCTGTCTTGGATTTTCAATTCTTCAAGCTCCTCTCTATTTTTGTTGTTTAAAAATGTAATAAGATTCAAAGCTTGAGATGGTTTGTTAGCCAGTTCTTCTTTTGTTTTATGAATTTCTACTTGTGCTCCCTTAAGTAGATCTCTTTGCTTATAAATAATTTGAATTGAAGGCCACTGTATATGTATGCCTTGAATTATGTTATTCCAATGATAGTTCTTGATGAAGGACACCTGTTCACTGAGATTGACCTGTTGCTGTAAAATATTTACCTGCTCTTGAAGTCTGTTTGCTCTTTGTTCATGCCCCTTAGATGTAATCAATGCATTTCTGTTTGATGATTCCAGAGTTTGAATGGTCTTTTCCAAATTGATTATCTCATTATTCTTTAGGGACATCTCCTCCATGGCCTTTACTATGTCAGTTACTTCACCTGTTTGATGTAACTGTGTGGTGGATGATCCTGTGGCAGAAGTGTCTATAGATTGCACTGACACTGCGGTTGCCAGTGGCACTTTTGGGTCTAAATGCTCTGCCAATGTGGAAGGGACAGTTGTGCCAACTATAGGAATAACAGTGGGAGTAGATTGCACATCTTCTTTTCTTAAGGCTTCATTTTCTTTCATAAGGGTCTCTATTTGATTCTCCATGTCTTTAACTTGAGAAGTCATTTTTAGCACTAACTGCATCATCTCATCCTTTTATGTTTTCTCTTGTAGGATTTCCTTTGCTTGAGGATGTTCATTTGGTGGGAGTTTTAATTGCTTCGTCAAGGAAAAAATGTCTTCATTCTTTTGTTTTATTAATGCTTGAGCAACCTAAATGTTTGAAGGATCCACTCCAATTTGTAGCACCAGGTCTTCTAAGGATTTGATTCTTAGATCCTTCGCATGTAATGAGGCTTTATCTAACTTCATTTGATCCTGCAAGTTGAACACATTGTTTTGCAATCTAGTTGCACTCATAGTTTTGTTTACCACCTTAGAATAGAGCATTTCTGAAGTATTTCTATGAAACTCTATTTGATCAAGTTCATGTATGGTGTCTGCATCTACTTCAAGCTCTGTTTTCCTGTAATCTGCAACTGACTTTGGGTCTGTAACCTTTGGCTAGAGAAAATACATAATCATTTTATTTGTTGAATAGTCAAAAGCTATCAAAAGTCTGTCTTACGGTTTCCTGGTTTTTCTTTAATAAATTGATAATAAACTTCTCTTTTGATCTCTTAATTTCTCTCCTTAATTTGTTTGTATTTATCCTGGATATCAATATCTTTTCCCTCTGCTATTTTGGAGGAGAAGGGAACTTCTATATTTACCTGTTTTTCAACCATTTCTCTGCCCTGCTCCTATGTTAAAACCTGCTCTTTCTAAATTTCTGCTAGAGTCTCATTTACAATTACATTGGCTTCATCATTATCTACCTGCTGATAATCTGTATCATTTATTTCAATAGCCTTTTATTTCTCAGCAGCAGTCATTTTTTCCCTTTTGTTGTAAATAATCTTGAATTTGTTTTCTGCAATGGTCTCTATTGAATAGTGTTAGAAAATTATATATAATGGAGCAATGCAACACATAAAATATGCAAAAAATACAAGCACACAAAACACATAAAACCAGAGAGACACAGATATACGTGGTTCACCCAGTTTGGGCTACGTCCACCCCGAACAGCCAGTCCTTCCTTTCTATTATCCAGTAAAAATTGAAGAGACAAAACCTACAGCAGATCCGCTGTAATATCCTCTGTTCTCTCTCATAGTCTCCCTCTCTGTTTCTCGCTCCGAGAATACACACACACTACACAACCGCAATACAATACCCTCATAATATACAAGGGGGTTTCCTTCTAGGGCAAAAAACCCTAAACTAAACATAACTTCTACTTTCATATCATCCGCTTATGAATGGCCCAGATTGACTAGAAATTACTATACATTTACATGGCAATTTTACATATGTTTTTAGCTTTGGGGGCGCTGCCCCCGAAAACCCCCGCTAGGGGGGGCCTCCGAAAATCGCTGCCGCCCCCCCTGGACCCCCCACGGCAGTGATTAATTACGGGGTCCAATGTTGTGATACAAAGTAAACAAGATAATCAGGCTCCACACCCAACAATCTCCCACTTGGAGACTGATTGTAGCAACTCCACCGCTGCTTCATTTGCTAGACAATGACTCCTCTTTGGACTTGGTTGTTCCTCATCTTCATCGTCATCCTTGAAGACCAATTGAAACTGAGCACATTCTCAGTTTCTCCCTGGTTACAACTTTTGTTAGCATATCTGCAGGATTTTGGCTAGTGTTTATCTTTTCCAACTTCAACTCTCCATCTTCCAATACTGACCATATGAAATGGTACTTGAGATGTATGTGTTTAGTCCAGGAATGAAATGTTGAGTTCTTTGCAAGATGAATGGCACTTTGGCTATCATTGTATAACGTGCCCATATCATGCTTCTTACCCAATTCATCCATAAACCTTTGTAACCAAATTATTTCTTTACTAGCCTCTGTAGCAGCAACATACTCGGCTTCTGTTGTTGAAAGTGCAACAACACTTTGGATTTTTGAAACCCAATTGATAGTTGTTCCACCTACAATAAATACATATCCTGTAGTGCTCCTCCTATTATCTCTGTCACCTGCCATATCTGCATCAACATATCCCTGTAGAGCAGTGTTTGAACCACCAAAGCATAATGCTTGATTTGTGGTACCTCTCAAATATCTGAGAATCCATTTTACTGCCATCCAATGTTCTTTTCCTGGATTATTCATGCACCTGCTTACAACTCCCACTGCATGTGCAATATCAGGCCTTGTGCAAACCATTGCATACATTAAGCTTCCAACTGCTGATGCATATGGAACCTTAGACATATATTCCATTTCTTCTTGGGTCTTGGGGCACATCTCCTTACTAAGTTTGAAATGGCTAGCAAAAGGTGTACTAACTGGTTTTTCATTCTGTGTATTAAATCTTTTCAACACCTTTTCTATGTACTCATTCTGAGACAGTGTTAATTTGCGATTTTTCCTGTCTCTAATTATCCTCATACCAAGGATTTGTTTTGCAGCTCCCAAATCCTTCATTGCAAATGAATTTGCCAATTTTCTTTTGAGCACATTTATTTCCTGCATGTTAGATCCTGCAACAAGCATGTCATCTACATACAATACAAATATAATATAGCTGCCATCATTTTGCCTTTTTAGATAAACACAATGATCGGAGTGACATCTAGTATAACCTTGTTCAGATATAAACTTGTCAAATTTTAGATACCACTACCTTGGAGCCTGTTTTAAGCCATACAAGCTCTTCTTTAACTTGCACACCAATTTTTCTTTCCCTTTTACCTCATATCCTTCTGGTTGTTGCATGTATATCTCTTCCTCCAAATCTCCATGGAGAAATGTTGTCTTTACATCTAATTGTTCAAGATGTAAATCTTCCGCTGCTACAAGACTTAAAATAGTTCTGATTGAAGTCATCTTAACAACAGGAGAAAATATTTCATCAAAATCAATACCTTTCTTTTGTGCAAACCCCTTCACCACAAGTCTAGCTTTGTACCTCTGTTTTCCTCCATCTTCTTCCTTCAGCATGTAAACCCATTTATTCTGCAATGTAGTTTTACCTGCAGGCAACTTGACTAAGTCCCAAGTCTGGTTATGCATTAAGGAGTCCATCTCTTCTTCCATGGCTAGCTCCCACTTCTTCCTACTTTCAACCTGCATTGCTTCTTCATAACATTCAGGTTCACCAAAATCAGTCAACAATAAATAATATAATGAAAGAGAGTATCGTTCAGGGGGTCTACTTATCCTGGTAGATCTTCTAACACCACTTTCAGGTGTTTGAGGTGCCTGTTGCTATTGTGGTGGTTGCTGCTGCTGTGACTGTTGATTATTATTATTATTTTCAGGCACCTTTACTTTTTCAGTTATCTCATCAAGAACCATGTATTCCTTTCTTTCTTTTTCCTGTTTCTTTTCCTGCAACTGATTCTTATACAAGACCTTTTCATTGAATATTACATCTCTGCTCCTAATGATTTTGTGATTTTCATAATCATATAAGCGATAACCAAAATCATTAACACCATATCCAATAAAGGTAAATTTCTTTGATTTTTCCTCAAGCTTTGTTTTATTTTCTTTATTAATATGGACAAAGGCCTCACAACCAAAAGGCTTTAAAAAAGAGTAGTTTACCTTTTTACCTGTCCATGCTTCCTCTGGAATACCACCATCCAAGGAACTTGAAGGCCCTCTGTTTATTAGATAAACAGCAGTATCTATAGCATCTGCCCAAAATTGTAAATGCAATCCTCATGCAATCTCATGCACCTTGCACGCTCCATGATTGTTCTGTTCATCCTTTCTGACACACCATTTTCTTGTGGTGTTCTTGGAACTGTCTTCTCTCTACGAATTCCATGCTCTGAACAGTACCTATCAAACTCTTTGCTGCAATATTCACCTCAATTGTCTGATCTGAGACACTTCAACTTCTTTCCTGTCTCAATCTCAACCAAAGCTTTCCATTTCTTGAAAATATCAAATACATCAGATTTATTCTAAATACAATAAATCCATGTTTTTCTAGTTGCATCATCAATAAAAGTAACATAATAATGAGAGCCACCGAGAGATGATACCTGAGCAGGTCCCCATACATCTGTATGCACAAGCTCCAATTTTCCGCTCTTCTTTTCTTTCCCAACTCTGAGAAATCTGACTCTCTTCTGTTTTCCATAAATGCAATTCTCACAGAAATCCAAATCAACATTCTTCAAACCTGGCAACAAATTTCTTGAGTGAAGAATCTTCATCCCTTCTCACTCATGTGTCCGAGCCTATGATTCCATAATGCTGCAACTTCTCCTTTGGAAGTTAAAGCATTAACGGAGTTAGAAATACCATTGCATAAATACAATGTACCAACCTTTTCGCCTTTTGCTATTACCAGGGCTCCTTTGGTGACCTTCCAAGTTTTATCTGTGAAAGTTGTCACACAACCTTCACCGCCTAACTGCCCTGTTGAAATCAGATTTTTCTTCAGATCTGGAACATGCCTTACCTCTTTTAGTAGCCATTGGTTTCCATTCTGTTGTTTTACAAGAACTTTACCCATTCCAACAATTTTACAGGGTTTATCATCACCCAAACGAACTTGTCCAAAATCTCTTTGAACATAGTCATGAAAATATTTCTTATCAGGTGTGGCATGGAATGAAGCCCCTGAATCTACAACCCAAGAATCAGTAACATTTTCGAAAGAAATAATCAAAGCATATTGTAACACATCACCTGTCACATTTGCTTCATGATTGTTTTCTTGTTGTGCATCTCCTTCTTTTCCCTTCCAAGATCTACAATATTTCTTTAGGTGTCCTCTCTTTCCGCATTTCCAGCACACTATCCCCGATTTGGACTTGGATCTTCCTTTCGTTGATTTACTGCGATACCTCGAGCTCTTTCCTCTTTCCATTCTTCTTCCCCTAGACTCTGCACTTAAAGCATTACCCGATGTCTCACCAGAGCTTTTCCGTCGCATTTCCTCGCTAAGGATAGCACCGACAACATCATCAAACTTTAAATTACTAGATCCAGAGACAGAGTTACTAATGGCCATAACTAAACCATTCGAGCTTTCTGGCAATGAGCACAGAAATAAAAGAGCCCTAACTTCATCATCAAATTTTACCCCCACAAAACTTAACTAACTGGTAATTGTATTAAAATCATTTAAATGGTCTGCAACAGATCCACCTGCTGACATCTTCATATTAAATAATCGTTTCATAGGAAATACCTTGTTTGAGGCTGAGGGTTTTTCATATAGTTTCACCAACATCTGCATCAAACCCTCTGTTGTTGTTTCCTTCGTAATATTGAAGGCGACTGACGCCGCAAGGCACAACCGTACTGTTCCGAGTGCCTTTCTATCGAGAATGTTCCATTCTGCGTCTGTCATGGCCGCCGGCTTCTTTGTTTTTCTGCTCAATGGTAGGTACAGATCTTTCTGATACAAATAATCTTCAATCTGCATCTTCCACAACGGGAAGTTTTGGCCGTTAAATTTCTCGACCCTAAATTTACCATCTTCCACCATTGCTCCCACTCGAACCAGGAACCCTTCTTACCTGCAAGTTTATCAGCCAAATAGACCTTCGGCTCTGATACTAGTTGTTAGAAAATTATATATTATGGAGCAATGCAACACATAAAATATGCGAAAAATACAAGCACACAAAACACATAAAACCAGAGAGACACAGATATACGTGGTTCACCCAGTTTGGGCTACGTCCACCCCGAATAGCCAGTCCTTCCTTTCTATTATCCAGCAAAAATTGAAGAGACAAAACCTACAGCAGATCCGCTGTAATATCCTCTGTTCTCTCTCACAGTATCCCTCTCTATTTCTCGCTTCGAGAATACACACACACTACACAACCGCAATACAATACCCTCATAATATACAAGGGAGTTGCCTTCCAGGGAAAAAAAACCTAAACTAAACATAACTTCTACCGTCAGATCATCCGCCTATGAACGGCCTAGATTGACTAGAAATTACTATACTTTTACAAGGCAAATTTACATCTATTTTTAGCTTCGGGGGCACTGCCCCTGAAACCCCTCGCCAGGGGGGGCTCCGAAAAGCGCTGCTGCCCCCCCCTGGGCCCCCCACAGTAGCGATTAATTACGGGCGACGTTGCCGCCCCTTTTAAGGTACAGGGGTCCAATGTTGTGATACAAAGTAAGCAAGATAATCAGGCTCCACACCCAACAAATAGCCTTCTTCATTCCTGGTCCTTTTGTTTGAAGTTTCTACCTGTTTGTTGACCACTATAGTCTGTGAATTATCTGTGTTTATCACTGTTTCTGCATTAGAAGTAGGGTCAACCATTGTATTTTCCACCCACTCTATTTGATTTGAAAATTTCTCAATTTGGGGTTTAGGCTCATGGATGAAAGGAGTCAATTTACATTTAAGCCTTATACTATTCAAAATGCCTTTAGGATCATAATTCCAATAAAAACTTTCTTGGAACTTGTTGTAACTCCTAGAGACAGCCTAGAGTTGCCATAGACCAGTGCCTAGGACATCTTATCATAGCAAGGGAGCTTCTAATATAACTTGGGTGTCAATCCAAAAGGCTCTCCTGCTATATCTTGTTAAGTTACAAGGAAATTGATTTGAATGGGACCAAAATCTACAGAAACTACCACAAGGAAAGTAATATTTGCAGAGACAAGATGCAAAGCTCCAATATTAAAGCATCAGACAGTTAAGAGACAATTTACTGTAAAGAGGTCTGGTTCAAGTAATATACCACAGAAATTAGATTATCAGAAGGTGTATGCGGTGAAAGAAATATAAGAAGATATTAGTTGCCCTTGGGCTGATACCCAGATACACAACAGAACCATATATGGGCTTATCAATCTAAGAATCCATACATGATAATGGCATTTTAAAAGCACCCTCCCAAAGTAACTAATATAACAGAAAGGTGGTTGAGACGAATATGGAACAGTATATCGTGCATGAGCCATATTTAAAGCTCTTGACTGATTTAAGTATGGGCATCAACTAGGATGAATCCTTACCAAACCAGTGAGCCACTCGCATTCCAAAACATGATACAAGAAAATGGATGAAATGAAATGATATATTAAACACATAAAATAAAGTTAAATACTGCGGAATACCAAAGACCAGAATCCTCTAAAACAGATATAACTCCTCCTCACTGAGACCCCACAGGCTCTGAGCCTTCATACAGAAGTTTTACAAGATGCATACAAAGAATTCCTTTCACTGCACAATTTTCTGATAAGAGTCTGGAACCCTTACAATGTCTTTCTTCTGGAGTTTTATAGGATAGACAGGAAACTCTAGAAAATGAGGTAGGTGATGCACATTTAATTTGCTTAATTCAAACAAAATGGTGGAAACATTCACGCCCATGCTGCTCAATTAATATGCTGTGCTGTAGGTACTATGAGGCCGGCTCTATGAAGTAAATGTTGTAGGTGCAAATTTCTCCAGGGATAAGATAAAATATGTAACATTCTGTCCTTTCCTGAGAGAGAAATCTGCTGAAATGAACCTGGAGATTATTACTACTCGTGCATTTGTACTCTTTACCTTCCAAATCCTGGATCGGGATTTAAAATCCTCAGTGTCAGACGCTGAATTTCTCGCTCTCCAACTGATATTCTCTGCCGCAACATTAAGGTCTCTATCTGCGGAAAATCTGCGTTTTTAATTGCTCTGGGGGGGTTTGATAGACCTTTACCCTGGCTTCTTTAATGAAAGCCATGTCCCGGCAACTATCCAGGGCTCTTCTTCATAAATTCTGCCTCTGTAAGATGATCCTTTGATGCGTCTTCGGTTTTTGTAATGGAGGCGGTGATTAATGGGGGTTTATCTCCTTTCACATCCTGCAAAATACACAAACTTGTTAGGAAAACAAATGCACGGGAGGGAAATGCAACGGAGGTGACTGTGAAGTGGCATGACATTGTGAACTGGCGGAAGCATGCAAGGGGGTGACGAAAACACAGTGGGGCAGTGGCAGACAGACGAGATGGAGGCTTTCCACGTAGAACACTAAAACACGACATATAAATGAAATATATGGATATGAATGAAATATATATAGATGGTGGGGGGGGAAATGCAATAGACACATGGGATGATGACGGGGATGTACGAAAGACTGGTGATAGGCTGGCGTAGATGCGGACTTGGTCAATTAGCGGGACGTGTAAATGATTTTGGGCCATACGATTCACGACCAATATCAACGGTTGAAACTTCGCCGGAGGGTGATGGACTGTGGGACCGGAGCACCGTACACGGGGGTTATCATGCGCATAGCTTTGTAAAACGATGGCCGTAGGATGGAGATCATCAGATCGAACGGATAGCATGGATATCGCTACACGACATTACCCGAATGATAATGCGCGATAGAGGGTGGTATTACAGTCGTACACCGGGACGCGTGGCTAACGCTAAGTGGAATCGCTGCGATTGGAAGAATACCGCCCGCCCTGGATAAGCGGTGCGATGAAAACAGGCCTGGTTTTTTAGCAGAGGACACGGGGCGGGGACCACAAGAGCAATGGGCTGCGGTGTGTTGATCTGTGTTTAATCGGATGGTTCAAAGTGCACCCGATAGATATATATGATAAGCGCCCTTGGGACTAACACTCGATCCTGAGCTCTGATCACATAGACAATAAGATATAGGGGGCCATGGCTGAAAGGGGATGAACCTCTTATGACTTCGAATACGCATTTTTGGCCTTTCTTATGCATTTCAGGGGGCGGGAAAAGGTAACGATAAGCATAAAATGAATTCCTTAGGCCACGGTAGGAAATTTGAGAGGTTCAAACGAGGCTAATGGCCAAAAATTTTAATGGGGGCTGATATGGTCAACATCGGCTCCAACTGGGGATGACACGTTCATCCCTGGACGTGTCGAGAACTACGTAGGCCTTTAGATACTCTTCTGTGCAGACCCTGCTCTTCAACCCTTCTATTTTCACTTGATGACTCATCATGACGCCCACATTATTCAGACAAAGAAAAAAAAAATACAAATAGCCAAGCCAGGATCAAACTGTCTGGCTCGTTGGACTTTGCAAAAATTGGAACAACTAACCACTTGCTCATAGGCTGAGCTTTATTCAGCTTTTCCTACCTACCCTACTCTACTCTGGAAGACTCTGATGTTCTAGGTGATATGATAATGCCAGTGCAGCCAGTCAAGCAGTAACAAAAAGGGAAAGGAGCGCTGACTGCCTGTCAGAGATAACCACAGGGTGCTCTGCATGTGGTTCTTCAAAAATGCGGTCACCATCAGTGGTGACCACTCTTGATGAATCTGGCCTTTGTGAAGGATCAATGCTGGAAAATTTGAGCTAATCAGGGCCTCCACATATTCTGCCATAGGATCAATAAACAAATGGTGTACACTCTTTTCTTTTAGGCCTTCCATGATTGGCAGGTTGTCTATGTCCTGGGTAGTTCTGATTACTGCATCTTCCACTGCATCTTCAGAGTGACTCTTGAAAGCCTGATCTCCTTCTTCTTGTATTTCAACAGGCAGTGGAATCTTTTCTTTTTTAAGAGGTGGGAGAGTTTCCCAAACTTCCTGAATATCTTTTAGGATATCTCTCTCTACAACATTCTCTTGCTCATCACCTGCAAATTGACCTTTAAGAAGTAAATTTCCTTTTAATTCTTTAACTGCAGTAGCATAATTATTCATTTCTCCTTCTGTACTAGTAAGCATATTCAAGCTCTGCAAACTAGTTTCTACTCCTGCTTCTTTCACAACTTCAGGCACTTTCACTTTAGTGTCTGCAATTTCATTCTCTTCTCTAAATGTTTGCAGCAAACGAATCAGCCATTCATTCCCAAGCACTTCGTCAATATGCTGCACATTTGTTTCAGTATATTCTTCTTCTTCTTCCTTGACAATCTTCAGTAATTGTCCTTCACCCTCTTGATTGCTTCTGGAAATCAAATCAAGTTCTTCAGATTTTGCACTCTTATCTTCTATCAGAATGGAATTCTAATTTCCCATCACTGTAGTAGTTCCAAAATTCTGTCCTCCAGTCTCCTCTTTGTCCATAAGACACATCAGCTCATTCTTGTCATTATCAGTAATAACAAATTCCTTCTCATGGGGCATGATTGCCTCACCTTCCTTCTTCTGTGATAGTTCATCTGTATCCAAGACAGCTCCAAGGGATGGATTGTCCCCTGCAATACCTGTCAACACGGCCGAGTTTTCAGTTTCGAAATCATAAGACCCAATGGTCTTACTTGATGATTCAGTCACCAATTCTTTCCTCAGAAGTCCTAAGTCTTTTCCGAGACCCAGGAAGTCTTCACTGTCTTCATTCCCCTGTATCTTTACGTCCTGCAATCCCCAATTTAGAAATTGAGGTTCTTCTTCTTGATCCTGAGTACGAGTCCCCTCCCTAGAAGATCTGAGATCATACTTTATATTGTACTGTGCTAGCATGAAATCAGCAAATTGTTTACAGCAGTAATCAATTTCTGAGTCTTTTGTGTCTCTAAACTCTTCTTCTTCTTGCAACGGACATTCTACCTCATAGGCAGCGTCTTCAACAGAGTTATCTTCTGGGCCTTCCAAGTACAATGGGTGTGGTACTTGATCTTGTTGTTCTTTTGGATCCCTTGGCAATATTTGCAGGGGTGGTCTCTTATACTGAGGATTATAACCTTGGTTTGGAGCATTGTAGAAATTCTTGGAGGCTGAATTTTTGGTCTCTAATCCAAGCTTGACCATCTTCTTAATCATTTTGCTTATTTCCTCCATCCTGTCAGAATATTTATCCTGATTTGAAGTAGATACCTCCTCTTTGCCCCTTCTTCTAGTGTCCTATTCAACTTTTCCTTTTAATTTTCCAGTGGAGGCAAAATTTGCTTCCAACTCAAGAGCATCATCCAGGGTAGCAGGCTTTCTTTCTCTCAAAGAGAAACCAAAATCTGAGTCGAAGGCTGCTATGAAGACAACTTTAGCAGCAGTTTGATGTGGCTTCATTTCAGGAGGCAAACTCAGATACAACTTATTAAATCTTTTAATAAACTCTGACACCCCTTCATTATGTTTCTTCTTTAGTGTATTGAATTCAGTAAGACATTGTCCATGATCTTTCTTTTCTCCCCATTTTCTAAGAAAAGTATTTTCCATTTCGTCCCAAGTGGTTATGGAACGGTTTCCCAGCGTCTTGAAACATTTTCTGGCTTCACCATCCAGTGACTGAACAAACATTCTTAAGACTACATCCAAATGTTCTACATTAAAGTTTTCTGCAAAAGAGCAGAAAGTCTCAAGATGTTTTTGAGCATCAATCTCATTTTCTCCATTAAATCTGGGTAAGATCTTCAAATAATCCTGTGGCATATCATTCAACACTTGTGGTAATGCCAGGGGAGAATATTTATTCAACAAAAAGGCTGGAACATTTTCCATTGGAGGCAGTGGGGGTTGTGCAACAATCTGATGTACAAATGGAGGAAGAGGAGGAGGTGGAAGTGGAGTATGAATAACAATAGGAATATACTGGATAGCAGCCTGAGGTGTAGATGGAAACAATTCACGATTAACAGGAGCTACTTTTGTAACTTCTTTAACTTCTTCGGCCTCAGGGGTAGGATGAAAGTTCTCTTTGGTTCTAGCACTTCCCCTGGGTGGGCTATCTGAGTAATATTCAGGATTTTCCTCAGTGGAGTCGGGATTTTCTACTGGAATTTCTTGAGAAGAAGAGGATGGATAATCTTCTACGGAAAGCTCAGGGATTTCAGTACGAATTGATCTCTTTTCTCTCCAACCTCTTCTATGTATGATCTTCTCTGGGTCAGACACAGGTGTTTTTGGCTGTGAGGTATCTGACCTTAGGTGTGGCTTGCGAGAAGCCAGGACTGCGAATAAATTTATATGATGAACAACAGTGGAGTCGCCAAGGTGAGGGATCTGCAACTCTTCAACTCTCTGTGCTCACCTGATTAGAGAGTGAATATGATTTGTCGAGGCCCAAGGATAATTATTTTCTTGACTTCGATCCCCGACAACGGCGCCAGAAAGATGTTGTAACTCCTAAAGACAGCCTAGAGTTGCCATAGACCAGTGCCTAGGACATCTTATCATAGCAAGGGAGCTTCTAATATAACTTGGGTGTCAATCCAAAAGGCTCTCCTACTATATCTTGTTAAACAAGGAAATTGATTTGAATGGGACCAAAATCTACAGAAACTGCCACAAGGAAAGTAATATTTGCATAGACAAGATGCAAAGCTCCAATATTAAAGCATCAGACAGTTAAGAGACAATTTACTGTAAAGAGGGCCAGTTCAAGTAATATACCACAGAAATTAGATTATCAGAAGGTGTATGCGGTGAAAGAAATATAAGAAGATATTAGTTGCCCTTGGGCTGATACCCAGATACACAACAGAACCATATATGGGCTTATCAATCTAAGAATCCATACATGATAATGGCGTTTTAAAAGCACCCTCCCAAAGTAACTAATATAACAGAAAGGTGGTTGAGACGAATATGGAACAGTATATCGTGCATGAGCCATATTTAAAGCGCTTGACTGATTTAAGTATGGGCATCAACTAGGATGAATCCTTACCAAACCAGTGAGCCACTCGCATTCCAAAACATGATACAAGAAAATGGATGAAATGAAATGTTATATTAAACACATAAGAGAAAGTTACATACTGCGGAATACCAAAGACTAGAATCCTCTAAAATAGATATAACTCCTCCTCACTGAGACCCCACGGGCTCTGAGCCTTCATACAGAAGTTTTACAAGATGTATACAAAGAATTCCTTTCACTGCACAATTTTCTGATAAGAGTCTGGAACCCTTACAATGTCTTTCTTCTGGAGTTTTATAGGAGAGACAGAAAACTCTAGAAAATGAGGTAGGTGATGCACATTTAATTTGCTTAATTCAAACAAAATGGCGGAAACATTCGCGCCCATGTTGCTCAATTAATATGCTGTGCTGTAAGTACTCTGAGGCCGGCTCTATGAAGTAAATGCTGTAGGTGCAAATTTCTCCAGGGATAAGATAAAATATGTAACATTTTGTCCTTTCCTGAGAGAGAAATCTGCTGAAATGAACTTGGAGAGTATTACTACTCGTGCATTCGTACTTTTTACCTTCCGAATCCTGGATCGGGATTTAAAATCCTCAGTGTCAGACGCTGAATTTCTTGCTCTCCAACTGATATTCTCTGCCACAACATTAAGGTCTCTATCTGCGGAAAATCTGCGTTTTTAATTGCTCTGGGCGGGTTTGATAGACCTTTACCCTCGCTTCTTTAATGAAGGCCATGTCCCGGCAACTATCTAGGGCTCTTCTTCATAAATTCTGCCTCTGTAAGCTGATCCTTTGATGCGTCTTCGGTTTTTGTAATGGAGGCGGTGATTAATGGGGGTTTATCTCCTTTCACATACTGCAAAATACACAAACTTGTTAGGAAAACAAATGCACGGGAGGGAAATGCAACGGAGGCGACTGTGAAGTGGCATGACATTGTGAACTGGCGGAAGCATGCAAGGGGGTGGCGAAAACACTCTGGAGCAGTGGCAGACAGACGGGATGGAGGCTTTCCACGTAGAACACTAAAACACGACATATAAATGAAATATATATAGATGGTGGGGGGGGGAAATGCAATAGACACATGGGATGATGACGGGGATGTACGAAAGACTGGTGATAGGCTGGCGTAGATGCGGACTTGGTCAATCAGCGGGACGTGTAAATGATTCTGGGCCATACGATTCACGAACAAGATCAACGGTTGAAACTTCGCCGGAGGGTGATGGACTGTGGGACCGGAGCACCGTACATGAGGGTTATCATGCGCGTAGCTTTGTAAAACGATGGTCGTAGGATGGAGATCATCAGATCGAACGGATAGCGTGGATATCGCTACACGACTTTACCTGAATGATAATGTGCGATAGAGGGTGGTATTACAGTCGTACACCGGGACGCGTGGCTAACGCTGAGTGGAATCGCTGCGATTGGAAGAATATCGCCCGCCCTGGATAAGCGGTGCGATGAAAACAGGCCTGGTTTTTTAGCAGAGGATGCGGGGCGGGGACCACAAGAGCAATGGGTTGCGGTGTGTTGATATGTGTTTAATCGGACGGTTCAAAGTGCACCCGATAGATATATACGATAAGCGCCCTTGGGACTAACACTCGATCCTGAGCTCTGATCACATAGACAATAAGATATAGGGGGCCATGGCTGAAAGGGGCTGGACCTCTTATGACTTCGAATACGCATTTTTGGCCTTTCTTATGCATTTCAGGGGGCGGGAAAAGGTAACGATAAGCATAAAATTGATTCCTTAGGCCACGGTAGGAAATTTGAGAGGTTCAAACGAGGCTAATGGCCAAAAATTTTAATGGGGGCTAATATGGTCAACAGAACTTATACTCTGACAATTTCTTTTCTATCTCCTTTAATGCATCCCTCTTATTTACTATGAATGGGCCAATTTGGTTCTTTAGCTTGAATTGGGTCTTTTTCTTAGAAGCCATGAAGTTTACCGCATCTGCATTTAACACTTGCCTTGGATATTCCAATGCAAAAATTATGATAGTTAGAAATTTGGGCAACTTATATGGGAGCAAATTTTCTCCAAATATCCTTAATTTTGTATGTCCTTCATATAAGTACCAATCCCCTACTTGGCTTTGTTCAGAAAACTGCAATATCCTTTTCGTTTCATCACTGACCCTGGGTTGTTCTATTTTATAAAGTAAATTCATGGCTGGGCTGAAAAAAAAAATCTGTGAAATCCTTGTAATTGAATTCATTTCTTGTTTTCCTGAGTAATGAGGTCTAGAATATCACTGTCAGAGGCTGGCTCTCTACCTTCATCTTTTGTAAGGCAATGGGAAAATTTTTAGCTTGGTAAAATAGAAACAAATGAAATAAATAAGATGAATATATGAAAACTCCTTCATTTGGAAACTTGGTCAACTGATAATGTAAACTGTCAACAATGAATCTAGCAAAATCGAATACCATCATAGGAGGCTGTCGAGGGGACAATGTGGAAAGGAATCCTAGTATAGAGACATCAGTGAAATCATCATTAAAATATCCTAAGATAAAGGATAGCATTGAAATTACTTGTCTATAAGATTTAGGAAAATCAAAGGTGGGATAGGATGGATTCACTTTTGGGAAATCTACATGAGTAAGCATGAAGTTTTGAAGAATCATGAACTTCCTAGGGAAATCCAAATCTAGGTACAACTGAGTCAAATCTTCAATGGATAGGGGCACTACTCTTGGATCAAAATTCAACTGAAGCATTTCATTAATGGATTCTGCAGTGATGGAAAGAAGAATTTCTCTATCTTTGTTCATAATAGACCTCTGATCGGGAACATGATGCAATTGACACAATCTGACCAGGTCTTGAGTTGGATGAGTAATAGGTACAACATACTTGGGTAAATTAGACTCTCAAATAGGTATAACATTTTCATTTTTATCCAAAAATTTGTCATAATACCAGTTATGAATATCAAGCAAATTAAATTCTACTGTTGCATCAACAATCTTGTAATCCAAATCTATTAAAGGACTGCTTTCTTCAGTAGAAACAGGTGGTTGAAGAGGTCTGACAACTTCGGTTGAATCAGTTGTTAAAGCAGGAGTAGGCTTATTAATCTTTGATGATTCAGGCTTTGGAAGCTTGGCTGAGACAGATTTTGGGGCTTTGGGACCTCCAGACTTGGGTGTAACTTGCTTCTTTGTCATTTCTGGGGATAAATAAGAAAGATTAAACTGTTTGCTATAGTTAATTTTGACACAGAGGGTATTTCAGCAAATATGGGACAATTCTAGGAATCTGAGCAAGGGTTTTGGATAGAAAACACAGGTTTTCTAGATGTAGAAGACTAAAAAAGTGATTCACTGGCTTTCTGTGAGTTTTTAAAAACCTTTCTAAACTTGGAAATGGTCTTAAAATGAGAAATTTGGCTAAAAAACTAAGTTTTAAGCAAATGGCAAATTCTGAGAAAAATTTGCAAGGGTTTTCCCTTTTTTTTCAAAGTTTGGGCACACTGGGATTTGGTAAATTTCTTCCTTGTAACTCAACTGGTCAGATTTAGAGTTGAATTTGTGAATTTGCAGGTTAAATTTTAAGGAAAATCCTGTTTCACGGGTGTATTTATAGTCGAGGAGGGTTTTCTGGTGGCTTTTTCTTTGAAATGGATCCACTGGTTCAGCAGGAGGCTTCAAGGATCTTCATAAGCCGTTGCAATGCTTTAGAATATATAAAACAGTGGGAAATTTGGCTTCAAAGTGATCAATTTGGTAAACAGAGGCTCAGAATCGCTTTAAAACAGTCAGGGCAGAGGCTATATCAGTTGGGATTTTATAATAAGGATGTAACAATGGTATAATAGGTTTATACTTTTAACATTTACCATTGTTCATGTTATTAATTACAGGTCTCAATCAATGGCGGGAGGCGGATTCTTTTTTAATACAAAAACAACTAGTAGTTTTCGCGTTGATTTGGGATGGTAAGTGGTTTTGGCCATTTGGAACGCGATCAAATCAGAAGGGAACACGTAGCACTGAGTTGTTTTTGAAAACAACTTTTATCGCGCGATTTTGGAGAAACTTCACCCGATCATTTTCGAAGCGCGATATGGAATGCGCACCATTAGATTTACTTCGATGATGCGAACGGTCTGGATTGGCCCTTAAACTACGGGGATAGAAAAGGTGGGACTAGGGATTTAGCGTAAGACGTTGATCTAATAAGAACAAATCTACGGTCAAGGCTTAACGCAACGAGGAATGGTGGGGCATGAGGCCGGTTCATCGCATTAGATTTGGATCATTAGATGAGAAAGATTAGGATGATCAGACAGCTATGGATGAACGCGGGGATGCCGGCTTAATGTACAGGGTAATGGGTTTATATATATATAAGGAGTTTATATATAGGGTAAAGTGTATAGGGCGGTTCAATGGGAGTTTTAACCAATGTTTAAACTTTTTATACGAAACATGAAGTTTCATATAACGAGAAAAAGGGGTAAGGTCATGCCTTTAGCCTCGGGTAAAGCTTGTGTAGGGAAGGGAAGAATGGTAATAGTATTTACAAAGGCATAAAATTTAAATCCTTTATAAAATACTTAGGATAAAAGAGGATAAGCGGAATAATGTTTTTTCATTCCAAACATATAAGATATGTATGAAAACTGATTTTCATATTTTATTTTATTATATAGTTTTAGATTATTTGAAGGTCTAAAACTATAGTGGGGCAGGATATTTGTTTATTAATAGTTTTTATGTCAAAGGGATTCGGGATTTTATTTAAACATGTGAGTAATAACTTTGACATAAAAAGCTTATAATAAGGGGGTTTTTTTTTTTTGGATATTTAATATGAAGGAGTTATATTAATAGGACTAGGAATTTTATAGGGATTTAATAAAAAAGTTAGGTGTTAATATGACTAAGGGAAAGTGAATACTCAAAACACATAAATATAACTAATAAAAGTGAAAATTAAAGCAAAGCTTCATTATCATAACTTAATCACTTTTACTTAGTATATAATGCCTTTTGAGGGTTTTTATGCTTTATGAGATGTAGGTAGTTAATCAAATGGGGGTTTAAGTATCATTAAGTAAAAAATGGAGTTTTTACTTGTGAAATTGCATGGTGATGAATGCATGAGTGGTTGGTGATGAAAATTAGGGATTAACATAGAAATTTAACACTTTCAACTAGCCAGTCATTGAGCCTTGGGTCCGGTCCCAACAGAAGTCAGAGAAATGCTCTGAGCCTCTTTGACTGATAGTTTAAAATGTCCAATATCTATAGGGAAAGGGAATTAGTTATTGTAGTCTGGTGAAAGATATTTACAATGCTTTTCCCACCTTCTTCTACCTACCCATTCTTTAATCTAACATTTTTTCTTCCATTTGTGCGGGTGCATTTGAGCTAGCAACCTTTAAAACATTTTTTCTTTTGAAAGCAGTAAAACTATCTAATTCTAACTTATTGCATCCAAGGACCCAGCTTTAACTGTTGGGTTCCTTTTAATCTCTACCTAACTACTGAATTGTCAGGATTAAACCGTCTAACAATTCTTTATTCTCTATCTAAAACAAGTAAATTGAAACATGAAAAGTCCAGATTGAACAGTTCAACTCATTATGGATTATGGCATTTATTGACACTCTGCCATAATCAACTACAAAAATAAAAAGTAGTGGCATTTAGACTTGCACACTTTCATGTTTTATTTCTTTTTTCTTTTAGGGTATATCATTTTTTCTAAGTCCTTTGATCTTTCTTTTAGGACTTTTTACCCTCTTTTTTATTTTTTATTTTTTTATTTTTTACAAAATATGGGAATACAACTTGCAGAAGGCAAAGTATGTACATATTTACAAGATTATCATCGGTCAATTCAAAATTATGAATCCTATATTTATAGGTCACTAACAGTATCAATGCACAATATGAGCGTGAAAGAAAACTCTTAGAAACAATTTATGTAAGGTAAATCATATTAGTATGTCTAACATCCATGAAAGATATTATAGTTATGGATAACATACTAAAGTCATCGATGTTTGAATTTTGTGTTAGACGACTCTAACCCCCTTTCCCACAACCTGCGAGAGAGTTGTTGATTGAATAATAGTGAATGAGGATCTTTGTGTAAATGGAAAGGAGGTGCCTCCCTTGCATTGCTTTGAAACTAGTCTACTAGAAACCTAGTAAAATGTTTTTGTGCTAAATTTTCTACCCCTTCATGCCTTTAAGTAACACTAATGAGGAGGTGATAATTCTTCTTTACAACATCCATGCATACACTATTAAATCTAGGCACTATTGATCTAATTATTTCAAGAATGTTGGGTATCATTGATATATCTCCACTCAAAGCAAAGTACATCAAATGAGAGTTCTTAAATGGGTATTCAAGTCATTCCATTATGATAGGACGTTGTCACAAATTCAAGTAAACAAGAATTATTGGTCGTTGAGAACCAATATACATAGACAAGTAAGTAGTGGAAGCAAGGGTTTTCAAAAAATAGTACACTTGATGGCATTCCAGATATTTATCTCTCCTTGTCAACATTGTCAAAAGCTAATAATGCTCCTAATGTCATTTGGTGCCAACCTATTGTACGAAAACCATGATTGACCATTACTTTCACTACGAGGAGATAATGATAAGAATTGTTAATGGGGAATAAATAAATGTGAAACAAAACTTATGGATTTTAGTTGAAATTTACACAAGTTCCCATGCTCTTTAATTATTAAATACTTTATGTAACTATTAAAAAATTATCATTAAGATATTAATTTTGAATATAAAATATGTATTAAAATTCACTTATCTATTACACATGATTTTCCATGTGATCTAAATAAACCACTTAAAACTCATTATCAATAAATTCTAATTATTTTTGTAAAAGATGTATCTTTACTTACATTAAGAGATTTGTTTCAAAAATATATTACATTTATAAACTTGTATTAATACATATAACTAAATGGAATACAATAAATAGCTTCAAGTCTTGGTAGCTTTGAGATTATTTCAATTACAAATAGTTTATTTAATAATTGAATTTTACAAAATGTTAATCTTGATGGGAAAATCATGTCATATGGTGGAAAAAAGTTTAAATATGTTCATTTATGATGCAACTCTTGAATGAGCTTGAATAGTCCACTTAATGCTCATTGTGAATTAATTAATCCATGTTTTAATAGAAAACATTTTCTTGCATAGAGTTTTCAATTAGAAATAACAATATCACATCTATACATTCATATTTAACAACATGATAGGTAAATAAAAGTCAATCAATTGTTTCTTGACTTATCGACTTATATGCAATGATTGTATATAAAAGTAATTGACTTAAAAAAAGCATAGTTACAAAAAGTTATCGATTGAAAATAGAATAAACCACTTAAAACTCATCATCGATTGATTTTAAATTATTATTTTTTCTAAAAAATGTATCTTTACTTACATTAAGAGTTTTATTTCAAAAAATATAATACATTTATAACCTTGTATCAATGCATATAAATAAATAGAATTTAATACATGCTTTATTTCTTTTTGGCTTTTATTATTTCAATTATAAATGATTTATTTACAAATTGAAATTTAGAAAATGTTAATAGGGATGGGAAAATCAAATAGTGTATGTTGTAAAAAGTTTAAATGCATTTATTTATGACCTATATCTTAAGATAACTTAAGGAATCTACTTACTATTCATTATCAATTAATTATTTCATGTTTTGTTAGGAAAAAACATTTCATTTTACATTAAGTTTTTTCAAAAAAACAATGTCACATTTATACACTTATATTAAATTTCATGATAGGAAAATAAAAGTTGATAAATGGCTTTATATAGACCACTTATAACTTATTATCAATAACTTCTAATTTGTTTTATAAATAATATATAGTTATTTACATTATGAGCTACATTTCAAAGATACATCACATTTATAAACTTCCATTAATGCATATAAGCAAATAGAATACAATAAATAGCTTCGATTCCTATTGGATTCTATGAGATTATTTAAATTACAAGTAAATTGTTTAAGAATTGAAAATGAAAAAAAATGTTAAAATGGATGGGCAAATAAATGTCTTATGGTGCAAAAATGTTTAAATACAACCATTTATGATTCATCTCTTTAATTAATCTAGATGGCTCACTTAACATGTTTTTAATTAATTTTTCCATGTTTTATTAAGAAGAGCATTTTTGTTTACATGGAGTTTTATTTCAAAAAAAATACAATATGAAATTAATACTCATATTAAACTATGTGGTAGACAAGTAAAGGTCAATAAATGGACTCATTATTAACTTATATGAGATAAGATTACTACATACGCAAATAGTTGATTTAATATACATATATATATAGCAGAGAGAGAGAGAGAGAGAGAGAGAGAGATTGAATGCCTTACAATTTAAGGGTTTGAAGTATTCACCTATGACCCATCACCCATTAGCTTAAATAGTCCACTTAATACTTATTATCAAGAAGTTATTAGATTTATTTTTGGAAGAAATCTCTCATAGGATATGGCTATTATATATCACATTTATATACTCATATTAATGGATATAACTAAGTAAACATCAATAATATAATTATGGCTCATATGATATGATTTTATTTTATTTAGAATACAAATTTACAACAAAAAACAACAACAAAAAAATTCAAATAATGTAATCATATGCCTCAAAGATATAAAAAAAGTTCATAGACATAATTTATCTATGATAGCGTCCAATCAAACTTTGATAGTCCACTAATCAATCATTATCATTAATTATATGCTTTTTTTTAGAAATGAAAAATTATTTATAATAGATTTTTATCTCAAAAATTAAATATCACATTTATGCACTCATATTAATGCATTTTATAGGTAAAAGGTCAATAACTAACTTTGAGTCTCGTTGATTTTTCAATATGATATGATTTTAATTACAACCATTAATTGATTGAAGTATATAAATATATGTAAAATATGGATTGAGAAATCACATATCTTATGCTTCAAAAAGTTCAAATCATTTACCTATGACACATTTCCCAATAGCCTAAATAGCCAATAGTGCATGTAGCATTTATCAAGTAAATTGTTGTAATTTCTTCAATAATAATTGCACCTTTGTTTGCAATGAGATCTATTTCAAAACTTATATTTCACATTCATATATGAGTATTATGCATATAAGTAAATAGAAGTCCTCAAAAAATAACAACATACCTTGATGGTTCATGTAGGATGATTTCAATGGAAAATAATTCATTTAAGAACACATATACACACACATATTAGCAAAAAAAAAAAATCGATACAACAAAGTCATTGCAAAAATAATTATAAATAATAATAGAAATATATAATAATATAATTGACAATTCCCATTGTAATTTTTTTATTATAGAAAAAAAATAATTGACAATTCCCATATAATATTCCAAAACATATAAAATCATACAAATTGATTCAGAAAAAAACTATGTTCAAATTGCATTCAAAAATTGGAATGTACTTGTGAACAAATTTATAAAGAAAATTATCTCCATCCACTACAATGAAGTACATGTTCTATTGAACATTCGAATGTAATTACGTTTCTCTTTCATATGATGAAATGTCTTAAGAAAGGGAAGTAAAACCTACATAAGCCAAGTATCTTGCTCTTTTCTTGTATAGACTTTTATCAAGATGTGGTTTGATCGATATCCGATGAATTGAGAAGTATGCTTTGTTGTATCTATTAGCAATACATTTGATTCTTCATAATTATCTCCATATTGGGACCACACATCAGTCAGTATTTTCTCATAAAATTGTATTGTCCTCTGCGCTTCTAATTTTGTTTGAAAATGACAATGAGACTTGTTCCATGCGAATTTAAAGTCCTCTATATCAATATTTGATATTTCAAGTACTTGTCGAATGTAATTTTCAATGACATTTAATGTCCATATTGCAACATCATATTTTTTTAAGCAATATTTTAACAGTTATGAGTGAAAAGGCCTTAAATTAATAGGACCTATCACCAAAATGCCAATCTGGTTCTCTTTGAATATAACAATATTGTCTATCTTTAGTGTACGATTGGAAAAAAACTCCTTCCATTTCAAACATCAACATCATCTTTTGACTTATAGAAATGTCCATTTGTGTTTGTAGTTGCACTGCAACCACATGTATGATATTAACATATCTCCACTTCAACACTTTATTGCTTAAGGATATAAAAACCTAACATTTCAAAATTGATGTTAGTGTTTATTATGAATTAATTGTAATCACAAATTATAATTACAATGGCCCCAATAAAGTGAACAAACTAATGATATGTTTACTTTATACATACAACCTAATACCTTTATTTAATTTGTATGGAATAAGCAAGTCTTATAGGATCACATTGACCCACCATTTAAATCATTGATTTTAAGACTTATAATGATTTGTTTAATTTCGATTGAAAGATGTAATTACAATGGTTGCAATTAAACAAACTAATTATATATTAGTTTCCACATGTAATATAATACAATTTTTTAATTTCAAACCTAATTAATTATACGCTAATATCTAGAGTCTCTACTTTAGTTTCTTTTGGTGCTTCTTTTAGTAAATATTTTATGTCTATTGTTGGTGCTAGATACATCCTAATATAGTTTTTCAACTTATATGAAATAAAAAAGTTTATAAGAATGCACTAAACCATCATTTGCATTACTAATTTCTAAGAGGTATAAGGATAACTTAAACCACAATTGAAAAAAATAATTGTAATGATCCAATTCAAACAAATAGACCAATTATCTATTAATTTTTACATATAATCTAATCCATTGTAAAAATTTCTATAGCATGGGAAATTTTGATACGAAAACATTAAACAACCATTCAAATCAATAATTGTTATCAATAGAATAATATCTCACAAAAATAAAGAAAATAAAATTATTTTATTCTACTTATGACAAACCAAATCAACAATTCTTTTATTAGTATTGTGAAATAGAAGTCAACTTAGATTTAAAAGGGCTACAAAATATAGTAATAATTCATGATGTCATATGTTGAGTAACCAGCTCCAAAAAGAGAAGAAAAGAGATATCAACGTCTTAGAAATAAGCCACTTCGAGGGGGCAACCTCCAATACATTACATAAATGGACAATTCTTGGATGATACAATTTACAAAACCTCCTTTCTATATATAGGAGTCCATGGGGCCATAATGTAATCCTAGTGGGCCACAATGTAATCCTAGCCGACCTAACAATAATAATTTAAGGGCACAATAATAAAAAAATGGGAGTTACAAGGGTACAATAATAACAATAAGGAGGTTACACTAACAACAATAAGGGACTATACTAGTAATATAGGGACCTAACATGCCCCTCTCCTTCAAAAAAGTGTTGTCCTCAATGCTTGAGTAGCTCTGGGTGCTTCTGTATAAAATTATCATCCTCCCATGTAGAATCTTCAGTGGGTAAGTTCTTCCACTTGATGAGATACTCTGAAATTGATCGATTCCATAGTTGTCGAGTTCTTGTTTCCATGACCGCTTCAGGTTCCAATATGATTTTTCCTTCCTCATCAAGTTCTGGAAATATTGTTTGAACTGGAAGATTTTCACTTATAACCTTCTTTAAGCATGAAACATGGAAAATTGGATGTACTCGCGAAGAAGCAGGAAGCTCCAATTTGTATGCCATAGTACCAATATTTTGCAACACCTTGTAAGGACCATAGTACTTTGGTGATAATTTATTATCCTTCTTAGCTTGCTTGAGGGACATTTGCTTGTATGGTTGTAGCCGTAAAAATACCCAATCTCCTACATCAAAACTTCTCTCGCTGCGATGTTGATCTGCCTGTTGTTTCATTCGATTTTGTGCCAAATTCAGGTTATCCTTTAAGAGTTGGAGAACTTCTTGCTGATGCTCGATGTGATCTTCCACCGCTTGAACCTTCGAATTTTCCCTTAAAGATGATGTGATCGATGGTGGATGATATCCATAAAGTGCCATAAATGGGGTCATTTTTGCTGCAGTATGGAAGGAAGTGTTATACCACCATTCCGCGAGAGGTAACCACTTGACCCATTGTGTTTGTTTATCAGATACAAAACAACGAAGATATCCTTCCAAACATTTATTTACTATCTCAGTTTTACCATCGATTGAGGATGATAAGATGAGCTATGAGCTAATTGAGTACCCAAACAAGAAAATAACTCCGTCCAAAAATTTCCAGTAAAAATGGGATCTCTATCGCTCACAATAACCCTTGGGCTTCCATGTAGCTTTTGAATTCTATCCATAAATGTAGTAGCAACCGTACTTGCTTTAAATGGATGAGATAATGCACAAAAGTGTGCATACTTGGTAAGTCTATCAACTACCACCATGATGACACTCTTTCCTTCGGACTTAGGTAAACCCGTGATAAAATCCATTGAAATCTCCTCCCAACGTTGACTTGGAATGGATAAAGGTTGTAGAAGTCCTGGGGTCTTAATTGTTTCCACTTTATTCTGCTGGCAAACCAAACATTCCGCCACAAACTTTCGAATATCAGATTTAAGGCCATCCCAAAAAAATTCTTTCTTCACCCTGTGGTAAGTCTTTAAAAATCCCGAGTGTCCTCCTAAAGGAGAAGTGTGCAATTCCAGAAGAATCTTTTGTTTTAGTTGGGAATTCTTACAAAGATATAAGCGATATTTGTACCATAAGGAATCATTTTTCCAACTAAAAGTATCAGATGTACTAGGATCTTGCTGCAAATTTTGAATGAGTGTCCATACATCTTTGTCCTTCTTCCATTCATCTCTTGCTTCATTTATCCAATCTGGTTGGATAATAGAAATGGCACAAAGCAATGCTTCCACCTCTTCATTCTTTCTTGAGAGTGCATCTGCAACAACATTAAGCTTCCCTTTTTGTAGATTATTTCAAATTCATAACCCAACATCTTTGTGACCCATTTTTGCTGCTCTTCTGAAGATAGTCTTTGTTCCAAAAAGTGTTTAAGACTATCATGACTAGTTTTTACCTTGAAGTGTCTTCCCATTAGGTAAGTTCTCCATTTCTTTAGTGCATGCAGTATTGCTAACATTTCCTTCTCATAAATAGGTTTCTGTAAATACTTTCCTTTGATTGGACCACTTTCAAAAGCAATGGGTCTTCCTTCCTGCATTAAAACTGCACCAATTCCATTTCCTGAGGCATCACATTCCACAATAAAGGTTTTTGTGAAGTCTGGCGTAGCTAAGACCGGTGCTAGGTACATTGCCTCTTTAAGATGTTCAAAGGCCTTAGTTGCTTCAGGAGTCCATGAAAATGCATCTTTCTTCAATAATGTTGTTAGAGGTGCTGCTATTCTCCCATAATTCTTAACAAACTTGCGATAATACCCTGTTAACCCGAGAAATCCTCGCAACTGCTTTATGATCGTGGGGACTTTCCATTCCTTAATGGCTTTAATTTTGTTAGGGTCTACTTTAACACCCTCGTGAGATATAATATGACCCAGATATTCCACCTCTTGTACTCCAAAGAAACATTTGGATGTTTTTGCATATAATTGTTTCTCCTGCAATAGTTTGAGCACCCTGTCAACATGTTCAACATGATCCTTCCAAGACCCGTTGTAGATTAGTATATCATCAAAAAATACTAGCACAAATTTTCTAAGGAAGGGTTTGAAAATGGAATTCATCAACCCTTGAAATGTAGAAGGTGCATTGGTAAGGCTAAAAGGCATGACCAAAAACTCATAATGACCCTCATGAGTTCGAAATGTTGTTTTTGGAATATCTTCAGTCTTCATTCTAATTTGATGATATCCTGAACGAAGATCCAACTTGGTAAAATAAATTGCTCCATGTAATTCATCCAATAATTCATCAATCACAAGAATGGGAAATTTATCTTTAATGATGAGCTTATTGAGTTCCCTATAATCCGGACACATGCGCCATGATCCATCCTTCTTTTGTACCAATACTACAGGAGCAGAGAAAGAATTTTGACTAGGTTGAATTATACCCGCCTCTAACATTTCTGCAATCATACGTTCAATTTCTCTCTTTTGGACATAAGGATATCTATAAGGCCCGATGTTTGGAGGAACACTTCCTGGAATCAAATGAATAGCATGATCATGATCACGAATAGGTGGGAGTCCTTTGGGAGTTTCAAACACCTTGGAATGATTGTCCAAGACTTGTTGGAGATCTGCAGAAATAGATGATTTTGATGTCGGAACTTCTAGTGAGCATAATTGTGCAATTACTCCTCGTTGTTCTTTCTTTAGAAGTTTTGTCATGACATTAGAGCTTATTATCCTTCCTGGCTTCCCTTCAATACCCCGTAATTCGACTTCCTTTCCTTCTGAAAAAAATTTCAAGAAAAGTTCTTGAAAATTAAAAGTTACCGTCCCCAAAGATTGTAACCATTGTACTCCTAGTACAACATCAGCACCTCCCATAGGAATGGAAAGCATTGGACTATTCAATACATATTCCCCCATGTTTAGCTTGATATTATGGCATTTTCTAGAGCAATTTATAGTTCCTCCATTTGCAACCATCACTTGACATTCTAATGCCGGGTATACGAAACAATTCAATTCCTTGGCTACCTTACAATGAATAAAATTATGGGTACTACCTGAATCAATCAACACTATTACCTTTTTCTTCTTGATATGTCCTTCTATCTTGAGAGTTTGAGGAGTGGTAATTCCTGCCAATACATTACACGATATGGTCGGACTCATTTCTTCCTCTTCTAGGGCTGGTTCCTGGTGTATATCCTCTTCTTTTGAAGATTCTTGTTCATTTTCTTCTTCCTCTTCACAATCTATGTAAAATAATTTCTTCTCAGCACACTTATGACCTTTAGTGTATTTGCTATCACAACTATAACAAAGCCCTTTTGCTCTTTTTTCTTCCAATTGTTGTGGTGTCAACCTTGTAGGTTGTGGAAATCTAGGCGTAGCAACACTTCCTTCTTTATAGAATTGAGTGGTAGGCTTCCTTGTCGCCATATTTTTACATTCAACTTTTCTTGCCAACCTGAATGCCTTCTCCAATGAATCAGGTTCCAGAACGTGAACTTCATGTTGAATGTTATCCTTTAAAGTTCCTATGAAGAGATCAATCCTGTGTTCCTCTGGAATATCAGTTACCCTTATATTCAATTTTTGGAAGTCCTCAATGTGCTGCCCCACTAAACTCTTTTGTTTGAGATTTATCAATTGGCTAAAGAAGGTGTTGCTCTTTGTATCCTCATAATGTGCTATCATTTCCTCCGTAAAAATTGACCAAGTGACAATTTTTTTACGGGAGCAAAGCCATCGATACCATATAAATGTATTTTGTTCTAAATGCAAAGTTGCAATGCGTACCTTTTGTGTGTTTTGCACATTATGGAGATCAAAATATTGCTCCATCTGTAGTATCCATGTTACAGGATCCTTTCCATCAAACTTCCTCATATCCATTTTTGGAATATGATGGTTCTTCCCGCCAACATTAGAGTTTATGAAATCATGATTAACATTTATTTTGTTCTCATCACGAGGTTCTTCTACTATCTTTTCACCATTAGGAAACATTTTTTGTATCAACTTTGTCAAATCTTCGATGTTTGATTTTAGATCATCCATCTTAGCTTCCATGCTAGCTTCCATGCCATCCATCTTAGCTTCCACGCCATCCATCTTAGCTTCCACGCCTTTCTTCAAACTGTCCATCTTCACTTCCACGCCTTTCTTCAAAACTTACATTTCATTTTTTGTTGCTCTTTGCGAGAGTGAAATTTGTTGCACTTGCTCTTGTAATTTTGATAGATCATGTTGCAATTTTTCATCTTCATGAGTCATGGTAGAGCCTTCTGAAGGCTTAATGGGTGTTGAATTATTTTTACGTGGCATCTTTTACAACCCAATACTGATATCTATTCTACAATATGCCCTTGGAATCAATTCAAATTGATTCTTCAAACAAGACTTATGCAATTTGGAAAAAAAAAATACACACCTTTTACTTGCTTTTGAGGTGCTCGATATTGAGATTGGATTATCTCTATGATTGTGGCCCTTCAATATTTGAAATTCAGCACTGAAGTAGCCCTATGAATTCTCTTTTGAATGCCACAGGTCTGACCTGATTTGGATTCTCCAAGACAAAGTTGTGTCCAATCTCCCACAATGACCTAATTCTGGACTGGTTCAGTAGAGCGAACTTGTAGGACTTGCCACGTGTCATTGTTTCGTCCTTTGTCTCTGAAATTGATATCCAAGAAACTACAGTCCATGTACTTGCGACCACTTTTTACGGCACTCCAATCCAATGCCCAGAGAGAGAGTTATTGAACTTTTCCCAAGATCACCTCTTTGAGATGAAATTCAGGAGCCTGAAAAAACACTACCTTCCACAGATCATATCTCCAAAAATATTGCGAACCAAGCTCTAAAAATTTTCGACGAATGTCCTCAGGATTTCAGCTTCGCACCATATGAATTTCAGATTCTGAACCTTCATAGAAAACAAGTTATAACGCAAATGCCACGATGACCTGTTTAGGAGCTTGAAAAAATACCTAGCTTCCACAGATGATATCTCCGAAAATATTGCGAACCAAGCTCTGAAATTTTTAGACAATCTTCCTCAAGATTTCGGCTTCGCACCCTAAAAATTTCAGCTTCTGAAAATTCGTAGAAAAAAAGTTATAGCGAAAATTCCACAATGACCTGTTTGGAGCAGCGAAACCCTAGAATCCAAAGCTCTGATACCAAATGTTGAGTAACCAGCTCCAAAAAGAGAAGAAAAGAGATATCAACGCCTTAGAAATAAGCCACTTCGAGGGGGCAACCTCCAATACATTACATAAATGGACAATTCTTGGATGATACAATTTACAAAACCTCCTTTCTATATATAGGAGTCCATGGGGCCATAATGTAATCCTAGTGGGCCACAATGTAATCCTAGCCAACCTAACAATAATAATTTAAGGCACAATAATAACAAAATGGGGGTTACAAGGGTACAATAATAACAATAAGGGGGTTACACTAACAACAATAAGAGGCTATACTAGTAATATAGGGACCTAACATCATACATATTATGACATGAAATAGACACCAATCGTCTTAAGGTACTATTAGATGTGATTGAACATCCTTCAAAATAGCTCGCACATCGGTTGCCTTGATGTGTTTATTCAACATTCTCCATAGCTTATCGATCAACCAAATATCCTCTTGAGTTGTTACAATGAATGGAGGGGCAAGAATAACATTTTCTTTTGGATTTCCTTTCATTCTCTCAAGTGAACAATCCACTATAATAGTATTGATTGCATCATATTGGGTATGCATTTCTCACACTGTGTTCAATGATTTAGTGTGAATAACTTTTGTTGGATTGTCAATGGCTTTATGTCGCTTTTGTGGTTTACACTCTGAAGTAGTCCACATAAACACAAGTTTATCTTGTAATGTTTCTAAAACCAACTTTTTTAGAACTCTGGTTGTGTTTTGTGTCAAATCTGTCGTCCAAATTGCAATTTCAAAATATTCATTTTTGAAACACATTTTAAAAAATGCTTTTGCATGTGGATGAATCCAAAATAACTTTTTCTCTATTGTGTAATCTGCATCAATTCTCACTTTCTCAATATGTCCTTAGTGTTGCTGCTTCATCATCGATGCTATGATAAAAAATGTCCTTTAATTCAAATATAACTAATTTCTTTTCAGTTTTTTTTTTTTTGGTAAATTAGTCTATTTCTATTAAAAGAGCATATGGTACAAGATGGATTAAAAATAGTAGAGGCTAGATAACAGGGAACCGGAAATGAAGAACATTCAACCTCAGTCCCATAGAGTAGCCAAGAGAGAAGCAAGAGATATAGACAGAAAAGCAAGGGAGCCACAAGACAAACATTGGAAACTACCCTGAGTTAGTTGCTTCCTCAGTACGACATTTCTTTCCTTTATTTTTTGAAACTTTGAACTAGCCATCCTGGAGTTGTTGGGCTAGTATCACTTGGAACATGTTAGTGTCTGAAGGAGTGGGCTCCTTATCTAAATTTCAGGAGAAGGTTTCATGACACCGTTTATGTGCACTCGTGGGACCAGTGGGCACGTCAGGGTCTGCCGAGGTCATGTCCTTATCTTGTTTTGCTACCTCTGCATCTGCTTCGATCTCTTCCTCGTCCTCATCTGAGCTGAAGGAATCAATGTCATCCATGGGAGGCTGGACACAAGGCTTCCAGCTTTTGGAGTTTGATTTGCGGATGCTCTTCTTCTTTTGGGCCAGGAAGGAGGAGCAGGAGTTCTGAAGATGTCATGTTTGGTGGCAGTGGCGGCATTGGAAGGCGGTATTCTCATAGTCCATGGTCTATGTCCAATGGAAGTCTCCCACTTTTAGATTGATTTGATCTTGCGGCCTTTGCTGATGTTTATTTCAGCACATATTCTACCGAAGGTGTATATGCATGATTCCCCCCTGGAGGTATCCGTTGCCAGAAAGCAGCCGAGAGTATTTCTGATTCCTTTAAAGATAGAATAGTGCCATAGAGGGGCCAGTAGATTTGGGAGCCTAACCCAAATGGGAAGCTTGGTGATGACGGCCGTGGAGAGGTCGAAGTCTGGGAACCATGGTGTGAGGAATAGCCCAGCTTTTCCCAAGAACCAAGGTCCTCATGTTAAAGCTTTTTGATAGTCCTCGAAAGCGAACAGAACTATGAAGAAACCCTTTGAGCAGAACAAAATACAGTTGTTATTGGTCCAAGAAGAGTGCTTTCCACTTTCATCATTCTCTGTTTTATAATCTCCATCATTAATCATTGTAGTAAACATTTTGACAATTAAGAAATTTGAACAAAATAGTATCCAAAGTATTATAAGAGAAACAACAAAGAAACTATAGTACCTGAATTTTCCAAGAAGCTAATGGATCTTGCGTTTGATAGTTGAAAATATTTGTAACTATTCAACATTATTGTCCTTTGTGACTTTGTTTGCACAAAGGACATTAAATTTAATTACAACAAGCCTTGATTAAATTTGCCCTGCATAAAGAGAAATAACCACTTTTGCATCACTACATTGTTGATGTTTTTCCAATAAATACATCCAGAAATCGTAATCTCTCTCCTTTTCATTAAGTGTGTCTTCAAATGTGTGAGAGTATTTTGAAGCCTCAAACATTTTTAATTCCAAAAATAGAAATGTATAGTCAAAACTACATCATATCTATAACTATTTTGGGACTTATATTCATAAATTCCACTAGTCATTTTATATTTGAACTTGGAGTTCTTTATGGCAATTTCTAAAGTTTGGCGTACATCATTACGAAACCAAAGTCATTCAACTCATTTTTTCGATAAGAAATCGAAAAAATTCAATATAAGAGCCCTTGTGGAATGGTTCTTTTTTGAAAGCCAATGTATCCAGAACAACAATGTTAGTATGTAAAAATGGCTGCAACTGACATGGAAAAGAGTGCAAAAGTGTTGACAAAAGATCAGGCCCCCCAAAATGACAACCAAATTCAAAATTGCTGTCAACTTGTTGAATGTTTGTTGATCCATTTATCATTATGTCAAGGACTCCACATGCTTGTTGAGAAAGGGAATCTATCTTTGTATTATGTTTTCCTTTTACATAAGTATACCATGCATTTCCAATAACAAAATTATAAGGTGAAAAAAATCAAATGTGTGTAAGATTTCCTTCTAGCATAAACACAAGAAGACAAGCACATTATAAGGTGAAAGAATTCTAGTGCATGCTAGATTTACTTCTAGCACAAACACAAGCATGTGGACAACAACAACATTATAGGGAAAAGGAAATCTAACATGTGCTAGATTTCCTTATGGCACAACACAAACACATTATAAGATGAAACAAATCTGGCATGTGCTAGATTTCCTTTTAGCACACACATAAGAACATAACAACATTGTAGGGTTAAATAAATCTAACAAATGCCAAATTTGCTTCTAGCACAAGCTAAAGCATATTGCCAATAACAACATTGCAAGAAAAGAAATCTTACGTGTGCAAAATTTCCTTCTAACATAGTCACATGCATATTTCCAATAACTACATTGCACAATCAAAGAATCTAGCATATTTCCTTCTAGCACAAACAACCAGATTGCCAACCACAACATGGCATTGTGAAACAAATCTTGTGTGTGCTAAATTTCCTTCTATCTCAAACACAAACACATTGTCAATAAAAATGTTGCAAGTTGAATTCTAACGTGTGCTAAATTTCCTTCTAGCACAAACACAAGCACATAACAAACATTGTAAGGCGAACAAAATTTAGCATGTGCTATATTTACTTTTAGCAAAAACATTATCAAGCAATAGAAATATAACATGTGCTAGATTTCATTCTATCATAAATGGAAGTGCATTGCTAATAACAACGTTGTAATATGAAATAAATATAATGAGTGATATATTTCCTTGTAGCATAAATAAGCGTGAACAAAATCTAGCATGTGCCATATTTACTTTTAGCAAAAACACAAGCCTATTTCCAACAACAACATTATCAAGCAACATAAATCTAACATGTGCTAGATTTCATTCTATCATAAACGGAAGTGCATTGCTAATAACAACATTGTAAGATGAAAAAAATATAATGAGCGATATATTTCCTTGTAGCATAAATAAGCGCACATTGTCGATAACACCATTGAAAGGTGAAGGAAATCTAACCCATGCTAAATTTTCTTGTATCAAAAACATAAGCACATAACAACATGGCAGGGTTAAAGAAATCTAGCTCATGCTAGATTTACTTTTAGCACAAACACAAGTATATTGCCAAAAGCAATATTGTAGGGCAAAAAGAAATCTATTATGTGCTAGTTTTTCTTGTATCATAGATCAAGGCATTCTCAATAGAAATATTGAAAGGTGAAAAAAATCTAACATGTGCTAGATTTACTTTTAGTAGAAAGACAAGCATATTGCCAGCAACAAAGGTGCATGCCAAAAGAAAACTAGGACCTGTTAAATTTTCTTCGAGGAAAAACACCAACACAATGGCAATAATATCATTACAAGGTGAATGAAATTTAACGTGTGCTAGATTTCCTTCTAGCCCAAACATAAGTGCCTTGCCAATAACAAAACTATAAGGTGAAAGAAATTTAATGTGTGTAAGATTTCCTTCTAGCATAAACACAAGCAGACAAGCACATTAGAAGGTGAAAGAATTATAGTGCTTGCTAGATTTATTTCTAGCACAAACACAAGCATGTTGACAACAACAACATTACAAGGCAAAGGAAATCTAACATGTGCTATATTTCCTTACAGCACAACACAAGCACATTATAAGATGAAACAAATCTAGCACGTGATAGATTTCCTTATAGCACACACATAAGAACATAACAACATTGTAGGGTTAAATAAATCTAACACACGCTAAATTTACTTCTAGCACAAGTTAAATCATATTTCCAATAACAACATTGCAAGAAAATAAATCTAACATGTGCTAAATTTCCTTCTAACATAGTCACATGCATATTTCCAATAACAACATTACAAGGTCAAAGAATCTAGCATATTTCCTTCTAGCACAAACAACCAGATTGCCAACCACAACATGGCATTGTGAAACAAATCTAACACATGCTAAATTTCCTTCTAGTTCAAACACAAACACATTGTCAATAAAAATGTTGCAAGTTGAATTCTGACGTGTGTTAAATTTCCTTCTAGCACAAGCACAAGCACATAACAAACATTGTAAGGCGAACAAAATCTAGCATGTGCTATATTTACTTTTAGCAAAAACACAAGCCTATTTCCAACAACAACATTATCAAGTAAAAGAAATCTAACATGTGCTAGATTTCATTCTATCATAAACGAAAGCACATTGCTAATAACAACAATGTAAGATGAAAAAAATATAATCAGTGATATATTTCCTTGTAGCATAAATTAGCGCACATTGTCGATAACACCATTGCAAGGTGAAGGAAATCTAACCCATGCTAAATTTTCCTATAGCGAAAACGTAAGCACATAACAACATGGCAAGGTTAAAGAAATCTAGCTCGTGCTAGATTTACGTTTAGCATAAACACAAGTATATTTCCAAAAGCAATATTGCAGGGCAAAAAGAAATCTATTATGTGCTAGATTTTTTTCTAGCATAGATACAAGGCGTTCTCAATAGAAAAATTGCAAGGTGAAAGAAAGCTAACATGTGCAAGATTTACTTTTAGTAGAAAGACTAGCATATTTTCAGCAACAAAGGTGCATGCCAAAAGAAGACTAGGACCTGTTAAATTTTCTTCGAGGAGAAACACAAACACATTGGCAATAATAACATTACAAGGGGAATGAAATCTAACGTGTGCTAGATTTCCTTCTAACCCAAACATATGCGCATTGCCAATAACAAAATTATAAGAGATCTAATGTGTATAAGATTTCCTTCTAGCATAAACACACCAGACAAGCACATTATAAATTGAAAGAAGTCTAGTGCATGCTAGACTTACTTCTAGCACAAACACAAGCATGTTGACAACAACAACATTATAGGGCAAAGGAAATCTAACATGTGTTAGATTTCCTTGCAGCACAACACAAGCACATTTTTTATAGGGCAAAGGAAATCTAACATGTGCTAGATTTCCTTACATCACAACACAAGCACATCATAAGATGAAAGAAATCTAGCACGCACTAGATTTCCTTCTAACACGCACATAAGAACATAACAACATTGTAGGATTAAATAAATCTAATGCACGCTAAATTTACTTCTAGCACAAGCTAACGCATATTGCCAATAACAACATTGCAAGAAAAGAAATCTAACATGTGCTAAATTTCCTTCTAACATGGTCACATGCATATTTCTAATAACAACAATACAAGGTCAAAGAATCTAGCATATTTCCTTCTAGCACAAACAACCAGATTTCCAACCACAACATGGCATTGCGAAAAAAATCTAGCGCATGCTAAATTTCCTTCTAGCTCAAACACAAACACATTGTCAATAAAAATGTTGCAAGTTGAATTCTGACACTTCAATATGAAAAATGGCATTAGAAATTTTATTAGCATGAGGCTTAATACTTTAGAACTTCGTTGTTTTTTGAAGTGTCGGTCATGGGCAAGCATGGCACAAGGCTGAGGGGAAAGCATGAAAGCTTAAAAATTGTATGAATATATTTGATGCACATTGAAGTTGAACACAGAGAAGGTGCTATATAGGCATTGTGATTGGTGGTCGCATATATTTCTTGTTGCAAATATATATGATGGGGGCCATAGGGACTATTAAATAAGCATAGGGGGAATTTGCTCGAAAGTGCCCAACCACATGTGAAGAGATCGTGGTTCTGCCACAAAAAATGTGGAGTGTGTGTTGAGGTAGTTCTGAGGAACTGAACTTGATTGGTTCATCATATTCCTTAGATGGGACGAGCTAAAGATTGTTTCAACATTTCGAGTTCCGCCATGACAATGGGCTAGTCTTCCAATACCTTGGATAATATTCGACTCATATATAATATTAGACTTGAACTATCTGTTCTTACTATAGGAGAGTCATTCCAGCTTCTTTGTAATCGGAATTGATCTCGTGGATTTGGATGGCCATCTGATTGATCCCAGCAATGAGAGAAACGAGTCCATCAATTGATGGATCCCAAGGCGTTGCGGAGGATGATTCTTGTGATTGCATCTTGGGAAATCTAAAAATTGTCCCAAAAGTGGACTCCTCACGCTACTCAGACCTGAGCTACTAGATGTTGATGCTCTGCTGTCATGGTGAAGGATCCTACTATTGGGAATAAATAAAGGGTATCATTTGTCTTATTTGTATGATGGAGTGATGAAATAAACAACACATTCTCCTCGAAATCAAATGGGCATCACCCTGTAACCATGACTCCCTTGCACACTGTTAATTTTGGGCAACTAGATCCAAACTCCATGTTGATTTTCTCATATGATGATGATGATATTTTTGTTGGATTCCACTTTCAGAGAGGTGCAAGATTGATCTAAAGATCATCTTGTTTGGATGAGCATAACTTATATTTTGATTTTATTTTCCACACTTGTGCAATTTGTCAAAGTTGGCCTGAATTGTAATGTAGGCTCACAAGCCCAACAGAGGTGTCACACACCCTCATTGATGGATATAAATTGGAAAGACTTGATGCTCATTTTCTCATCATCTCATCACACACATTCCTCGTGATCTGATTGGTTCGTATGACCTAGAAGAGGCTTCTCTCTCTCCCACGTGTGAATTGGATGTTGGAAATATGGATGATGCCAAAAATGGATGCCGAAAATGGATACCAGAAATCTGGATGCCAGAAATGGATGCCGGAAATCTAGATGCCGGAAATATGGATGAAACTGGAAATCGATGCCAGAAATCCTTTTGTTGACTTGCGTTGACTATTTTGGGAGCTGTCTCATGAGGTGTGTGTGACACTAAAGGAAGGTTGATCTTGTATGTGTTTGAGTGAACCTTCGGGAGGTTGGAAGAGTTGGTTTGATCAGCCAAAGTCGTTGCTAGCTAGGGCATCCTATTTACTGTTGTAACAAACATTTCTCTTTATCTTTGTTAGACAAGAAGAATTTTAAATTCTGATTTATTATATCGACTTGTCTTTTGTCGAGCTATTATTATGTTCTACCAGCATTTACTTTCAATGATTATGTGATTGCTAATTTGAATTGAGCCTATAAGAAATATTGAAGTAAACTGCTTTAAGCATAGAACATACCATGGTTATCTAAATTTAACATGGTATCAGAGCTAAGGTGAAGAAAAAGCCCAAGCTAGTGTGAAAATAAATCATTGAAGAAGTTGTCCTATCAAGGACCAATGACCTCCACATACAAGGGTTTCAAGAGTGATGATAAGATGACTGATAAGTTTGATTATCATGCCTGTAATATTTCTTTGGATTTGGTATTGGAAGGTCAAGAAGTCATGGACTATGTGCATGGAAGATAAATGAGCCTCCATCAAAAGCACCGACTGCCACAAAGACGAAGTATAGAAAAAGTGAATTCAAGGCGAAGATGATCATCACGGATTCTATTCATAAGCACTTGGTTGCTTATATCTCCGAGCTGGGTACATCTAATGAGATGTACAATAAGTTGGTTAGCATGTTCAAGGCTAGCAATGTTAATCAAGTTCTTTTCTTCAAGAACAAGTTGAAGAATATCAAGAAGAGCAAAGAAGAATCCATTCAATCCTATTTTTTGAGGCTCACAGAAATCAGGAATGATCTCTTAGCTATTGGAGAAGAAGTAGTTGATCGAGAGCTTGTTCTCATTGCTCTTGGAGGACTCCCCCGTGATTGGTATGTATTCGATAATACTATTCTTAATAATATTGTGATCCCTGATTTTGATGAATTGTTGACGAGATGCACTCAAGAGGAGGAAAGAATGATGGAGAGAGACCATCCCTCAAATTGGAATGGAGGTGACCCTACTGCCTTTACCGCTCATGCAAAGAAGAGGAAGGCTCCCTCTGATCAAAGTGGAAATGGTCAACCTTTCAAGACGTCAAGGAATTCCAGGTATGATGAATCCAATGTTGTTGATAATAAGAAAAATGAATATATTCTTATATATGCCCTCTCTGCTGCATCTCCTCCCAACATCCTGGATGTCTGGTTGATTGATAGTGGTGCTTCAAGGCACCTCACTAGATATAAAGAAACCCTTACTGATTTGATTGAGAAGGATACTAATTTGGAGATTATCCTTAGAGACAATGCCACCTATCCTATGAAAGGGGCAGCAACTGTGACCCTTCATCTAACTCAAGGTAAAGTCCTCCACTTGTAAGATGTGTTGTACGTCCCTGATTTGAAGAAGAATCTAGTTTCCATTTCGGCAATGGAAGACAAACGATTCAAGGTGGCATTCATTGATGGAAAGGTACGCATTTGGAAGAAGAACTTCAATGAAACTCTTACTATTGGTTTTAAAGTTGATACGCTCTATCAGGTTGGTGGAAGTCCTTTAGGGGACATGACATGTGACACAACTCTTCAAACCGAGCTATGGCACCGGAGGTTTGCACACCTTCATTACAAAGCCCTTCCCGAAGCAAGGAAGATGGATGCCTCAGTTCAAAGATGATCATGAAGGTGTTTGTAGATTTGAGGCTTCTGCGATCTATGTTGTGTGTAGAATTTTCTGAATCTATCGCATCCATTTTTGTTTGAATTGACATTTCAAACCAATCCTTTGTGGTTCATCATCAGGATAGATCAATGAAGGTGTTTCTCAGGGCTGTGCTAAAGGAAAGCATAAAAGGGGACCATCCCCCTCAAGTGTCACGAAGACATCTGATATTTTGAAATTGGTACATTCTGATCTATTTGGTATGATGCCTGTAACATCCTTGGGAGGATGCTTGTATTATATCACTTTTATAGATGACTTCTCCCACAAGACTTGGATATACTTCTTGAAAAAGAAGGATGAAGCATTCAAGTGGTTTCGTACCTTCAAGGCCTTGGTGGAAAATCAAACATGGAAGAAGATCAAGATTTTGAGGAATGATAATGGCACCGGGTATGAGTCGAATGAATTCAATGACTTTTGCAGGGAAGTTGCCATTAAGAGGGAGACCACTACTGTGTATGCTCCCGAGCAAAATGGTGTTGCTAAAAGAAAGAATAGAACCATAGTGGAAGTTTCCCGTGCCATGCTTTATGACCAAGGTCTTCTGAAGTTTCTATGTGGAGAAGTTGCCAACACTACTGTGTACGTTCAATATAGATGCCCACATTCTGCATTGGACTCCAAAACTCCCGAAGAAGTCTTCTCTGGTAAGAAGCTAAAGTCTCCCATTTTAGAGTTTTTGGAAGTCTAGTTTATTTTCATGTTCTGAAGGAAAAGAGAAGCAAGTTGGATACTTCTGGGAATAAAGGAATGTTTGTGGGCTATAGTGAAACTTCAAAGGCATATAGAATCTATGTGCCTGGTCAAAGAGAAGTGGAGATATGCCACGCTGTCACCTTCGATGAATATGTTGCCCTCGGGAAAGTCAGGGATCTTCCTAGCTCAAAGGAAGACAAAGAAGAAGAAGAAGAAGCAGGGAAGTTGGAAGAACCAAAGGATGAATCGATGCCTAATGTTGAAGCTCTGATAGATCATATTGATCCACCTCCTTCAAATAAAAGGAGACCCTCATGGCTTAGAGACACTCTCCAAGATGTCAAGATACATATCGCTACGAGAGGAACATTTTGTGAAAGCAAGAAGCCGAATAGGTACCAAGGGTACCTAGCAGTCATGAGCACTATTATACAATCTGAGCCTGGAACATTTGAAGAAGTCGTAAAGCATCAAGTTTGGAAGGATGCTATGCACGAAGAATATGAGTCTATTATGAAGAATGATGTCTGGGATGTGGTCCCAAGACCAAAGGACAAATTTGTTGTCAACTTGAAATGGCTCTACAAGATCAAGCATGAAGCCGATGGAAGTGTTGAAAAGTACAAGGCAAGATTTGTTGCCTGAGGCTTCTCTCAAAAGGAAGGTACATATTATGATGATATATTTGCACCTTTTGCCCACTACACCACCATCTGATCGATCATTTCCCTTGCTATAACGCAAGGATGGAGTCTCCATTAGATGGATGTGAAGACTGCTTTCTTACATGGTTCAATCAAGGAAGAGGTTTATGTGGAGCAACCTCTGGGGTTCAAAGTCCAAGATAGAGACACATATTTATGCAAGTTGAAGAAAGCCCTCTATGGGTTGAAGCAAGACCCCAGGGCTTGCTATGAGAGGATTGATAGCTACTTTATGAAGTTGGGCTTCACTCAAAGTGATGTTGATCCAAACCTTTATTTTAAGGTTAATAAAGATAGGCCTCTCATTCTGATTCTCTGAGTGGACAATCTCTTCCTAACAGGTGCTGACACTCTTATTCATCAATGTAAGAGGGAGCTAGCTTCTGAGTTCGAGATGAAGGACCTAGGATTGATGCACTATTTCTTAGGTTTGAAGGTCTGGCAAAATCTAGGTGAGATTTTCCTTTCTCGAGAAAAATATGTTGTGAAGCTCCTGGAGAGATTTGGGATGGTGGACTGTAAGTCTTTATCGACAACGATGGAACTCAACTTTAAGAAGTTGTGTGGAAGCGCTACTGGGCCCGAGCTAGGAATTCCCACCGAGTATCGAAAACTCGTAGGGGCCTTGATGTTCTTAGTGAAAACACGTCCGAACGTATGTTTTGCAGTGAACACTTTGAGTCAACATATGGTTGAGCTTCATCACATTCACTGGATTGGTGCCAATAATCTATTGAGATATCTTCGGGGCACAATCGAGCATGGGCTGAGATACACTATCGAGAGTATGAGGCTCCTTGGATATACTGATGTCGATTGGGCAAGCGGTGTGGTGGATTGTAAGAGCACATCTGGATGTTGCTTCACCCTGGGTTCTGCTTCGATCTCTTGGATGAGCAGGAAGCAGAAATAGGTTGCTTTGAGCACCGTTGAGGCCGAATACATTGCAGCGAGTATGGCCTAGTATGAAGCTGTTAGGTTGAGAAAGCTCATCAGTGAGCTATTTGGGCATGTGCTAGATACCACCGTTATCCTTTGTGATAACCAGAGTGGGATTTGTCTTTCTGAGAATCCCATGTTCCATGACCGATCCAAGCATATTGATATTAGGTACCAATTTGTCTGGGACATGGTACAACGAAGCACCATAAGGCTCGATCACATTGGGACTGATGAGCAGGTCGTAGATATTCTCACGAAGCCCCTAAGGAAGGTCAAATTCTTAACCTTCCGTTCACGAAGCCCCTAAGGAAGGTCAAATTCTTAACCTTCCGTGAGAAGCTTGGAATTGTGGACAGACCCTATTGTGAGGGTCTCACTTGAGTTGAACTATGAGCTATGGGAGCTCCAGGGGGCTCGGTCATAGCTTCTTGGAGCTATAAGCAACCACAGGGCTAGGTTTGCCAAACCTTGTTGGTGTGCTACTTCCCCACCATTATGATATTGAGTTGGTTCACCCTCTCTTTGATCTATGCCCTGCATGCATCCTACCCATGGAGTTTTGGACTCATGGGAAGTACCTTTCATTTGGCCAATGAGGTGGGAAATATGGATAGAGACCAATGGCATGATCAATGGATGCATTGAGGATTGTCATACTCCCTATGTCTAGGATGGGATGTGTCCAACCACTTGATCAGGGATCAAGTCTGGATGAGGTTCTTACCTCTAAACTGACTTCGGGTCAGTGTGTGACTCTCTTGAGTCCCATTAAGGTTTTAACCTCTAAGTTGAATTCGGGTCGGCAGAGTGTGTTGTCTTTGTGACTCACTCTCGTTGTGTGAAAAAGAGCAAGCAAAACATGTTACAGTAGGATGACACAGGAGTGCAGGATGATATATGATAGTACACTATGGTACTGTATGATAGGATGGCATAGGTGGACAGATGGAGTTCTCCCTAGTTGAGAGAGAGTTTTAATTTTGGGAAACTAGGTCCAAACTCCGTGTTGCATTGCTCATATGATGATGATGATATTTTTGTTGGATTCCTCTTTCAAAGAGGTTCAAGATTGATCCAAATATCATCTTGTTTGGATGAGCAGAACTTATATTTTGATTTTATTTTCCACGTATGTGCAATTTGTCAAGGTCAGCGTGAATTGTAATGTAGGCTCACAAGCCCAATAGATGTGTCACACACCCTCATTGATGGATATAAATTGCAGAGACTTAATGCTCATTTTCTCATCATCTCATCAAACACATTCCTCATGATCTGATTGGCTCGTACATACTATAAGAGGCTTCTCTTTCTCCCACGTGTGAATTTGGATGCCAGAAATATGGATGATGCCAGAAATGGATGCCATAAATATGGATGCTCGAAATGGACGCCGAAAATATGGATGATGCCAGAAATCTGGATGCCGGAAATATGGATGCGGGAAATCTGGATGAGAGATCCTTTTGTTGACTTGCATTGACTGTTTTGGGAGCTGTCTCATGAGGTGTGTGTGACACTGAAGGAACGTTGATCTTGTATGTATTTGACTGAACCTCCGGGAGGTTGGAAAAGCTGGTTTGACTAGCCAAAGTCTTTGCTGGCTAGGGTATTCTATTGACTGTTGTAACAAACATTTCTCTCTATCTTTGTTGGATAAGAAGAATTGTAAATTCTCATTTATTATATTGGCTTGTCTTCTTTCGATCTATTATTATGTTCTATCAACATTTACTTGCAATGATTATGTGATTGCTAATCTGAATTGGGCCTATAAGAAAGATTGAAGTAAACTGCTTTACGCATAGAACATACAATTGTTATCTAAATTTAACACACATCAATTGAACTCACTGATGTTCCAATTTTTCTACATTATCAATGAATATAAAAATAGAGAAATGATGCTTTGAGGTGATCTCTTTGTTTTCTAGCCAATCAACAACTTGTTTGGCTTATCTCCTGACACATTTGAACCTGATTGAGTCAAAACATGATAATTTTCTACAAACTCATTTGCCCTCAGGATATTGATTCCCATGATAAGTTGGGAGAAAGATTGTGAAGATAATATATAATCATCTTAGAGTCTCCTTCCACAATTATTTGATTGATTCCCATGTTTTTTTTCTCCAGACCCATTTCCCCACAGGATATTGATTCCCATGATCGGTTGGGAGAAGGATTGTGAAGAGAATCTACAATCATATTAGAGTCACCTTCCACAATTATTTGATTGGGGCCCAGATTTTTTTTGCAGCTTTAATGCATCCCATTATCATTGTGCCTGCAGCCTATAGCTCCATGTTTTCAGAAAAAGGTGGGAGTGCATTCCAAGATGTAACCAAAAATAAAAAATTGTCCTCACCAATTTCCCTAAAGATGTGCCAATTTCAAACATATTTGTATAGTTGATCACGTTGTTCCATATAGCAGATCCTTTTGGTACCTGGTCATGTAAAAGGGATAAAGAATGGCTTGAAGGAAGATATTTCTCCTTTAGGATCCTACACCACAGTGCTATGGAGATGTTAGAAATTTCCAGGTGATTTTTGCAGCCAAAGCTTTGTTCATTAAGTCAGTTTTTGAATCCAAACATGTCTGTCCACTTAGATTCCGTTATTTTCAAATTTCAACCATGGTAGCAAGTTGAAATTTTTCTTGGGTTTACTTCCTTTTCAAAGAAAGTGTCTAAACTTCCTTTCAATTTCATAGAGCACTGTCTTGGGTGAACAATGTGGAGCTTAAGAAGATTGGCATGGCACTTGGGAGGGACTGCAAATATATAATTCTACCAGCTAGGAAGAGGTTGCTATTGGACCAAGATTCAATTAATTTTATGATCTTTAAGTTGATGTAGTGCCATTTTATTCTTCCAACTCTTGTGGTTGTGACTCGTGAGTAGGAAGCCAAGATATTAGGTTGGGTTTTCTTCACTTTGGAAGCCCATGAGTTCTGCAATCATGGTGATTTGGTTTGAGAAAGAGAATCCAGGATATTTGTTTGTTGATTTCTTGCCCACGTACTACTTCTAAAAGGTCCAAAATTTATTTGAATGATTTGGCTTTCTTTATCTGGGATGCTCCCATGAGAACAACATCATACAAAAATTGGGAATGTGTGACTGATTGTAAATTTGGGGAGGTGTTGATTCCCTTTAGAAAACCTTCATTACTGGGTAGAGATCAAGCTCTACCAAAAACCTCCATCGTAATAATGGAAAGGAAAGGAGAGAGCGGTCCGAATCATATGACGAACTTGATGCAACCCCTTTGATTAGGACTGAAAAGGTGGTTGATGATATGCAGTTTTAAATCCATTAAATTCAGGCTAAGATGAACCCAAATCTGCACAGAACCTCAAGCAAAAAATCTCCAAGAACCCTCTTATAGAATTTTGCCAGATCGAACTTCAAAAACATGCTATCCTATTTCCTGCTTTTGAGCAAGTGAACTGATTCCTGTATTAAAACAAGACAGTCAGAGATCCTCCTGTTAGCAGTGAAATCTCCTTGTTTAGGAGAATTGATGTAAGGGATGAGGGACTCGAGCTGGGGTACCATAATTTTACTAGGTAGGATGCTGTGGTTTATTAGGCAGGATGCTGTGGTGGCTTGCTAGTTATTTTGACAAAGATCCTGCAGCTTGTATCGTGGAAAAAACCGAAGATGCAGGAGACCCTGGATGTTATTCATGAGGATGAAGATGAGACAGAGAAAGCACAGATTAAGACCATTATTCTGAGTGGCCACCATTCAGATTCAAATCGGGTATGTTTTTGTGTTGGGGTTTTTTCACAATGCATAATACGAACTTCCTTATGCTTATAAAGACATCTATATGCCACAGTAATTCTCAATATCTTCTAGAAAACTACTTATGTCCCTCAGCAACAGATGCAAAAGAATACATGTCAAGATTGAGCTAATAAATCTTTACATGTTTCCCTATCTATGCAGTGTCAGCAAAGTCTGGATTTTGTGTTACAGTGTTAGTAGGCTTGTCTAATTTGCAACAAAGCATCCATTGCTGCACTCATGATTGAACAATATAAGAGACATAATTCAACTTTCAATTTTCACCATAGAACATCTTGTATTCGTTTGTAATTCAAAGCAATGGTCCAATAAGAATTCCACATCCACCCAGTTAGTTTTCTTTTAGAAGTGGGGTTATAAATGTTAAGGGCTACTAACCCCATGGGCACCTTGTTCCTGCACTGTAACATGACTTTCACCCTTTGGAGATTGACGGTTCTTGGAAGGCTGGTACTCAACAAGGCCTATGCCAAAACCACAAGAAATTTTCTCCAAGATACCAATGGCAGAACCACAAGAAATTTTCTCTAAGTTGCCAGTGCTAGAACAACCAGAAAGTTTCTCTGCGATGCCAGTCTCATAACAATGGGTTTCTGATATTGACTGAACTGTCCCTTGGAGTGGTTTACTATATTGTAGTATTAATTGACATTTTTGTGTCATATCATTGCTGAGGGGGTCATTTTCCTTGCAGTGCTTAACCTATGCTGATGGAAGCCATTGGTTCCCACTGCACCCTAGCTCTCAGGTCTCTGTCTTCCTTGTATTCCCACATCTCTCTCTTATAATGCTCTTTATCCACTAAACCTCGCTCTTGATAAGGTTGCCACAGATTATTTCATGTCACTTCCTTCGAACTTAAATTCAAATCAAGAACGCATATAACCAAATTGTTGGTAATCACAGTTATATAAGGACTATAAATAATTTAGCATTAAATTACTCCATAATCAAATGTTCAAAATGTTCCTATGAAAGTATTACTTTCCATTAACCAGAAATCAAATTACCTTTCATTTACTTAGATCTTCCTAATACTGATCAAGTCAACTATTGTTAATCCAAATAAACTAAAGAGGCCTCGGACCTATAAATGGCCTTTGTACAGATGCATGCCTCCAGAACCAACTTAGAACACTAACAACTAGGAGAGACTGTGATAGCAACTTAACTTATAGGATTGCATTTTGATAGATAATCAAATTGTTGATGGAAAATATAGCTAAGATGTGCCAGAGAGACTAAACTGATGTCTCCACAAATATACTTACCGATTTATCATCCTCTGAAAGTTGATTCCACAAATCACCAATCATCTTGTTGATTGCTATATCCTTATCTGGTTTAATTGACTTGAGCCTGGCTCGTTGCTCAGTAAAGACAAAATTATAACCAGTTCTGTTTTGTCTTGAGGCATTTGGATCCTTCCTTGACATTTCTTTTCTCTTTCACTTCTGGCCTAGTCTGTGATCCAGCATACCAGTTATAAAGTCTGTTTCCCTATTATTCAAAATGTAGACACACTTGCACCCTTTGGTCCAGAGACAGGAGGAGGTACATGGGAGAGGACACCCCTCATTTTTCTTGTTCAAACCATTACAGTGACAAGATAGGCGTAGTCAACTTTACCATCAATAGAACCAGTTACAATGCTCCCTATTGATGATGCACGGTCAACTACAGCAGTTACACATATATCTATAGTTAAATGAAATGAAAAAATAATCACGAGGATAATATTTAACAGGATAACTTCAATTCATTTGGTTCATAGTACATACCTTCGAGAGCTTGTGCAGAATCAATTTTCCTTGTTTTGGGATTTGCTTCGAGTTCCTCTGAAACTGGACGTGTGTAATCAACACGTATAATTTGATTCATGGCTGGGATTGAGCTCAGTGGGGGAACTGCTGGCAAAGCAGATAGGAAATACAACACCGCTTGAGAAAAAGGTGTGAATCTTACTAGTACACAAAAGGGAAGAAAATATGTTGACTGTAAATATCCTATGACTTGTAACAACATACCTGGAGGAGGAACCAAGAGTCCCTAGACTTGGAAGAAGTGCACTTGCTCGTAATGGTGGAACAAACTGCAGTAGTATTTGCGTAGAGAAAATGAAGCACTTGTTATAGTTTGAGGAAATTTGAGCACTACTATGATTTCCTTCAATTTTGAATTTCCTCTCATTAATGACCTGTCAGATGAGATGGAGCATAACCAGTTAATGCATATACACTAAATGAAGAGCGAATGTGCCACTTACAGAGGATTATTATGTAAATGATAACACATCTCAAGCCTTAGACTAAAACTGCATGGTAATTCTGGCCCTACACATACTTTCAACCATATAATGTACAATGCAAATCCATGAGTTCTGAATGTAAATTTATATTATTTAAAGTAAATTCCAAATGAAATTATACTTCGAGTCAGGACTCAGAGGGTGTTTTTCAGGTCAGTAAAAGTAAGATGTTTTACTTGTTATTACCCAAAAAGGATTCAGTTCCCCATGTTTTTCCTTTGTGGATTGGTGGGCCTCTGCGCATGGAAAAAATTAAGCTTCATGCGCTAAACCAATGATTGGCTCACCGCCTTTACATCTTGTCTGTTGGATGAGAATAAAGTAATATGTAATCACTGGCTTACCACATGGTGCTTAATATTTGCCTCTCTGCAACGGGGCTCATGTTGGGATGTCACAGACTCACACATCACAACTATGACATGGCATCCCACCTCTTGATAAGTGATGAATGCTTTTTCAGTCAGTGTTAAGAAGCATCTTGCAATAATTCCTCAAGATATACTTCAGAAAAGGCAATGCATCACACTGAAACCTATTACTTGATCCAATATCTTATCACTATGGCTCATGCATCATATAAATCGCTCTCTTTTGCACAAGCCCAGCCATCAAATTCATTATGTACACTCTTCAACTGTCCTACAAGAGGAAAAGCATGCATTCAGGCTGCTAAAACACAACTGGCAGTTCAAATAAGTCCTAATGAAATCCCTTGAAAGAGCTTTAATTAAAAAAAATTGAAATTGTATGAAGTGACAAGTCCCTTCAAGACTCTGAAATGATGTCCGGCATCTCTCTATCAAGTAGTAATGCAAAGTTTCAGTGGTATGTCCGAGAAACCGTTAATTCAAGTTCACTAGCCATAATAGGCCCTAAGCTTTGAAAAAAACTAGCCAGTTGTAATTTTCCTAGCAATTAGTCCTAGACTCCTAGTATACAGAAAATTGGGACCATGGGTCTAAGCACTAAATTTCCAGTAACAAACATAACGGTAAGCTACAGAACGAGCTTTGGCACTTCAAGGCTTGTTGCCATATGTTCTGTGACGGAAACACACCATCTGTTTACTATAGAGATGTAAATCAATGAGGGTAGCCAGCGTGTTGCTTGACTTAAATCTTAGCTATGTCAGCTAAGTATGCATCCTTTGTCCTTATATCATTATATTGGAGATGTGATAAACAAGGGAGCACCTATATTGTAGGTTAATGTTACTATTAGCACAAACCTCTTCCATTCTTCTTGTACCTATTATCCATGTACTAGTCTAATTATTATATTTGTAACTTGTTTGAATTAAAATATTTTTCTCTTCTGACCTGCATTTCTTAAGAGGTTCAGAAGCATAGGCTTCCCTCAATTCCATTTTCTGGCATATAGGTTGTGAAAACATTTGAAATGGTCTACAAACTTACATCCATAAATTGCTCATTTCCATCAATGTTCTTACTAGTAGAATCTGGCAGACCTATGGAAAACATAGAATGATGTCCATGCTGAAAACATCTCTCAATTGTTAGTAGTCACGTCATATTTTGATCATGATGCTCTGTTAATCTTAAGGATCTCATCATTACTTGAATGTTAGAAAACTTATGATGCAATAATGTAAGATCAGTGAGTAATAAAGGTGCGCCTCCAAGGTTAACACTGACTTCAGACAGTAAGAATGTGGATAACTCCTGTGTAGGAACCTGTAACATACCCACCTTTCTGCTACACAAACAAATTGTGCAAGATGCATAGTTATAATGAAAACACAAGAAAAAGGGGTCAGTTTTAACTTTTAAGAAGCCAAATTGCTCGAACCATTGTTCTAGATGCATGTTTGTCATAAAGAATAAAAAAGATGAGCAAAATTTTCAGAAGCAATTTTGCTAGAATTATAATCCTGCTATAAAAAATATACAAAGTCTACCTTACCCTCTCTAGTCCACCATGAGTAGTTACTTCCATGTATAAGAAATGAAGATCCAGATCCTTCCCTCCTATCTTTGGGATTCTGCACATTGAAAAGAAATTACATAAATAATTTTAACCTTAAATACTTTAAGCAGCATTTTAATTCTTCTAGATATATAAAAGATCCAGGGTTAATCTAACAAATTCAGCCTCAGAAAACAGAAAATTATTTGTGTGTCTCATAATACAATTGAATATTTTTTCACTGACAACATCAGAAAAGGGCTTTACAATTGCAGAGATTTGTGCATTCTCATATTTATAACAATTGCAATGATTTGTGCATTCTCATATTAAGTACAGGAAAGATGTATTTCTTTCTAATAACAATCTCTTACTCAATTTGGAAGTTACACACAATTTCAACATAGTATGCATAATATTCTTAGTGAATAATAAAAAATATAAATAAAGATTAAAAAAATAAGTAAAGTATTTTACAGTTGGTTTAATTTCTGCAAATGACATGTTAAGTTTATTGTTGTAGTGGCTTCAAGCTTTAATGTTGAAGGACATTTTACCCTTTCCTACCAGCTCAAAGATAGGATGCTTTGTTATATGAAAAAGAAAAAATGTAAATCTACCTTTTGCTCCTCTTTAAAAGTAATTTGGCTAAGGGTTGATTATAAGAGCAAATTAGCAGATCTTGTGAAGAATATTAGTTCAGTTCAGGCACTTAATAAAAATGAGAATTTTTTGCTATTTCTGGCTGCTACATTTATTTTAATTTTGAACCTATTTCAATAATAAAAATAAATTCTAGAGTAATGGATCATTTGACGTGGTTTTAAAACTACTGATAGTAAATATTTGTCTGAATGATCATGGTATGCAAACAAAAACCGGTATCCACTAATTAGTATGAAACGAATAGCCAGTAAATAACCTAGTTTTGTGTATTTGGGCATAGAAAATTCTATGCAGTATTGGAATCATAAGGTGACACAATTGCTGCCATTGAAGAGGTCAATAATAAAAATCCTTCTAGCTCCACAACTCAAGCAGCTCTATCAAGGGACCATCCAGAATAAAAGCAACTCCAACCATTAAAGATATATTATCTATATGTCAAATAAATCTTCTCAGAGGCAATCTTAGGAATTATTTCAAATAAATGTGAAATTACAATAGAGACCTGTCAATAGGAATTGTAGAATCAGCTATAAAGTTATAAACACACACCAAATCTAATCATTGTCCTACAATTTCGTAGACTTCTCCACTCTAAAATCTGAAGAGTGTTTTGTTGACAAAATTAAATCAATATAAGTGACTTGCTTTGAAAAGTTTCACTACCACTCATCTTGCCCGAAATCTTGGGGTAAAATTTTTGAGAAGATTATAGGTTATTAGGCTAATTTTATTTCTTTTTTTTTTGCTATCGCTTGTCCCTTTTTCATGCAACATGAAGCAAGTCAAGACATAACCAGGAATTTCAATCCGATTCAAGTAACGATTTTATTCACAAAAACATTATATGGGTTAAGGCATTGAGCATCAGTTTCCAGACCAAGGTATTGTATTGTGTGAGAAATCTATCTCAAAAACACCCTACACTTCAAAATCCCATTATTGTCAATGGGTTTTCGTTTGATTTTAAAGTAGAAGTGTTGATATTTCTCCACAGTGAAGTTCAAATCCCTTATAAACATGTGTTTGGGTTAAATGGCCTATTGCAATAGAAAGGTATTCAAAAGCATCTTATAAAAAATAAAATTAAAAATCTCATCGTGGGAAATGAGGGGCCTTTCTTATATAGTTGGATGGGATTAAGGGGCACTTTTCTCGTAAGATAGCTTTAATGGGGTGTTCTAATGAAGGAAGATGCCAGAGCTTTTGTGTCATTGTATTTCAAACTAATATTCTTAAGAAAATGGTAATTTTGTATTTTTTTTTCTTTTTTGAATTTTCTTGTGTACTCTAGATATATTCATGAAGTGACTATGTGCTTAGTGAATCAAACATTTGATTAGTGTTGGACAAAAATAGTCATCCATGATTATTTATCCTGGAACCTCGTATGGTTTTGGGCTTTAACCTTTCTGTATAGAATCTATTCATAATTTTGACTGCGTCACCAAATCACTTTTATATTCAATATTAGTGCCACTATCTGATGTAAACTATAGGGGAATGAAATTCTATATTAATGAACTAGTTTCAGTGTTTTACCTTTTTGAAGGCACATTTTAGATTGCCAAATGATTTTAGGCATAGCACTTTATGAACTAAGGTTGAGGCTGAGGCTTGAAATACACCATATAAATGGATGTTAGTTGCACTTAAGTTTCAAAGGTAGTTATTCATACAAACCAAGTTTCAATCAAGCATACTAGAGGAGCTTCAATGTACAGTCTGAAATCCTTTTGCGGGATATGATATCAAATAGGGTTAAAGGGGACTCAAAGGAATCAGGAAGCACCATATGTTAATGTGTTATTGTCTGAGTTTCTTTACTATATTAAGTAGTTCCAGAAAGTGCTATTAGGACAATATCTGTTTCTTAAAGCTTTTCCTCTTTCATTATCCATCCATCTTATTTTTATTTTGAGAATGCATAATGCATGCAGGTTATTCCATTAACAGCCTATGCATTCTTGGCTGGTTGCAGGTCATCCCCAGATTCTCTAGACTTGAGGCAATATCATTTAGACAACAAAGATCTCCATTTCCATCATTTCAATCTTCAAAATGCACTCCTGATGCTCTGCAAGTAGCTTGCGCGATATAGTTTCTTTTCCCATCACAAGTTGTAATTGGAATCTTCCATAGTTCCTGTAAAAGAACCTTGTCAAGGTATTTCTTTTCATGTACTATCTCTTTATATGACACTTTTTTGTCGGCATAATTGTTTTTCTTCCCAACTTATTGAACTCCAAAGGTAAATATTGGTCTTACATTTGCATTCTCTTATGCTTTCTGCTCACCCGTTTTCATAATAGGCCAAACCAGAGACACTGAGCAAAGCATGCGAAATCGTGAAGAGTCAGTTGGCATTATCAGATAATAAACCTTTGACTCCGGAGTCCAAATTTTCTGATCTGGGTGTTGACTCTCTAATTAGGACATCATGTTCAATTTATTTTCCTTCCTTTGCTTTAGCCTTAGACTATGGATTTCAATAGATAAAGATATTGTTTCCAAAAACTGTTACAAAGAATTTCACATGGATGTTTGTGGGAAAGTATTCAACTAGCCATTATCCTTACTGCTTAAGAAATCCATGAGAGGACATGGAATTTGATCTCAAGTTTCATATGCATTGCTGTTATATTTGTGAGATAATTGGTCTGTAATCTAGCAATGAAGCTTCTAGTATTGCTACTGAGGATGACACTTGTTTGACATTCCTTATGCCCAGAAGAACTAATCTAAGATTGTGACTGTTTTTCATTTTTTGCATGTACTTGTGAAGGTGAAGCAACCCTTCTCAGAGCTCATGGTGGGAAGTCAGGGTTTTTTCTCAAACTAAACCGCACCTACTTATTATGCAACAGCTAATAATATCTATCAAAAGATGGTGTGAGCATATGTTGGTCAGATTTAAGATTGGAAAACAGTACAAACATTAACTTGCTTTACCCCAATCAGAAAAATTCCTATGTCATCAATGGCAATAACATATCTGGATACTTTTCTATTCAATACACTGTTGATATCCTCCTCAACAATATTTTAGGTGAAGTGAAAGGGGTCAGGACAGAGCAGGTTATGATTTTGTTTTAGGACCAATATAAAATTTTATGGTTGCATATTGTTCCTTTCGTTTCATCTTATCAAATGCCTTTTCGCTTTGTACTAAAATTTTTAAAGAACCTTTTACATATTTCCCAATTCGAGTAGCTTTTCCGACCTGGCTCTTTATATATTCCTTTTGTCTTTCTGTTAACCTATAGAAATAGACTACTGTTAATTTTGGGCAACGAGGTTCAAACTCCATGTTGCACTGCTCATATGTGTGAAAATTTCTTAAACTTTAGAAACCCTACTGTTAAATCTTGATTTACTTCTCCTACTTACATAAGTTATTAATCTGAATATTCAGAATTAACATCGAAGTAAATACAGTTAATAGCCTACCCATACCGATCAAATACTAAATAACATGCTCATAGACAAAGTGACACACAAGGATTTTCTAGACAAATGTCCCCAGAAAAACCTAATTCGAGAAAACCGATGCTGCTAGCTTCTCGAGGGTTTTTATTATTATGCAGATTCTAAATACAACAATCCTAGGCACCAAAACTGGTTAACCCGACAGACAAATATAAATGGCAGCAATACCTCTATCTAGGTGACAAAAAAATATGACTAATTTACACCCTCAAACGGGATTTACAGAACGCATTCCCTTTCCGGCCTCTGGAAACCCCAGCGCTGCTCTGAAGCCCTCTGCGTCAGCCTAACTGGCCTACGTCAACCTCTGCGCTACTCAGGAAGGGCCTACGTCACCCTAGATGGGGTTACGCTACCACTGTGTTGCCCTAACTGGGCCTGTGTCAGCCTTGCTTGGCTCCTACTGCCTCTGCGTTGCCCCTGCGCTGCCCTAACTAGGCCTGTGTCAGCCTTGCTTGGCTCCTACTGCCTCCGCGCTGCCCCTGCTAGGCTCCTGGCTGGACTGCGTAGCTACTGCCTCTGCGCTGCTCTGGAATGCTCCTTCTCTACCCTCGTTGTACTCTTGGCCTGGGATCAAACCATCCCGCTTACCAATACTGCCCCTCGCTGCAGCTGAAACACTTCTGAAATTCTTAGCAAACCATGCTTAGCTTCAATGCCCTGCCAGTGTGTGTGTTCTCCAACTGACCCCAAGCCCTTCACTTATATTTTTCTCGTTGGGAAACCAACGGCCATGATCTAATCTCTAATCAATAGCTAAGGTTAGAAGTTGCTTGATCCACGTCACTTAAGTCATTCTCATCACATGTTTAATTTAATTCACTTTAATCTTTTCATTTTCCTAAGTTAGACTTAGGGTCCTTAATTAAAAAGATTAATTATTTGAATAAAACTTAAACCATATGGAATTCTTTTAAACGGTTTCTGGGTGTTGGAGATCTCATGTACTCTAGCTCCTCCAGAAAGTTTGGGTGCTAGAGCACATCTGATGCTACCCCAACACCCCAAAATCTCAATACTCCCTCTTAGCGAGGAATGTGCTCTAGCAATACACTTCACCCCAAAAAACTGCTCTGACCTCTGGTATTGGTCTCTGCATTGATGCTTGGCCTGCTGCCCTACATCACTGCATTGTTGCTGCTCTCTGTACTGCTGCCCATGACTCTGCCATCGTCACTGCTACATCCGTACTGCAGCTCCCTCTCAAATTGTTGCATCATGCTGCCAACTATTGTACTGCAACTAAGTTGCTGAGAGTAAGCAACTGAAGGACCCCTGCCCAATGACAGACAAGTCATTCTGGTTGCATCTTATCATTGAAGCTCCATAGGTTGTTGCTTTGAGTTTTCCTCCTAAAGCCATTGTGCTACTAAAGCTCTGCACTGCGTAAGCATGCCTCCTCTGCGATGTTGCGTCTACGCTGTTGTTGCATCTGCACTGCGCTGCTCCCTCTTCAGCGTTTCAGCCTCTGCCATATGCTCCATCCGTGATCTTTGCACCCACTACTCCAGCCATTCCTTGCTAATGTCTTAAGGCTCCCGTAGCACGGATGCGATCCAAGAGTTGGGCTACTCAAGGATCCTGCCACCACTCTGTAGTTGCTCTGCAGATCAATATCACCCCACCTCTGTGGTTCATGAGCGCTCATGGCTATGTCATCTGCTCCATCTGTGATCTTTGCACCCACTGTTCCAGCCATTCCTTGCTACTGTCTTAAGGCTCCCGTAACACGGATGTGATCCAAGAGTTGGGCTACTCAAGGATCCCGCCACCACTCTGTAATTGCTCTGCAAATCAATATCGCCCCACCTTTGTGGTTCATGAGCACTCATGGTTATGTCATCGTCAGAGCCATCGTCTGCTATAGCAGCCTTGGAACTAGAAGCTTCCTTGTCCTTCTTCCTTTGAGGACAATTGCTGGCGAAGTGTCCAAGTTTGCCACATTGGAAACATTTGATCTTTGACAGATCAAGCTTCTTTTTCCCTTGTTGCTTCTTTCATGTCAGGTTTGCATCTTCCTCTTCCTCCTTCTTCACCTTGCCTGCTCCGGTGTTGGTCTGCTTCTTGGTCACTCGGCGGATCTCCTCTTGTCAAACGATAGCCCACATATTGTCCCAGTTAGGAAGGTCCACTTTTCCCAAAAGGATTTGGAAAAATGTTTCCCAATCCTTTGTGAATGCATTTACAGTAGTCCTCAACGTGACATCATCCTCCACCTTGACCCCCCTGCCAGTCAGTTGATCCCAGATCGACTGTAGTCTGAATAGGAAAGGATCGATTTCCTCTCCCTTGGTCATCATAAATAACCTCAACTGGTTCTCCACAAGCATCTTCCTCTGGACGGACTTGCCTTGATACAATGTGGTTAAAGCTTTCCACATCTCATGAGTCGTCTTCTTCTCGGCTATGTGTGGTACCACATGATCTTTAACCCCGTCCATGATGAAGCGCTTGGCATGTGCCGCTACTTCATTATGCTCTGTCAGGAGTTTCGCATTGGTTGGTGTAGCCAAGACACTCTCTACATGCTCCCTCAAGCCGTATGCCTCCAGGATTACTAGGATTCTGGCCTTCCAGATATCAAAGTTGCACAGGTCGTCCAACCTATCCAAAACACACAATCCGTGTGGCGCCATCTGCTTAGATCTACTTTTTCGGAACAGCTCTTCCTCTCCCCGCTTCTCAATTGAAGCTCAGATCTAGGGTCCTTGGCGAAAAGGCACCCTTTGCTCCCTCTGACATCTGATTTCCTCCTTAGAAATCTGCCAAACACAAAGAATCATCTCTCTTCGATCACACTATGATCGATCCTCATATTTCTTTTGGAAATGAAAACTACTGAGCAGATGTTCTCCTCCCACTCTTTGTCAAGTTAGCTTAGGCTTAATTCTGCACCAGCAGAATCTTCACCCCACCAGCAACTGCTGAAGATCTGCAGCTCAGCTTCCAGTTCACAACACTCTTCACAACAATCAATTACTGGACTACGTCACCCTGGCTGGCCTCTACGTGAGCAAACTAGCTCAACGCAGCGCAAGCTGCTCCTACGTCCCTCTGGAAGGCATTGTGTTGTCTTTGCGCCAGCCCCTGCGTGGCTCTTGCTGACTCTGCGTCCTTGTGGTGCTGCGCTATCCTCTCCAGTTTCTCTATTGCTGCTACTGCTTTCTGCAACATAGATTTCTTCAGCCGTCTTTCTGGAGATTATGCTTGATCTGCAATCGCTCTGATACCATGTGAAAATTTCTTAAACTTGAGAAACCCTATTGTTAAATCTTGATTTACTTCTCCTACTTACATAAGTTATTAATTTGAGTATTCATAATTAACATCGAAGTAAATACAGTTAACATCCTACACATACAGATCAAATACTGAATAACATGCTCATAGACAAAGTGACACAAGGATTTTCTGGACAAATGTCCCCGGAAAAACCCAATGCGGGAAAACCGGTGCTGCTAGCTTTTGGAGTGTTTTTATTATTGTGCAGATTCTAAGTACAACAATCGTGGGCACCAAAACTGGTTAACCCGACAGAGAAATATAAATGGCAGCAATACCTCTATCCAGGAGACAGAAAAATATGACTGATTCACACCCTCAAACGGGATTTACAGAACTCGGTTCCTTTTCGGCCTCTAGAAACACCACTGCTGCTCTGAAGCCCTCTACGCTGCTCAAGAAGGGCCTGTGTCACCCTAGAAGGGGTTACGTTGCCCTTGTGTTGCCTTATCTAGGCCTGCGTCAGCCTTGCTTGGCTCCTGCTACCCCTGTTGGGCTCTTGGTTGGACTGTGTAGCTGTTGCCTCTGCGTTACTCTGGAATGCTCCTTCTCTGTCGTCGTTGTACTCTTGGCCTAGGATCAAACCATCCCGCTTGCCAATATTGCCCCCCGCTGTAGCTGAAACACTTCTGAAATTCTTAGCAGGCCACACCCTAGAATCTCAGCTTAGCTTCAGTGCTCTGCCAGTGTGTGTGTTCTCCAACTGATCCCAAGCCCTTCTCTTATACTTTTCTCGTTGGGAAACCAACGGTCGTGATCTAATCTCTAATCAACGGCTAAAAGATTAGAAGTTGCTTGATCCGCGTCACTTAAGTCATTCTCATCACATGTTTAATTTAATTCACTTTAATCTTTTAATTTTCCTAAGTTAGACTTAAGGTCCTTAGACCAGCTCAATTATAAGAAACTGTAACTAAAACAGATAGGATATGGCACATAAAACTTCTGAAATTCATAATACAGGTCAAGGAGTAGGTACTTATTGGATTGTAAACCGAAAATAAGTATGGGACCAAGCTTCTCTGCCCAACCATAGACTGGCCTGTACCAAAATCTCATTTTATTGTAGCCCAGTCGCTCCCGAGCTAGGTTCCAAGGCGTGAGGAGACTGCTTAAGGGCCCAAACCAAGAACCTTAAAGAAGCTGCTCAGCTCCCTTCTATGCCTGTATTGAATCTTCACCTTCGACTAAGAGTCGAATGCATTTGTTCTCTTCCCTTCCATTGTTTTTGACAACATGATATTCATCTCATTTCATGAACTCTGCCATCACCAACCCCCCGGTAATGCTCCCTCCTTGGAGTCTTTTGCGCTACTCTATCTCTCCATTCTAGTGGTTAGAGCTCAGCCTGGTCCATATTTTTAGGACCAACCAAAACTGCTCCAGCTGTCCCTTGTTCTCTGATTTTTGTTTTGGTTAACCAAGTTATCATTGGTCAGTCTTGCAGGCTAATGATCCGCATGCCATTTGGCCCTTTTTCCCTTGCTTGCCATCTGTCCCAGGCAGCATGTCCACCTCAGCCTTGGACCTGTGTCCCTAACTCAGCCAGTTTACAATATTTAAGATTTAGCGGGAATGTAACTAGGCTATTACAGTATGGATTTCTTGCTACTTAACCTCCACCAATTTGTACAGTCCCTTACCCATGCAGGTCTATAATTCTTCTTATGTCTTTCAAGGCCGGACTATTTTAAATTTTTTATAGCAATAAGTATATATCTCTATTTGAATATATTTCTTTGTTGATCAATATTCTTAGAACTATATAGTTATAAACTAATTGGATTTTTGTGGATTAATGACAATACAGCTTGCTATGTTCAGAGCAATGTCAGTACATCCTCCAAAGCAGGTGCACAGTTCACTTCATATCCTGTTTGCCTGTTAGTAATTTTTTACCTGTGCCTTTTAGCTCTCCATGTAGTTTATGTATACATCATCTCCATTTTCTATGTAACTTTGAAACAACTCCATCCATTTCCACGTTTCTTTGAATTTCGGTTCATGAGTATGCAAGAATGTTTGAAACCAAGTTTGGAAATCAATGTGCTTAGTCAACAAACCTTGATATTTGTGATTTACTTCTACTTTCACAACATAGAGTTTTATTTGAGAATAGTCCTACATAGCTAATATTTATAGTAACAATAATAATCTAATTTTAAGGTCACAGCCAAGCCAAACACCAAATTGGTGTATAAAACCCCTTATTTGTGAGACAAGGGATCCACCTCCACCTAGCAATTTGACTGCTAAAGTCTATAGGAATGTACATTCTCTACCCCTAGATTTGAACTTGGGAACTCTTGGGAGGAAACACAAGCTCTTAACCTTTAGGCCTGTCACACACCATTTTGTGGGTGATATGCCTAGGAGAAAATATTTCTCCAAGATGGTCCTGAGTCGGCAGCCAGCAGCCCCTTGCAGCCACCAACTAGCTTGTTGTGCCACTTCTCCGCCACCTGAGCCAACCATGTGACAATTTCTCTTCTTGATAATTACTTGTGATGTTCTTTAAGCTTCTTGAATACATCCTACCCATGTAGTCTGGGGCTCATGGGAAGTACCTCCAATATGGCCAATGAGTTAGGAAATGAGGATAGAGACCATAGCATTACCGATGGACGCATCGTGTATTGTCGTACTCTCTATGTCTAGGATGGGTTGTGTCCAACAACTTGATCTGGGATCAAGTATGTTTGAGGTTTTTACCTCTAAACTGACTTCGGGTCAGTGGAGAGTAGCAAGGTCTTGTGACTCACTCTCGAACAAATCTTCTTCATTATTTCTTCATGGTTCAGCAAAGCAAAGTCGAGCAGAGTATAGGGACAGCAGGATGACACAGGATGACAGGATGGTATAAGATGGTACAGGATGAGATGCCACAGGATGACAGGATTGCACAGGTTGACATATGGATTGATGGGTGGAGTTCTCCCTAGTTGAGAGGGAGTGTTAAATTTGGCAACTAGGGCCAAACTCCACTTTGGACAGCTCATATGATGGAGATGATATTTTTGTTGGATTCCTCCTTCCGAAAAGTACAAGATTGATCTAAAGTACATCTTGTTTGGATGAGCAGAAGTTGGATTTTGAATTTATTCTCTCACACATGTACATTTGTCAAGGTCAGCCAGAAATGTAATGTAGGCTCATAAGCCCCAAAATATGTGTCTCCACCCCTCATTGATGGATATAAATTGGAGAGACTCATTCCTCATTTGGACATCATCTCATCACACATTATCTCTCCTCTCTCATTGGTTCATAGAGCCTCCAAGCCTCTCTCTTCTTCACACGTGTGGAAAGGAAGGACAAATTTTCGCACTGTTTCTAGGGCAAAAAACAGAGTGTTGACCAACATTGACTTTGGGTCAACCTTCATGTTTTGACTTCAATTTTTTGGGCATAATTCTGATCTTTGAAGGCCGCAGCTATTGCCACGCATTCCAAGGAATTCTGGGTAGTTTGACTTTTGGGTTGACCATAGCTTTGACCGTAGACTTTGACCTCAAAGTTGATTGTTCCATTGACCAGGTTTGACAAAGTTTTTCAAGACTGTTTTGGGTTGACTTTTACTATATTTGGAGGTCGAGTTGACTGGGTTTGACCGAGCTTCATTGGAGGAGATTTATTGTTTGTTTAACGAGCATTGACTTTTCTGGTTAGGGCATCCTGTTGACTGTTGTTTGACTGAAGTGAAATTTGTATATTGTACTCTCTCTCCGTTGAACTTTTGAAGAATAATAAGAAGATTTGATCAAAGGATTTTCCCCACATTGGGGTTTTTCCCCCGCATCCGCCAAATTCTGTGTCCTCTTGTCGTGGCTTGTCTTCCCGTTATTTGTTTATCAACATTTATTGTCAATGTTAATGCGATTGCTAATGTGAAATTGAAATTGGGCTAATAAGAAAAGGTTGAAGTAAATTTCTCTAAGCATAGAACATACCATTGTTATCTAAAATTAACAACTTCTCCCTAGCTGAGAGGGAGTGTTAAAATTGCCAACCAAGGCCAAACTCCACCTTGGATAGCTCATATGATAAAGATGATATTTTTATTGGATTCCTCTTTTCGAGAGGTTCAAGATTGATCTAAATATCATCTTGTTTGGACGAGCAGAAGTGTGATTTTGAATTTATTATTCACACCTGTGCAAATTGTCAAGGTCGGCCAGAGTCAAATGTAGGCTCATGAAGCCCAACAGTTGTGTCTCCACGCTCTCAACGAATTGTATAAATAAGAGTGACTTCCACCTCAATTGGACATCACTCACTCATCATACATCTCTCTCTCTCTCCTCTCCTTATTGGTTCGTATAGCTTGGAGCAGCTCTCTACCTCACACATGAAATCAGGAGGCCGAAAATTTCAGGGCAGATTGCAGGACGAATTTCAGGAAAGCAGGCCAACGTTGACCGAGGGTCAACTCTCCTCCTTTGTCTGCGTTTTGAAAGCAACAAATTTGATTTTTGAGGGCTGCATTTATTGGCACAGGTTTCGAGGCATTTGGAACAGTTTGACTAAGGTTGACTTCAGGTTTGACCGCAAATTTTACAACAACATTGACTGGGTTTGACATGACTGTTTTGGGTTGACTTTGACCCTCTTAAAAGGCCAAATTGGACTATTGTTGACTGAGTTACTTAGAGGACATTTTGGAGCCACTTTGACCAGCATTGACTTTCTGGTTAGGGCTGCAGTTGATTGTTGATTTTAACAGGACTGTTTTGGGCAAGTTATTTTGATATGTGTACTCTCTCTCTTTGTTGAACTATTGAAGAATAATAAGAAGAATTTGATCAAAGGGTTTTCCCCACATTGGGGTTTTTCCCTGGCATCCGCTAAATATTGTGTCCTCTTGTCTCGGCTTGACTTCTGAATTTTGTTTATGTTCTATCAGCATTTACTATCATTGTGATTAAGCTAATGTGATTGCTAAATTGGAATTTGATATTAGGCTAATAAGGAAAATTGAAGTAAATTGCACTTAAGCATAGAACATACCATTGTTATCTAAAATTAAGGCCCCGCCAGCTCCACAGTTACACCATGCACTTGGCAGATGATCTAGGATCTATATGATGATGTGGCATCACTCATTCCATCATACTAGCCCTTGCAAATGATCTACGGGCATCTTCAATCTATTTGGAGACTCGTGAGGACACTTGTGTGCCCCCACATCCATTTGGAAGCACCAAAGGTTTATTACTTGAAGAACAAGGGACCAACCCCTTGTCCACTACTTTTAGGAGTCTTGTTTCACATTATGGCACCTATGCACTTCATTAGGCCTCCTCTAAGGCCCAGTGACACATGTTATTGATCATTTGACCCTCTTAAGAGGCCTACTCCTTTGTTATTGAGCTAGTTTAGTGGGCTTGTCACCAAAAGGTTGTTATTATGCACATAAAAGGTTGTTATTATGCACATTATTTTATTTTAGGGGCTACATTAGGCCAAAATTAGCTAAATCGAATTCATTAGACAATGTATAAATAGATGATGAGTCGATTCATTCTCTCGTCATCACTTGGATTGATCATTAGCTCTTGTGAGAATTGCGCATTCTTTGGAGGAGGAGATTTTTTGGATGAATGGATGAATTTTGATGTTTGGTCAAATCTTCTTTGTCTTGGAGCTTCTCTTGTTGGCAAATTTGATGATTGGATATACTCTTCTTGCATGTAAGTACCTTTTAAATGTTATTTTTGTTATGTAATTTCACTGCATCATGATGCTAGGAATTTCACTATTCTAGGGCTTATTTACTACACCACTTTATGTGAAGTTGTGGAAATAAAGTTTCTAAATGGTGTGTATCATGATTGGGCCATGCAATGAATAGATTAATGTTCCTAGGGATAGCTATTCATCCTGATAAGTCATCGAATTATGCTAAACAAAGTATAAAGACCTTGAAGCTGCTTAAAACTAGCCCTCAAACTAGCCCTGAGCCTAACGAATTTGTCTTCTATGCCTCCTTGATAAGTTGAAATCGATCCAAACCCTAATTTATCCATGACTCCATCTCTTCCAAAGAGCAAGGAACTGGTCTTCCCCTAGTGATCACTTTAAAGAATATTCTTCTTCACCTTCTCTCTTTCTTTCTAGGCCTAGCCTACATAGGTCACCTAGGGCATCACTTATCTCACAATATAGCCATCCAAATACTTCTATTTTTTGTCCACAATTGTGTTGATGTGTCCTCTAGAAGCCCTCCAAATTTGAGGCAATTCCGATGATCAGATGTCGAGAAATAGCAAGCTCTAGCTCAGGGACCATTTCTTGCCTTAGGTTTCCCTTGGCTAGTGACCTCATTTTGATCATTGCATCAAAATCAAAGAACATTTTTCCTTTGATCCCCTTCTCCTCCCTAATTAGGTCAAGCCCCTCATTACATGATCAACTCCATACCCTTGACCTAATTTTGGGCCCACTTGGTCCCGTGTGGTCCTGCAACTTATTGAAGCCAATTTCACAAAGACCACTCAGAATCCAAGTTTCCAAAAGGATTTTAGGGTCTACGAATATCCTTGACAAGTCATATACTCAAACCCTAGCCCTTAGAATTCTCCTAAGCCCTTCCTAGAGAGCCTTTCATCTTGCTTTCCAAGCAAGAAAGCCATATGTTTGAGTTTGTCTTGTGAATAGACTTCGAGGATCACCTCTCATCCTATCATTGATCCATTATTTCGTGATCCTTATTATAATGGGTCTCCTCCCATTCGTGAAATTCTGTAAAGAGTGAGGAGCCTTATCCGAGGTGGCAGTGGGTTATTGCTCCACTGTTGCCCTTGACCTAGTAGTAGCCCTTCAAGGTGTTGAAAATTTAGTAGGGCATAGTTTAATTCAATTCTCTTACTTGATAATTGCTTGTGTTATAATTGTTATGCTTCTATTACTTATATCTTGTCTTCATTAGCTTATTATGTCTTTCATCAAGTCAATTAGGAAAACACAAGAGACACAAACTTTTGGCTCTTCAAGCCAAGGCCAACACCTCTCCCTCTTGGAGAGGAAAACCCGAAAGTAATTCTTCTTCTAGATCTTCGATTGACAAGTACCAAGGCCATGACCTAGACTCTTGACCTTAGTATGCCTCCAAGACCTTGTCACTACTCCACTAGGCTTCTTATGCTAATATTCTTTTCTGCACTGCTTTGCACCACAACTAGGAAAGCTCGGTTCCTAGTGATCTCCCTTTCTACTCTTCCTTGAACTATCCTCGGCCTCCTAGATACTTTCTCGACCCTTCTTCGTACACACTTGATGCACACCTTCAATGTTTCTTTCTTACTGTGGAAACCCTCCTCCACGTTGTGTATATATCGGTCTCTTTCTGAAGTGTCTGAGATCAAGACAGAGACTAGTGGTTTTCAAGGCAGCTTTAGAAGCTGCAATGACTGCAGCATTCCTGGTAGAAAAATCTGCTACAGGTTTTGAAGAGAAAAAGCAGGTTGCTTATGAACTCACACTACATGCTAAATGCACCATGACCAATAGAGCTTACATGGCAGAGACAAGAGCCATTCCTTTGCTTGTATCACTGCTAACTTCACAAGATCCCAAAGCTTAAGAAAATCCTATAACTGCGCTCCTAAATTTATCTATTATGCAATCTGGTGCATACAGCCGATCACCAATGTTCTCAGAAATAAATGCAGTATAGATGCAGTGTTCTTCATCTTTTCCTCTGTTGGTGGATATAAGAAATCAATTGGAAAGAGGCCTGATGTCATTCCAGCCTTGATAAATCTTCTTTGGGACATAATTGTCAAAGGCAAGAGGGATGCAGCTACTGCCTTGTTTAATCTTTCAGTTTTTTATTGAAGTGCTTCAAGATAGTAGCAGCTGGTGTAATTCCTCTGTTTATTAATGTTTTGACAAATGACACACCAGATCTTACATACAATGCAGTTTCTGCTCTTGGTGTTCTTGCGACACAACTAAGATTGGCTTCTACTTCACTTAAATGCAAGGAGAATATTGTGGCCAGTTTTCCATCACTGTATTGCAATGGAAGTGACAAATTTTAAATAAGTTGTTGAGATCACCATCGTTAATGCATCATCTGTATAATCTTCTTAAATCTGGTACTCCTAGAAAAAAAACTACATTTCTTCTCAGAATCCTAGGGCAACTTCAAGAACTCTGCAAACAATTTTCTCATACGATACTGAAACTTTAGTCAGCACAATGCTTTAGCAGTTGGAGAATTTTGTATACTTTTGCATTATTTTTGTCAATTTTTAAGATGAATGGTTTTTCTTCTATGTTAAGCACCTGCCACCGATTCGTGCAGGTGCTCGCCTTTTACTGGTATAGCATATTCTTTCACTTTGGTAAACAAGAATGAAAATAAATGTAAGAATTCTCTTGTAGGACAGGGTAATTTCTTGTACTCTTTAATCTGTACATACAGCTGACAAAACTCAAACTCTAGTCATCCGCAAAGCCTTTTTTAATCTGTACATGCATCTGACAAAACTCAAACTCTAGTCATCCACAAAGCCTTGGATAAGTTCAAGTGGAGGCCATGTAGATCAAAACCAGTTGAAATGGGAAAAAAAATGCAGGTAGGACACAGTTTCAACACGCCCCTGACCACTGCCAGGATATGAATTAGATCTTAGAATAACAAAACCATGCAAACGAATTCAGTTTGTGTGCATCCAATGCAAGAACCCTTAACCCTTTGTTGTTAAATTCCCTGGCAGGAAGCGCAATCTGCTAATGCCCTAAAACCCTAAACCCTGGACTTCCTTAGTGTAATGAGACAAAGAAATATTTGGAGAAATAAGTTCGTGAAGGGGGCAGAGCGAAACCTTTTCCTGGAAGTGTCGCTGGAGGATGAACTGAACAACCTAGACCTCGAACGGCAGCAAACTTTGTCGCAGAGCGTCTAGAAGGCACACCACGGCAGCAGACTATGTCGCAGAGCGTCTTCCACACCAAGCTGAGGGATACAGTTAAGATAGTTTTGGAAGAGGTTGTGTGTATAAGCTAGTAGGCTTTGGGTTTGAGGGAATTTCCAAAAAGACTCGACTGCTTTTATCACATGTCGAGGGAATTCCAGGTAGATCTACGGTTCAACATCCTGCAAATCAGGTAGGAGAGTGTCTTCAACCGATGACTGAATCATTATCCTGATGCTCGCTACAGCATTTCCATCACTGGCTAAGCCTGGCCGAGCATTTCTATCACTTCAAACACCAAAAGAACTCTCGGAGCACTCTTTCCTGGAGAATAAAAGAACGTCGGGATAAAACGCCATCCTCGCCAGGGAATGCCAGATGCAACTATGGAAGCTCGGCAACGTTAACGTGGGAGCGATTTTACTCCACGTGTTATTTTTTCATTTCAATGAACTATCAAAATGAAGTGCTGCGATTGTCTGCGCTGAAAAAATATGATCTGAGTTTAGGCATAGCATACTAATAGATTTTTTAAACATAATTTTTCTTCATTGGAAAATGATGATTGAGGTTTTCTTCATTGGAAAATAGGGATTGATGTTAATTTAAGTTATATATATAATATTTATTTTTAAAGTTATGGTTAAATGAAATAATTAAATCTTATTATTTTTAGGATAATGGGCTTTCAAAATGGTGTATGAGGTTTTATTGTTTGTGAGGCAAGGGACAGTTATGTATGTAACATAGTAGTAATAATCTATTTTTAAGGACAAGGCTAAGCAAGATGATGAGACCTTATTATTTGTAGGATAATCCACTAGATGTATTTGTTTCTTAAAACCTATGCAAAGATAGATGTCTCTTTTATGGCCAAGTTCCACCAAAATGGTTGGTGGCTTGTCTGGAGGGATATCCCAAAAAAAACTTGATGCCTCTCTAATAGGGCATGTATGTCTGGGTGCATTGGCCGTGGTTGGGCCCATGTCTCCGAAATCCTCAGCTTGACCGCCCACTTTATGTCCCCATGTCGTAGATCTACCCCCATCCGATGTGTTGAAACTGTCTAGGGTGGCCCCATAAACTCCATCTCTAACGCCTGCCAGTTAGTGGTGACCCTCCCCAATGAGTATAACCACTAGACACCCAACACCACGTTGGTCTCTGGGACACTAAAACAAAGGTGATCAGTAATTGAGTAGTTCCCCATCACCACAGTCAACCCGGGAGCATACTTGGTGCACTACATGGTTCAGTCTCTTGGAACCAACAAGAACCCCTCAAAGGTCTCTGTGTGGATGCCCCTATGCTCCACCATCTGGGAATCAATAAAGTTGTGGGTGGCCCCACTGTCTCCCTGAACTGAAACTCGTTGCCCCTGTACCGTCCCCCTAATCCTGAGTGTAAAATTCTTCAGAACTCCCCCTGATGGTGAAAACGGCCCCCTTTAGGTGGTAGTGGTGGTGATGGTGCTCCCCTTGATGATGGTCCTCCCTCGTCTCCCAGATCAGCTCGAACCTCAAACTCCTCATCTGACTCACTATCTGAATACACCTAAATGTAGTGGGCCTTGCCCTTGGTGCACTTGTGCCCAGGTGCCCAGGGTTCTTGGCACATAAAGCACAAATTCCTCCTCCTAAGGTCCCTTAGGGTCTCCTCGTCCATCTAGCCACATCCTCCATCCATCTAGGGTGGTCTAGTGTCTCAGTTCCCTTATGTTGCAGTGGGTCTAGTGGGGACAAAGGCTCAGGTCTTGGGCACAACGTCAATCATATCCCAGGTCTCGAAGATAGCATCTTTCAAATATGTGGGCTTGTACGCCCTCACCCAACCACCCAATGGCTCTATTAGCCCCTCCACAAATAGCATGATCAACCAGGCCTCTAAAATGTCAGTCACCATCACTGCCAATCCCTGAAACTCTGTAATGTATGCCTTTGCGATGCCAGTTTGTCTCAGATGGGCTAACTCCCTAAAATCTAACTCTAGGTCTTTCCTCTCAAACCTCTCCAACAACCTTTGGGTGAACTCTGTGTAAAAAGTGATGTGAATATGTTGCAACATGATTAGCCCATGGTACCACCACTCTTGGGCTTACCCTTCCAAATCCAGGGTAACAAACCGAATAACATCAGTCTCCCGCATGGGGTTTAGGTGGAAGCATGTACAGTCCCTTACGAACCCAAGCCCTGACATCCAATTGTTATAGTGCAAGAACTCTAGTGAAGCTCGCAGGAATTATCGTTAATGTCTTTTGCATAATTATGTGTAATCAATTTTTAAAATAACACTCTTGTGGTATAGAAGAGAGCCTTTGGAAATATGTCAAAACTTATAATTCCATTTTGCACTTTATCCTCCCTTTTTTTTAAGGGATAATCAATGCTCCGGATGTCAAAAAGATGTTGAGCCCTCTTACTCTTTGCAGTATGGGTAAAGCCACAGCCTTTTTACTTTAATATACAACATAATTGTGACTATGAAATAATGTGTAGTAATGTTGCAGACCTCAATTAAGGACCAACAGTAGAACATTGATAGAGCTCATAGAGGTATATGGAACCTGAATCCTTCAAAGACCTTGGTCCTCACGTCATATTATTGTATAAAACTAACAACACTTATGTTCCCCAAGGATATCTAGGAATTAGGTTGATGCAAGAACGCATAACTCCAAAGTTTTTGGACACATTGAATTAACCAAGACATTGACAAATTCACATGACACAAAGCTTGTCACAAGTTGCACCCATATGTAAAGATCCCATAATAGATTTGTGACAAGGAGACCTGTGAGAAATATGCAAAGGCTATGGAGAAGTTGTCTTTCATATTGCTCAGTTCGGGAACTCATATCTCAAAGCTCGTGGTTGTTAGCTGAGTATTTCAATTCCATGTTTGACAACCACACTTTGTCTCCGAAGTTGAATCATTACCAGCATGCCCTGTGCTAGAGCTGGCTCTCAACCTAAGTCCACAAAAAAACATGGGGGCACTCATTGCACTTGGTCAGGATGAGGTTGGATGGTAGCAAATGAGGTGAAAGGATGGAGAAGGGATTGGAGTGAATCATGAAGATTGTGATTAGTGTATTCTCAAAGTGTTTCCCTTTGGATTTGATTTGGTGAGAACTTAGAAGTCAAACTTTTAGAGCATGATGAAGGAAAAACTACGATATAAATGAGTTCAGCCACCAGTAGTATCATGTTTAAAACTTAAGTATTGAAGAAGGAAGCCACAATTCGTATCCATTTTGAAGGGATACGACAGTTACAATTTTTGACTTTTAAAATTTAGAAAAAAACTGCATATTTGCTTTTGTATCACGAAGATGTTTAGTCCCAATATTTTTTTTGTACCCAAAATTTTCCATCTCATATTGTATCTGCATACAAATTCAACCTCGATTACTATGTCTTCAACATGGCATCATCATAATGGAACTGATCTCATTTAAGCCTTATCCTTTAATTTGTAATCTCTATTGAGAGGACTAAAAATTTTCTGCTCCATAGACATTTGTCCAACTACAAATTTGAAATTCTTCTTCTTTCTTTGTCTACTATAGATGAAACTTGTTATGAAACACCTTGCTACAACATAATATTTTCTTCTAGTACCATCATTATATTCTTGTAATTTTTTAAGCCCCAAAACTTCTTATATTCACATACAATTTCCCTTCACCATTTTAATCACCTCACTTGAGTCTCTTTCCGGGATTCCATATACATGGTTGCCATGTCTCTGTAAACAAATATTCAACACCAACACTAGAAATTGGATACATTTTTCAAGAGTTGTTGCAGATGCAAACAACTAAGAATTACCAACTTTGCATGGTTGCAAATAAATCCCCATCCCAACTTTCCCTTCTGTATTTTGAGGCTCCATCAAACTTAAGCTTGAAGAAGCCTTTGTATATTCTCATTAATCTAATAACCCTTTAAAGTGGGGTTTCTTGAGATCCGTCGTTTAATACTGAATGGTGCATATCTTGATATTTGTCTTTCAATATTGAATGTTGCATTACCAAAAAACATTGTTAGCAACACTGCTCCATTTCGATTTTCAAGCCTCAATGCTAGATGGTATTTAACAAAAGAGCCATTTATCATTGCTTTTTTGGTCAGTTGTAGGTAAGCACAAGTCTCAATGTCTCATAGTTTGAGAGGTGCTTATGAGATGATTAATGTAGTAGCAACAACGCTTTTACTTTGTAACATTGACTGAATTTCAATGCATTCATTGTTGGTATATGCCTCATCAATGCATACATTTTAGAGAACAAATCTAGCATCACAATTAGGTCTTTGTGCATTTGTTTCAATCAATGTAAGCAGGGACCAGTTGCATATCCTTATTGATATTTGCTTCTTGCCATGCAAACCTTTAAATATATCCCACAAGCTAATCACAAGTTCAAAGCATCATATTTTCAAGCCAAAAGGCATCATCTCATATATATAATGCAATCCATCCTAACCCAACCAACCCCTGTAATTTATTATCAAATTCAGATAAAAAATGTTACAAGGGATAACATAACCGGTAGAAGTTTATTACCTGCCATTTTGAAAATCATAACTTGTCTTTATGATTTCCATGCAATCCTTCACATAAAATTTACCAAATAGTATGTCTATCATAGTGTATTACATAATGATTATGAGTCCAGGCTAAAACATATTCGTACCAGATCCAACCAAAAGGTCAAGTCCCTCCTAGAAATAGCAATCCCCTTTTATGATTATAGTTACAATCACCAATAATCACCACAAGAACACCGCCTCTCATTGAAATGATGGAAGCGGTTGGAATCCCTCATAACAATCCCCCTTAAAATAAATTTTGAGATGAACTTGATGGCAAAGTGGCAATCACCACACACTCAAAGATTCTTAATTACTCAAATAGTTGTCCCACGGGATGTCTTAATAAGCCCAAAGCAATGGTCAACTTCTCACTATGGTGGCAAGGAAATTGTTCCTTATGCTCCTCTTCCACATCGTTCAATACGAATCTTATGTCAGGTACATAACCCGTTCCGTTCATCTCCCTAGACAATATATGCAACTCTTCAATCTATCCCTATAATATTATCCTCTTTCAAGCATTCTAGGACATCTTCACAGGTAAGTCCAGCCTTTGGAATGTTGTTGATGGAAGAAGGTTGAACTGATGTTGAGAACAATGTTGGGGTTTTTAGGGAGAAACACTCTTGTGAACAAGGTGCTATGATTTAGAAGGAGTTTGAGATAGCAAGGAAATCTAGGAAAATAAATTGTAGTGTTAAGAAGAAGAACATAATCCTCCTTTCTCTGGTGTTGGGAGTCGACATCACCATTTTGAAGACTAAGGAAATCTCCCAAAAATTCTTGGTGGGGCGAGTAACAAGTCAAAAATTTAGGTCCTTAACCCCAATAACGTTGGTGGACAAGGAAATATCACCTATTGTAAAATGACCTCCGGAGGTGTCTCTGCTAGCTTGAGGTTGGATTCATGTGTGCTTCCATGATGCGGCCAACGCCAATAAGGTACAAGAGATGGTTTGGAAAATTGATTATTTACAGTTATTATTATACACTGTATATTATTATTTACAGTTAAGAAAATTTGTATACAAAATTGATTCATAAATTAAAAACATTCTTTAGTTCACCAGGATAGGACTTATACCTAATAACCATAGTATTTTTATCTCAACAGGTTTTATGTATTTCAAAAGAATTCAAAGTTGTATGTTTAATTTTTGCCTATGTTTGAGAGAGCTACATTTAAAATTAGATTTGTTCTTTTGGATGTTTTTGGAAATTATCATTTTTTATAATAGATGTAAATTCTAATCAAGCCATGAGAATGGAATATTTATGGAATCTTCTTGTTTGATGAGTAATAATGTGCCAAATTTCGTTTATTGAGCCTTGCAATTTTGAGAACCTTAAAGGATTTAGGAAACACCCCCTTACCCCTCCAATAATAAAAGAAAAAACTCGTTAACCTATATTCAACCTTTTGGTCACAACTTCCACTCTAACCAATTCCAATTCCAATGCTTGTTAGATTTTGGAGTGCACACTTAGAAATGAACAATTGATAATGGAGAGAGTGTGAAACTTTATTTTTTAATGATGTTGTGGCGATGATGTAAAACCTTTCATGTACATCATGTCATTTATAGTACCCTTCAAAAGGGATGGTGGTTAAACCCAAAAAACATTGATTACATGTTAAACAATAAACATTGAAAGTGTTGCATGATGTCAATGCTAAAAATAAAGTCATACAATAATTAACACGTTGTCATAAAAAATATAAAATTCAAATGTATTATTCTCATCTAATCAATCTTTATAATAGGGCTGTATTTACTCATAATTGATCTTCTCATCATCATATACTCACACCTTGATGAACATTAGAAAATAGGCATAAACTAGTCCTTCCAAACAATTGTGGGGAAAATCACACAAAAGGTTTGATTTTCATCCATTCCATGGACACCTTAAAATATGCATTGCCCTCCAAGCAAGGATTTATCTCAATTAAAACATAGGATTTTAACTCCTTGAAGATTCACTCAAGAAGTATACCCTACCCAACAATGTCATCAATTGTTCTAATATCAAACTAAGTCTAATACTTTTGGCTAAACCTTTATCCCAAAATAAAATGTATTGGACCTTAGTACCCCACTATGGCTAAATACACTATATATTCCTCTATCCAATTAGACAATACTTGATTACTCTTTAAATACTCCATTTATCGTCATGGCTTAATGAAAAATTCATCTTTCTCGAGGTATAAATTACACAGTAACATATTCAAACAAAGTTCTATAAGTAATCTTTCTTTCCCATTTTTCCCAAGAGCCAATAAAATAGTTATTTTTGCTGAAGCACCCCTTCCCAATGTTAGCTTCTACCTTTCCCAACCCATTTCCAAGCATATTACCATCCCTAAATAAGCTTAGGGAAAATTTGTGGTCAGGGTTAAAAGCATTAAAGTCACTTAGAACCCATTTTGTAGCTTAAACCCCACCCCCAAAGTCATTAAACCCTAATTTAACTTATCTACCATATTTCACAAATTTTAGACAATTATTTCCCATTATTGTATGTTGGATCTATGAGAGACTCAAAGTTAATGGGATGTTTCCAAATATGGTCTATTCTTGTCTAATGTCCTAACATATTCCATCTTTTTTGGCAATAAGGTCTCATTTGAAAAACATATAATAATTCCCATTAAGTAAAGCACAAAATGTTAAAGATTTAAGGGGGAATCACATTCATTATGATATTATTGGTGTCTTAGAATCTCTGACACTACCAATCCAAATGCCACAACAAACTACTTTGCACGAAGAAATATAAACAACAATAAATCAACTAGTGAAAAGAATAGACAATTTTGCTTATCTCTGAGAAGAGATGTGGCGGCTACAAGCCTCTGAACTGTGTTACAATGAGGCTCGAGGGCCTATTTATTATTGAGAAACAATGGAAAACCCTAAACATCCAAAAACCTAACCCTAGGAGATGAAGGGCCAACACTATGGGCCCCGTTTGGGTAAATTGGTGTTTCAACTTCCCAGGGACGTAACTTTGGCATATGGTCTCCGTTTGACATGCCCCATACCTCGTTAGAAATATCTATCCAAGGACTACAAATTTTGATGTGAGCAACATTGGTCCATGGACTTTAGGGCCTCAAAACGGCTCCGGAAGTTCAGGACTCGAAAAACTACTTATCCTTGGGCTATAGGCCTTGAACTGTGTTACAATGAGGCTTGAGGGCCTATTTATTATCTAGAAACAATGGAAAACCCTAAACATCCAAAAACCTAACCCTAGGAGATGAAGGGCCAAAACTATGGGCCCCGTTTGGATAAATTGGTGTTTCAACTTCTCAGGGATGTAACTTTGGCATATGGTCTCCATTTGACACGCCCCATACCTTGTTAGAAATATCTATCCAAGGACTACAAATTTTGACGTGAGAAACATTGGTCCATGGACTTTAGGGCCTCAAAACGGCTCCAAAAGTTTAGGACTCAAAAAACTACTAAAAATAGTAAGTTGTGCTGAAACTAAAAAACTGAAAGAGAGAATGGTGGGGCCCAAAGTGGAATAGGAGGGTGGTCACCAATATCCACTTGGATAAATAGAAGTGGCTCATTTTACCCTTAGGGATAGTTCCCCAATGGTCTCATTATCCATGTCTACCCTCTCAAACATGAACAATGATGATGGTAAGTCACGGGATTAGACAAATTCCAGTGTGAATTCTATAATGTTACGTGATACTTTGTCAATCCAGACATTTTGTAGAGGTTTACAAAGAATCCGTCACAAATAATTCATTGAGAACCAACTTAAACAAGGGTATTAGCAAGTTTATACCCAAGGTCAATGATTCCAAAGTGACTATGTGCTAGAAGCCTATCACTATGTTGAATGGCTCATGCAATTTTATTTATTTATATATTATTGATTAAGTAATATGAAAATTAAAAGTCAAAAGAAGCTTTTAAAAATTATAAATATTTTAAGGATATTGAGGGGTGTCTTTCCATTCAAGAAAAGAACATTGTTCATCACTATATATGGCAACTTTTTGCATCTACCTTGAGCTAAGAGAACTAACTTGTACTAGGGGAATAGAACCTTGGTGAGTGGATATCACCACTTTCACTTGACTAGTAATCAAGGCCCATTAACTATATTTATATATTATCTATATTAGTAGTTAAGGAAACAACTATAATAATAATAAGTGAAAAATTAAGTCAATCATGTTTTGTATTAACACCTAAGTTGTTCTAGTACATGCATTGTAATTCATAGGTTAGGGTTGAGATCCACGCTTGACATGTTTAAGCATATATATCTACTTGACCATGATGATAAACCATCATGCTAGTAATCAAGAATTATTAGTGCTCACTATGCATTGGATTAACCCACACATATTCCACATCATCTAATTGATTCTCACTAAGTTAATAATGGTCCTAATTAAAAAATGTTATTCATAATTGACTTGATCTCTATGTGTCTTCCTCCTATACTAGCGAGTTTGTCGGCAAATATCCCCTATTATATGGTTGGGCTTATATCCCCTGACCTCATGCTAGTTATTGGGATCAAAGTTATAACTACCAAAATGCATAAAAAGAAAATACCATCCATAAACAAATGCATTGAACAATAAAAATCCTAATGCATTATGAGTATATTGTTTTGGATTAAAGATTATTCTGTGTGTTTCACTACAGAAGTAGATATGTCCCTCCAAAGTTGATCAAGTGTCTACCGAAAGAGGAACCATAGTTTATCCCAATTCATAAAACAATGCAGTAATCAACCGTAAACACAATGCTTTAAGTTCAATTGTTAGGAATTACCTTAGACAATATACCCTCAGAAACTACTTGAAACTCCTTAACCTACAAATGCCTTTTTCCTCTCGTGGAATTTTGTTCAGGAAAATGCCTTTTTCCTTTATTAAAGTGTTTTGTTGTATTTCGCATCGCAATTTGTGTCGAGTGGATTTTCAAGAGCCATAAGTATTTCTTGCGATATTGCGATTGCGATTACAATTTACTTAACATTCTCTGCTCAAGTGTATTTTAAAAGAAAACTCAATGTTTTTTATCCCATTTAATTCATATTCCTATTTGAATTAATCTCTTAAGGGTTTTATTTGTTCAACTCTAAATTTTTTAAAGGGGTCCTCATTATTTTTCCAAGGTAACTATACTAAAATAATTGGGGTTGCTGAATAACACAACAAATCCTAACCTAGAGTTCCAGTGTCGTGGAAAAACAACACTATATTTGGGTGACCTATGTTTGTTTTTTTATTGATTTTAATGATGTTAGTTATGGTGGTTTAAATGGACACCAATAATTTCATAATGAACGTGACCCCCCTAAAATCTTTAACATTTTGTACTTTACTTGATGGGAATTATTATATGTTCCTCAAATGAGACCTTCTTTCCCCTAAAAGATGGAATATGTTAAGACATTAGACAAAAATAGACCATATTTGGAAACATCCCATTAACCTTGAGTTTGTCATAGAGCCAACATATAATAATGGGAAATAATTGTCTAAAATATGTGAAACATGGTAGATAAGTTAAATTAGGGTTTAATGAATGAGGGGGTGGGGTTTAAGCTACAAAATGGTTCTAAGTGACTTGAATGCTTTTAACCCTGACCATAAATTTTATGTGAGCTTATTTAGGGATGGTAATTATGCTTGGAAATGGGTTGGAAAAGGTAGAAGCTAACATTGGGAAGGGATGCTTAAGGAAAAATAGTTATTTTACTAGCTCTTGGGGAAAATGGGAAAGAAAGATTACTTATAGGACTTTGTTTGACTATGTTACTATACAATTTCTACCTCAAGAAAGATGAAATTGTCACTAAGTCATGATGGTAAATGGAGTATTTAAGGAGTACTTGTCAAAGTGGATAGAGGAGGATATAATGTACTTAGCCATAGTGGGGTACTAAGGTCCAAGACATTTTATTTCGGGATAGAGGTGATGTTGTAAGCCAAAGACCACACAATCACATAAGTACTAGACTTAGTTTGATATTAGAACAATTGATGACATTGTTGGGTAGGGTAAACTTCTTCAGTGAATCTTCAAGGAGTTAAAATCCTATGTTTTAATTGAGATAAATCCTTGTTTGGAGGGCAACGCATATTTTAAGGTGTCCATGGTAGGGATGAAAATAAAACCTTTTGTGTGATTTTCACCACAATTGTTTGGAAGGACTAGTTTATGCCTACTTTCTAATGTTCATTAAGGTGTGAGTATATGATGATGAGAAGATAAATTATGAGTAAATCCATCCCTATTGTAAATATTGACTAGATGAGAATAATGCATTTGAATTTTATATTTTTTTTATAAGAGGAACTAATTGATATCTTTTTGTCCATAAATATGTGATCATGAACATAATGTTTACCTCTAGCAAGTAAAATATGATTTTTTTTTAACCTTCCTCCTTAAGGGAATCTAGAATTACATATTTTTCCACTCGTATATTTTTCCACCTCTAACATTTATAGACAAAAAGATATCAATTTTCTAAAACACATGCAAACCAAATTATTACCTTTCCCATATTAACTCCCTCTATTGAATATTATAGAAAATCTCCATAAATTAATTATATTTTACTAAACTAAACATTTCATTCAAAATAATCATCAATCCACAACATTACTACTTCACTCCATTTTTTTTACCACACAAATATCATAATTAAAAAATCAACCAAAATCAACTCAAACAATTTTTATATAATTAATAATAATTTATATTAAAAAATAACTTCCTATTAATCAAAAGAAAAACACACATATTCTAAGTTGCGTTGAAAGATAGATTCACGTTTCGTTGTTCTCTTCCAGGTTTCATAGGATTTCTGTCTTTCAAAAGCTTGGAAAGATAATTTCCTTTTGTTCATGCCCTTTTATTCCTTCGCTTATGGTTCTGATGGAGGAGGGAACCGGTTTGATCGAAGTGGAAGTTACTGGCAGGGTGGATTAGCATTGAGCAATTCATTTTTTCCCGTCACTGGACAGCCTAGCACAAACAGGTTCGAAGCCGAGGCGCGCGCTTGTGCAGAAGGAATCACCCGTTATGCAACAAGAAAAATAGAGTGACCATAGAATTTGCAAGGTTTTCAATAACGGGATTGGTGACCAATCACCAGTTATGCAACAGGCAGAATAGAGTGACCATAGAATTTGCAAGGTTTTCAATAACGGGATCGGACGGTCACCGCATCTTCTCACAGCTTGTATATTTTAATTTCCATCTTTTATTTCCCTCGCGTTGCACGGTTTTTCCTTTTCCAAGGAAGGAGGTAGGGTGCTGTCGTGCCGTAACAGGGCTCATATCATACTTTTGGTTGAATTCAAGAAATTGGATTCGGATTCCCACACTTTGGGTGATGGCCCATCCCATCACAAACCCTCCATATCTCTTTGCAACTTCAAAATACTTCTAAACTGACATAATGAGGTTGTATGTTTAGGGTTCAATGGAGGAAGATGAAGCAGAAGGCATGTGTGACAATGGTTGCACAACTGACTACCACAGGCGCCTTTCCGATCCCACAACTAAAGACCACAGGTGGCTTTCCGACCCCAAAATAAACGAAGAAACTACATAGAAATGAAAGCCAAAAGGCGTTGATTATGAGCCAGAAGGTTTTGATTGTGACAGGGAACTAAAATGTGGTAATATCATAGGAGGTCACCAGCGAGATGCTCTGGCCCAAATGGATTGTGATGATCAAATTGTCCCTAAAAAATTCCAGAGACCTAAAAATGGCCTTGGGATTGGCTTGGACCCGAGCTTGTGAGAGTCCCAAACCAAAGAAATTGAATGCCAAGGAAATGTATGTGGAATCAGACAAGTTGGAATGAGGCTCCATGCTCCAGAGGCTACTAAATCCACTCAATAGGTAGGTAATTGCATTTTACTTTCATTATTTAACTATATGAATTACTACAATAAAATTTCACATGAAGGACTTCTGATGGCTTAGGTGTCAGTTCTGTGTGGTAAATTTTATGCTAAAATTGCCTAGGTATTTATTCAGAGGCACAAAATGGGAAGACTCAGAGTTTGATTTTGTGTCTTTTCAAATTTCAACATGTATATGTTAATTCATTTTATCTTAATTCATTTGTAACAAAACCCTTTCATAAATAAGTATTACAACTGGACATACATATATATTGAATTGAGGGATAAACTCCAGCATAAAGTACAGAACCAAGATATGTATAAATATGGGCCTAGAGGGTGTTGTGATGCAGCTTCTTTAGTAAATTTATATACATGTAATTAAGCATAATATGCAGAAAGGAAAATTATCAGACTAAGAGACAAATAGGAAGTAAGAATTTTTTTTAGGTGTCTTGCAGATTTGTGAAATAAATTTAAAACATGCTTTACATGAAATATCAGTGTGGCTGAAAGGTGACATTAATGCCCTAGGGTTAATGGAAAAGACTGCAAATTTCAAGTTTAGTCAATGTTCTGCTTGCTGTCCTAATTTCCAGAAAATTTATTAAAGGAGTTTACTACGGTTGATATGCTCAAAGAGTATGAAGTCTACTTGCACCAAGAAATGACTGTACGTATACGTATATATGACCAAGCAACGAGAAATACAATGAAGAAAATGATCTCTACCATATGTAAACTTGACAAAGTAAATATAATCATGCTGGAACCTTATGGAAATGGGGAAAATAATAATCAGACTATCAATATATGGAACATTCACACAGCTGTAGCATGCTTACACTACATACTATCTATACATACTTGATATGCACATTGAATCTCAACACTAATGTATCATCGTAACGCTAAAGGCCATCATGGTAACTCTGGTGCTCAAAATTAATTAATCAATACATAAGACACACCCATAAACTTTGCACTTAATCATATTTTTGTAGATATCATGGCACCAACCATTGAGCGGTAGTCACCATACAGGTCATACCCTGGAAAATGGGTGTCCATAAGGTAAAATATGATGACATTTGGAATTTAAAGTACCTGTTCCTTGAAAATATGTCTAATAAACATAACTCGAGTATGCTAACTAACTATCGTACGTCATTAGGGTGACACGGTTCATATGGCCATGATGAAATGCCAATATGCTTAAGGATGGTAATAGCAGTCCTTGAAGAATATATTTCAAACTAAAATATACTCTAAACTTACTTCCTTCAGGGCACCCCAACTAAAAAGGAAGAATTGTCCGTTTTATTACCTTGGATCACGCTCAACCTTGGATTCTTATAGCCTTCAATTTTATAGCATTATTCGGTTTCATTCCTTCAGTTTGTAGTAGTAATAAAACAACTCACATTTTTTACCCAAAATCTTATAGTGGAACTGTTTATACAAGAATTTAAATAGAGGATATGACAACATGTTATAACAATGCAATTGTTACAAGAATTGCTCACAGCTTAGTGACAGTTCATGATGTAGCAACGTGTAAAAGGTAATAATATTTCTCAACTACCTATATGTGATAGCAGATTGCCTGTATCCATTTATTGGCCATATTAACACATTGATACTGCAATACTTGTGGGTGACTTCATAATTCGAAGCTGCAAGAATCACTTGTGAATTCTCTCTTGCTATTTATGTGAAAAAGTCCAAATTATAACTACAGTAATTGATTCAGTATGAGTATACTGAATACTTATATATAGTGTGATAGCAGATTGCCTGTATCCATTTATTGGTCATATTAATGCACTGATACTGCAATACTGGTGGGTGACTTCATAATTTGAAGCTGCAAGAATCACTTCTTGTTTTGAGTTCTCTCTCTTGCTATTTATGTGAAAAATTCCAAATTATAACTACAGTAATTGATTCAGTGTGAGTCTACTGCATACTTATATATAGGAATATTAATAGATGCACAAGCATTAGAAAAAACACATTACTAGAACAAATATAAGAGAATTTCAGAGCTTCAAATTTACCAGAACAGAGTTATATTAGGTCACAGTCAATGTTCAAAATCTGGCAATGTACCTCTAGATGATTGTGATGAATTCTTCCTAATAATAATTGATCTACATTTTGTTTGGTGAGATGTGGGGCATCTACGGGTTTGTATTTAGAGCTTGATTGCCTGATTTTACTTTGTCTCATTTTTTGATGGATCTACTTATAGCTTGTTATGTGTGAATATGTCACATGGACAGGGAAAATCTGTTGAAGTACGACAGGGACTAGGATTGCTTTTGAAAAGTAATCTGAGGACAAGTTTTCATATGATGATCACTTTTTATCAGCAATACATCAGATTAGAGTTTCTATCTTGTCTGGGGCCACCAAATAGACACCTCCGTTCAACAGTAGGAACTATTGTTAGTGTTATAGTTCAGTAAGTACAGGTGCGTAGTTGGCTAGAATTACTGCATCCACTGGTTCAATGCTTTAATAGCAATGACTTTAATCATATGGAAGGTGCTCTTGATGCACTATCAAAGGTAACTCAAGGTCTCACTCCTAGCTCTCTGTCTGTTGTAATATATGGATTATTTTTTTTAACTCAACAGGTTTTATGTATTTCAAAAGAATTCAAAGTTTTATGTTTAAAGTTATTTTTTCCTATGTTTTAGAGAGCTACATTTAAAATTGGATTTGTTCTTTTGGATTTTTTTTGGAAATTATCATTTCTTATAATAGATGTAAATTCTAATCAAGCCACAAGAATGGAATGGTTATGGAATTTTCTTGTTTGATGAGTAATAATGTCCTAGATTTCGTTTGCTGAGCCTTGCAATTCCGAGAACCCTAAATGATATAGAAACACCCCGTTACCCCTCCAAAAATAAAAGAAAAAACTTGTTAACCTATATTCAAGCTTTTGGTCATAGCTTCCCCTATAACCAATTCCAATTCCAATGCTTGTTATATTTTGCAGTGCACACTTAGAAATGAACAGTTGATAATGGAGAGAGTGAAACTTTATTTTTTAATGATGTTGTAACAATGATGTAAAATATTTCATGTACATCATGTCATTTATAGTACCCTTTAGAAGTGATGGTGGTTAATCCACCAGCCTATATCATCATCATCTAATGTTTACATTGATCAAATGTTAAACACTAAACATTGAAAGTGTCGTGTGATGCCAATGCTAAAAATAAAGTCATACAATAATTAACACTTTTTTGGAGCATGATGTTTGTTCCTCCAACATCTCCCTTCAAATATGAGCTACTCAATAAAGAGTTGTTTATCACCTCATTTAACACAAACTTGTAGTTGATTACAATATCTTCTCCATCTACAGTCTCTGGGACCTATTCTTGGTGGCCACTCTGCTGGTTCATCATCACTTACATTTCAAAGTGAACTGCATAGCATGGTATTTTGGCTGTAAACTTACTTATGCAACTATCATTGAACATCCCCTTAAATGTTCATCCAAGTCAAGAAATCACTTTTTTATTCACCCAAAACTTTATCTAAAAGATTGCATATGGGTTAACTCCCATCCATGAAGCAATCTGGGTAATTATTTTTTATGCTTGTTGGTTCATTAGGAGAGAAACCTAGATACTGGTTGTGTCATCAAAATTTATTTGCATCAAAATTGTCAGTTTCTTAGTTTTTTTTTTTTTCATATATGGTGATTTCTATCTCTGCTTTTCCTGTTATGAGTGTAGAAAGTTGTTGTCTGCTATCCTTATTTAAAACTATTGATTTGGCACCAGGTCTAACACCAAGATAATTTGCTAGATAAAGATTTTTCAACACTTGTGATCACTGGGAAAGTAGTCACATTAACTGGTTTTTGATACCATTGGAAATTAATATAATATTTTCTTTCTTTCATTTTTTTATCAAGAAACATTGACATTGCAACTTAAATTGAAAGGTTTCATAATTTTCAAGAGCAGAGGTGTTAAAATTGGACAACTAGGTCCAAAATCCATGTTGTGATGCTCAGATGAAGATACCAATATTTTTATTGGGTTCCTCTTTCGGAGAGGTGTAAGATCAATCTAAAATTGATCTTAACCCGATGAGCAGAACATTTATTTTGAATTTATTTTTAATAATTTCAAATATGTGCAGGTCGGCCTTAAGGTTTAACAACCCCAGAAAATGTGTCACACACCTCAGTGATTGATATAAATAGAGTCAATGTTGGAGGACATTTAACTCATCTCATCCTCACACATCATCTCTCCTCTTCTGATTGGTTCGAGCTCCTTGGAGGTAGTTTCAGTTCACACATGGGAAAGAAGGACGAAGACGTTGTTGCTGTTGTTATTGCCATTGCTGCCATTGGGGAAACGTTGACTTTTCTGGGGTTGAATTTGAGTTGACCGTGTGGCTGTTTTGAGGGCTGTTGTGACACATGTTGGGTTGGATGACCAAGGAGACTTTGCTGGTTGAAGCACCCTGTTGACCACCGTAACACACCACCACATTTTTCTGTTTCTGGTTTGTCTTCTATAGATCCACTGGTATGTTCTATCATCATTTTATTTGATTGTTTATGTGATTGTTGTGGTGAAAAGTAAATTTGCATCAAGCATAGAACATCTACATAAATTTACATGGTATCAAATCTAAGGTGAAGACAAGCCTTAATTTATAGCAGCCACTGAAGAAGAAAATGGGTTCCACAAACTATGGTTTCAAGGAGGATGACAAATTGACTGGAAAGGATGACTTCCATGCTTGGAATATGATATTGGATCTCAAATTGGAAGACTAAGATATCATGGACTATGTGCAGGGTAAAATCCAAGAACCTCCATCCACTGCTACTGTTGCTGCCAAAAAAAAGTACAAGAAGGAGGAGATCAAAGCAAAGCTGATGATCAGGGAATCCATTCATAAAATTTTGGTGGCCTACATCTCTGAGTTGGGCACATCCAAAGAGATGTATGATAAATTGATTCTCATGTTCAAGGCCAACAATGCGAATCAAGTACTATTCTTCAAGAATCAATTGAAGAATTTGAGGAAAGGCAGGGATGAGTCTGTCCAATCATACTTTCTGAAGCTGACCGGAATCAAGAACAATTTTCTAGCTATTGGGGAGACAATAGCTGATCGAGATATGGTACTCACAGCACTTGGAGGGCTCCCATCTGAATGGCATGTGTTCAACACTACCATTCTCAATAATGATGTGATACTTGACTTTGATGAACTACTGTCGAGATGCGTTCAAGAAGAGACAAGAATGAAGGAGTATGAAAATGAAGGGAATGCTGCCTACACTGCTCATTCTAGAAAGAAGAACTTTGGTGGTCCATATATCAAAGGAAGAGCAGGGGCACAAGGAAAGAAGGGCAAGTGTTACACTTGTCATAGGCTAGGACACTATGCTAGAGAATGTATTTTCAAGAAGAATTCTCCTTATGGTGATGAAAATCAAAGGAAAAACAAGTTCAAGGGAAAGAGGAAGGTTCCCTTCGACGGAAATGATCAACCTCTCAAAAGGTCAAGAAATTTCAGGTATGAGGAATCAAATGTTGTTGATAAAAGAAATGAATTCATTCTTGTATCTGCCCTCTCTGTTACATCTCCACCCGACACTATGGATTTCTGGTTGATAGATAGTGGTGCTTCAAGGCACATCACTGGCTTCAAGGAAGCACTCTCTGATATGGTTGAGAAGGATACCAATCTGGAAATTATCCTTGGAGATAATGCCACATATCCTGTGAAAGGGACAAGGACTGTGACCCTCCACTTGTCTCAAGGTCAAGTCCTCCGCTTGCACGATGTACTCTATGTACCTAATTTCAAGAAGAACCTTGTTTCTATATCGGCCATGGAAGACAAAGGTTTCAATGTGGCATTCACTGATGGAAAGGTGCACATGTGGAAGAAGAGCTTCAAGGAAGCTATCACATTTGGGTCTAGAATTGATACACTCTACCAGGTTGGAGGAAGTCCACTGGAAGCAATAACATGAGATGCTATCCGACAGACCGATAATGGCATTGAATATGAGACGAACGAGTTCAAGAAATTTTGTAGAGAAGCCAACATCAAGAGGGAGTCCACAATGTTTGTGGGTTACAGCGAAACTTCGAAGGCCTATAGATTATATGTCCCTGGTCAAAGGGAAGTGGAGATATGCCACGATGTGACCTTTGACGAAGTTACTTCCCCGAGGAAAGTATTCAATCTTCCGAGATCTGAGGAAGATCATGAAGCAAGGCATGGAAATCAAGAAGAACCGAAGGATGAAACAGTGCCTGATGTTGAAGGACTGATGGACCCGATTGATCCACCTCCTTCACTGGGAAAGAGACCATCATGGCTCAGGGACACTCTCGAGGATGCTGAGGGACATGCAGCCAAAAAAAAAGCGGGACATTCTGTGAAAGCAAGAAGTTGAGTAGATACCAAGGGGGTATCTAGCAGCGTTGAGTAATATTGTACAATCCAAGCCTAGATCCTTTGAAGAAGTCGTAAAGAATCAAGTCCGGAAGGATGCTATGCACGAAGAGTATGAATCCATTATGAAGAATGATGTCCGGGATGTGGTTCCAAGATCGTAGGACAAAGCAGTTGTCACCTCGAAATGGCTCTACAAGATCAAGCATAGATATGATGGAAGTGCTGAAAAATTCAAGGAAATATTCGTTGCCCATGGATTCTCTCAAAAGGAAGGCATAGATTATGATGACATATTTTCACCTATGGCCCGATACACCACCATTCGATCTATTATAGCCCTTGTTGCCACGCAAGGATGGAGTCTTCATCAAATGGATGTGAAGACCACATTTCTGCATGGTGCGATAAAGGAAGAGGTATATGTGGAGCAACCTCTGGGGTTCGAAGTCTAGGATCGAGACACCCATGTCTGCAGGTTGAAGAAAGCCCTCTATGGTTTGAAGGAAGCACCCAGAGCTTGGTACGTGAGGATAGATAACTATTTGATGAATCTGGGCTTCACTCGAAGTAATGTTGATCCGAACCTTTACTTCTAGGTTGTCAAAGGGAAGCCTCTCGTTCTGGTGCTGTATGTGGATGACCTCTTCCTGACAGGTGCTGACCCTCTCATTCATCAGTGCAAGAGGGAGCTCGCTGCTAAGTTCGAGATGAAGGACCTAGGACTGATGCACTATTTCCTAGGCCTGGAGGTCTGGCAGAGACCTGGAAAGATTTTCCTTTCTCAAGGAAAATACATTGTGAAGCTTCTGGAAAGATTTAGTATGGTCGACTGTAAGTCTAGGTCGACACCAATGGAGCTCGACTTTAAGAAGTTGAGTGGCAGCGCTGTTGGGCCCATGCTAGCTAATCATACCGAGTGTCTTCAACTCATAGGGGCCCTGATGTTCTTAGTGAACACCCATCCAGACGTATGTTGTGTAGTGAACACTTTGAGTCAACACATGGTTGATCATAACATTCACCGGGTTGGTGCCAAGAAACTCTTGAGATATCTCTGGGGCAAGATAGACCATGGGCTGACATACACTGCTGGGAGCATGACACTCCTTGGATATACTAATGCCAATTGGGCTAGCAGTGTGGTGGATTGCAAGGGCACATCTGGATGTTGCCTCGCACGTAGATCTGCTTCGGGCAGGAAACAAAAGTTGGTAGCCTTGAGCACCACTGAGGCCGAATACATTGCAGCATGTATGGCCTGTTGTGAAGTCACTTGGTTGCGAAATATTTTCAGTGAGTTGTTCGAGCATGTGCTAGATGCCACCGTTATCCTTTCTGATAACCTGAGGGGGATTCGTTTGTCATAGAATCCTGTGTTCCACGAACGATCCAAGCATGTTGATGGCTAGTATCATTTTATCCGGGATATGGTAAAACGAGGAGCCGTAAGGCTCGATCATATAGGAACTGATGAGCAGGTCACAAATATTCTCATAATGCCCTTGGGGAAGGTCATGTTCGTAACCTTCCGTGAGAATCTTGGAATCATGGAACAACCCTATTCTCAGGGTCTAGTTGGACGATGAGCTCTGGGAGCTCTGGTGGGGCCTTGGGGATAGTTCCTCGGAGCTATAAGCACATATGAGGCTAGGCTTACCAAATCTTGTGGTGGTTTTGCCCCACCTTTATGATATTTGAGTAGGTTCACCTCTCATGATCTATGCCTCGTATGCATCCTACCCACTGAGTTCCGAACTCATAGGAAGTACCTCTCATTTGGCCAATGAGGTGGAAAAAGCTAGAGACTAGTAGCAAATACTGATGTATGCATCATAGATAGCTGTACTCTCTATCTAGGATGGCACGTGTCCAACCACTTGATCTGGGATCAAGTCTAGTGAGGTTTCGGACCTCATACCGACTTCGGGTTAGATGAACCAACTTCGGGTTGGTATGTGAATCTTTGAGTCCATGTGAGGTTTCGGACCTCCAACTGACTTCGGGTCAGCGAGACTAACTTCAGGTTAGTATATATGACTCTCTTAAGTCCAAGTGAGGTTTTGGACCTGTTAGAGTCGGTCCTTACAGCCCTCCGTCAGAGATCATTTCGCTTTTTGCATATCATTTTAGGTGTCTCGCTCACTTCACTTTATTGCATTTCGCTAGGGGCATGCCATTAACTGACGAGAGGGTTTGGTCGTCTTGTATTCCCTCATGCTTGTACCTGCTGGGCTAATTAAAACTCCTCAAAAATCATCGAAGTTCAGGTCACGTCATTCATGGTCATAAATGATTATTTTCGTCAACAAGAGTATGTTTAGTTTTAGAGTCTAGGGTTCAGTCTTTTGATATATTTAATAAAAGCCCGCAGGCCATGAGGATGGTTTTCAAAAAGGTTCTTAGATTAAATTTTCATCATCAAACACATTTGAGGACATTTCTAGTTCAAAACTCTGTTTTGAACAAGAAACTGTCAAATTTATTTTTTGTAACAATCATGTATTTTTTCTACCATAAAAAATTTCAATGCAACCTCTGGTCTTTTCCGAATTCCAAATGCCAAAATCCCTGCAAAAATAAAAACATTTCATCAGTCCAAAACTCAGAAAATCAATGAAAAGCCAAAAGACAGAAGTTCAAAGAAATGACAAAGTGCTAAATGAGAAACATTACAAAGTGGGTTGTGGAGGAAGTAAAAATTAAATCCAACTCTTGCAAGACATTTCTCCAAGTTATATAAGCCATTTGAGTCAAGTTACATTTTCAAATTCTCACAACAAAGTCGAAGTTGGAGGTTGTAGACAAATTTCATTGTTGAAGGGCCGGAATTGTGTTGACAGAGTGCGCGCGACGCATACAAAGGAGCATGCGGCGCATAGGATGCGCGCGGCGCACTGGGCGAGTTTGTGCAGTTCATTTTTACACGAGCGCAGCGCACCAAACCAGCGCGACGCGTTGGGCATGCGCGCGGCGCATAGACCCCTAAGGCCGGAAAACTACCCTCCTTCACCCAAACTCGTATCAAATCGCCTCATTCGCCTTCAACATATATTTGTCAAACATCTTGATTTCAGCATCATGTCAGAGACGGATTCAGTTTATGAGCAGGGGTATGACAGTGATTCCACAGCGGAGGCTAATGTGCCACGGAGGTCTCACAAAAGTGGCAAAAGTGGTAGACATGTCAGGGAAGAGCCTACTTCTTTGGCTCAATTACAGGCTTGCCCGCTTGCAATGGATTTTTTTCAGCATCAGTCATGTTTCCAATACTATGATATGATTTCCCAAACTCAGCATCATCATGAGCTAGCTCGCCTATTTGTTCTACATTTACATGATGGCCGTGTAAACCTTGCCGGAGTAAACTTGATTTTGTCACCAGAGACCATTGCTCAGGCCACCGGGATACCAAACGTAGGAGAGGAATGGAACAAACGGCAGCAGCTAGAGAAATCCTATTATGAGCCCTATATCAGACTTGGATATATGAGGTAGCTGAGAAGGGTATTTCCATTCCGATTTCTGAGGGATGAGTATGCACCATTGATGAGATTGATCATTCGATATTTCAGTTGTGAAGGCAGATTCTTACGCCTCTATGCGTACCATATCCATTTGTTGATGCATTTCACGAGGGTACGTATGATGAGAATTCCATACTTCATGTACCGCAACATAGAGTGGATGACATTTCTTGTACAGAAGAAGACCCTAGCACAGCAACATAACAACATATATCATTACGCGCTGATCAAAATCATGGTGGTACATCAGCTCACACAGCAGGGCATCGCATGGGATGAGTTCATCTCCCGTGATTTCTTTGCAGCGCCACAGCCGCCTCCCGAGGTAGTTCATGATGAGGGAGAGCCTTCACACCAGCTTGATATTCCTGAGACTGAGCATATCAGCGCTCTAGTGTATGTGACATATCAGCGAGGTCACAGAGCCTTATTTGCAGCTACACAACGAGTACTATCTCCACCCGGGGTGGAAGGGGTCGTTGACTTCATCGATGGCGCAGTATTATCTCCACCGAGTGGAAGGGTGCTCGCCTTCTTCATCGGCATAGGTATAGGTTGGAGACGGAGAAGAGGCCTATGCGATGGGGGGCCTTTGGGAAGCGAGACAGCATTTTATACTCATCGATGTTGATGCGAGCTCTCTGGCCTTCGGCCCGAGGAGGTCATCCAGGAGCAGAAAGTTGAAATTGGTACTTTGACAGAAAATTTTCAGAGAGCACAGTGGGTGATAAAGTACTTGGAGCAGCAGAACAAACAGCTGGAGGATCAGCACACACTTGTAGAGCTGCAGCGAATCCGTGAAGATCGACAATTGGCCAGGAAGAGACCAGGTGACATGACACCGACTGATCGAGAGACTTGCCTCACGCATGTTAACATTCATCTGGAGAATTTTTTGGCAAAGGCCAATAGAGACAAAGACATGCTTCGTCATATGAAAGGTCATTATTGGGCCCGCATGCACGTCTACAAAGCAAAAATGAAGATCCTGAAGAGAAGGTTGAGCAGAGCACTGAAACGGTGAAAGAGGCCTGATCCACTCCGGATTTTGGCCGAGGCTTCATTGGCTGAGCATTAGGCATGATGGGGGATATTCTCTCCAAATTTCAGCAAATTTGGAGAATTTTTTGTCATTTTGGAAAATTTTGGTCTCAAAACAGGTTTTTCCGCCCAACGCGTAGCGCGTCACGATGCGCGCTTATGATTGGGACACTTTCTGGAGGAAAAATTTGTATTTTTGGATTTTTCATGGTAATTTATGCATGCTCAGAAATGGCTGAATCATTTCATCAACTTCTGGATGATCAAAAGGGCCAAAAACACCATGAAAATCACCTTTCTGCCACCTTTTGCACCAGCAGGAAGTACTTTTGGGAGAATGACGTTTTGGAGGGGAAAATGAGCTCCAAATTGAAAAATTCCACTTGGGTTGGATAGCAGACATCCAGGGCTTTCAAAAAAGACATCATGAGCTTGATTTTGACTCTAGGAAGTTCTCCAAAAGCAGGTCCAAAGGCGCGCGGCGCATAGAGATTTTTGGTCAATTTTTCATCTTCCAGCTTAGAATTTTGGCCAGTTGGACCAGTTTTGATTGTGGATGTAATTTTTGAGTTATCTTGATGTATTTTTGTGGTTTTAATGTAACTTTGACTCACTTTTACCTATTCTAGATGATTCACTCACAAAAAAGTAAAAATCAAGTGAATGAATCAGTTTCCTTCCTTTTAGAGGCAAGTTGTTTGGCTGCCTAGATTTTAGCTCCTTGTTTAGAATTGGTTGAAACTGCTCCTAGAAGGAGGAATTCGACCCCTAGAAGCATGGGAAGGGGTTAGGATGGTCTATATGATGTATTTTCTGAGACACTTTCAGGGTTGGACTCTTGCGAAAAGTTTGGCACACTATTGTACATATTTTCTGCATTTTGGCTAAGGAAAGATCAGAGGCTTTGCAGCACCTGTTGGGATTCTTGTGGATTTCAGTTTTGATGGTGTGTTCTCTCAGTTATTTGTAAGTTCTTTAATTTTTAATGTATGTCATTCCCTTCTTTTTCTTCTGAAACTAAATGAATGAGTAAATGAGGTAGAATCCATTGATTCCAGTGCTCTGCCTTTAAATTTGTTTAGTTTTATATGTTTTCGCCAGTTTGGAGAGGATCCTTGTTCTCCCTTGCCCTCTTCAGCCCCTTTTCATTCTGATCCATCTATACAAATAATCAAAAGCATCAAGACTACTGCCTACCTTGCCCCAACTCGAATTTTGCAAAGATCTAGCCTCATCCCCGAGCCCAAAATTGTTTTTCCCATTTTTCCAACGAAAGACCCAAAAATTTAAAACAAATCTTCCTATATATTTACTAGCCTAAGATCAGTATCCATCATAAGTCATCTCAGCCCCTTTGAAGACCTTTTTCTGAGATAGACCCGGAGAGAGCCCTCTCCTGTCCTCATAGGGCTAGCTACAAGGCTGAGCTTAGTTTGATGTTGCCTTGAGATTTACCTTATTTCAGCCTAAGGTAGTTTCGAGCGCTAACATAGTGGCGACCATACTGGGGAATAAAATCTCAATGGTTTGCTTTTTGATGTGTTCATTTCATGAGTTATAGACGGAGTCTGAAGTCACGCCAGGTAGCTTTCGAAACGCTTTTGCCATGCATAAGCGGAAGTAGATAAACATTGCTTCAGTCGATCTCCGGTTTAGCTTGTGAATGCAGCACTTGATTTGAAAATTACCCTAGTACACTTGTTTGTTCTAGACTTTTGGATGATTGAGTCTAGAAGTCGATAGGCTAAAAATAATCGGTTGTGTCCTTTGGTTTTTTTTTGAATAAATCAATACAATGGCTTCAAAAAGGCATACTAGATCAAATCTTGGTCCAAATCCGGCTCCAGTATATGAAAACCCCAACCTAATCCCAATAATTTTTCGTCGAGAAGCTCCCATTATTTCTTTGGTCAAATCTCACTCATACCCCATTGTTTTTTAATACATTAAAGATATTGAGTTTGACGATCAGTTCGAGTTATCATTGTTTGAAACCAAATCCGGAAGTGCTACTGGTTCCACCGCCATCAATCCTAAGTTCATCAAGTATCTATAAGTTGAACAAGCAAATAGATCTATTGATAATTATATTCTCAACCTTCAAAACTCCATTGTGGCAGCCAACATCCCTAAATTCATTGAATCTGCATCCGAAACTCTTGGGCCATCTGAAATTGCATCCGGTTCATGGATTCCCACTGAACCTCCCTTTATCCCTACCATTCACGTGCAGCTTGAGATCTCTGATTAACAATCAGCAGTAGTTCGTCCTCCATCTCCACCGCATACACCTCGTTCATCTACTGCTCCCATTCCACCTGTTTCTCCAAGACAGATTATAAATCCGCCAAGAGCCATGGCTGCTAGATTTGCACCTCTTGTTTTACCTGCAAATTTGGATCCTATGCCCGCTGATTGTCAGAGTAAGATTCCAATATTTGATGGCACTCCGCAGAGTGTGTCTGCCCAGCAGCACATTTTTAGAATGACAAATTTCTTGGACCTGCATGAAATAGATGAAGAGAATGTGTCCATGAGATTGTTCGCCCAGACTTTTGGAGGTGAGGTTCGTAAATGGTTCAGAGATTTACAACCCGGAAGTATCAATACATTACAAGAGCTTCAGACACAATTCCTAGATCGGTGGGAGATGAAGAAAGATCCGCTGCAAATTACTTCTGAGTATACTAGCATCAAGCGTAATCCTGGTGAGTCCGTTCAAGATTATATTATCAGATTCAATACAGTGCATGATGCAATTCCAGATGACTTAAGACTGTCCAGAAAGTCAGCTCTCCTTAAATTCCCAGATGGTTTCGATCCGGAGATGGCTTATTCATTACGAGATAGAGATCCACCTACCTTGGAAGATATGCAAAATATTACTGTTAGTGTTGAGGCGAATCTGATTGATAAGAGAGCCAGGTTGAAAGCAGAGAAGAGAGTGACCATAAAAGAAGAAGCTTCCACATCTACATCAGAACAGCACTTGCTTCGCGAAATGGAAAAAATGTTCAAATGAATGACGCTTGATAAGCCAGAACCGCAGATTCAAAATCCCAACTACCGTGGCCAGAAGCAGCCACAGTTCAGAATTAAGCAGCGTGAACAGAGAGTACAAGAGCCGGCAGCCCAGCAGCAAGTTAAAACACCTCTTCTGCAGAATTTTGTGAGTCAAGATTCAGACGATGACGATGATGTAGTAGGGGAGAAAAACCACTTCTTTACTCCCGATGATCTGCCCATTTACATCACTGAAGATGAAGAGTATGCAGAAAGTTCAGCTGCACAGAAAGATGAGGATTTTATTTTAGCAAATGATGTAGCTCTGGAGGAAGAATCAGATGAATACCAAAGAGGGTATATGAATGATTTTTCCGCTCAGCAGAAGCAATACTCATTGAGAAACAGAGATGTGCCCATAAACCCAATTCAGAAGAGAAAAGAGGCTTCAGCTCCGAAGATGGATTCACCTATACCACAGAAGAAAGGAAAAGAGACGATTGATCCTGCAGCTAACAAATCATCATCAGCAGAAAATTCAAATCAGCCAAGCATAATGAAGGATAAGGCTGAAAGGAAAGAAGTTCCAGTCAAAGAGATTGAAAAGGTTTTAGCTTTTAGTTTGGAGAATGAAATTTCTAAATTAAAGGTATCTATTCCTTTGACAGAAATTATGAAGAACAGCGGTTATAGAGGTCAAGTCTCTAAAATTCTGAATTTTGATCCAATGTTTGACACGGTGAATATTGAAGATGATCAGCCCGAATTGATATTTGGGCCTACTTTAGATGGTGAGTCCCCTAACAGTGATGTTCCTCCCTTTTATATCAGTTTGAGGTTGCATGAATATGTATTGCATAATGCCATGTTCGATTCCGGTGCTTCGCACAATCTTATGCCAAAAGCGATCATGGAAAAGTTGGGTTTAGATATTACAAGGAAGTACCATGATTTGTAATCATTTGATTCCAGTCGAGTGAGATGTATCGGACTCATCAAAGATTTGGTCGTAAGTTTAGATCAGATTCCTGCGGAGAATGTCTTGATGGACGTGGTTGTGGCGGACATTCCTCCCTGATTTGGAATGCTCCTTTCTAGATCTTGGGGAGCAAAGTTGAAAGGTACACTACAGTTAGATTTCTCCTATGAAACAATTCCTGTCTTTGGCCAAATGAGAAAGTTATATCGAGAGCAGAAGATGAAATACATGATAACAAGCAAGGAGAAACCAATCAATCATCCTATAAATTATGTACATACAGACTTAGAGTCTTTTGTTTTGTTTGCTGATAGTTTTAATGATATAGATAGTCAGTTAGTTCAGGCAGAAGATATACCAGAGATCACCGAGAATTTTAGAGAAGTTCTGCAGAAAGAAAGACGAGAAAAGCAAGCTATTGTTGAGCAATCAGCTAAAGACGATGGGCAGCAAACAGAAAAAGCAGAGCTGACACAATTTCAGCACTTAGAGGATGATGAAGATGGTCTTTGGACCATGGATTTCGATGGCGCAGTGGGTAGTGATGGTGCTGGAATTGATGTTTGGATACGCAGTCCATTTTCCGCTCCGAATAAGGTCCCGAGCAATGTGCGAGTATGTTCCTACAAACTAGCATTTGATTGTTCTAACAATGAGTCTGAGTATGAGGCTCTGATTGCTGGCCTAAAGATTCTAAGAAAGCTGAAAGCGAAAAGAATTGCAGTCTATGGTGATTCCGAGTTGGTGATAAAACAGGTAAAGGGTGAGTTTCAAGCCAAGCGTCCTCGCATGAGGGCTTACCGTAATGCAATTTTAGACATTTTGAAGTTATTTTCAGATTATACCTTGACGTGTGTGCCTCGCATACAAAATGGTGTTGCTGATGGACTTGCTAAGGCAACAAGCAATTTAAAAATCCCAATGAATTCCAGCAATAAGTTTGAGATCCATGTGAAGCACCGCCCTACCGTTCCGGATAATCAGAGATGTTTGCAAGTTTTTCAGGACGATGAGGAGATTAGTGATTTTTTGCAAAACAAGGGTAAGTTTAAAGATACCTCCATAGATACAGAACATGATGATGGTAATGATGATATGCAGATAAATCAAATGGAAGTGCTGCAACTTAAAGATAACATCATTCCTAAAGGATTGATTCCTTTAGAGGAACTCTTTGATCAAGACAATGTAGCCCGCAAACCGACATTGAGGCCGACTGAAAAAGGTGTTGAAGAAGTAAATATTGGGACAGCTGAAAACCCCAAGATGGTAAAGTTATCCAAGTCATTGTCACCGGAGGTAAGAGCTGAGTATGTGAGATTGTTGTCTTCATTTGCTGATGTTTTCGCGTGGGATTACTTAGATTTAAAAACGTATGACACTAATATCATTTAGCATACGATCCCTATTAAACCAAATCAGAAGCCTTTCCGTCAGAAGTTGAGGAGAATCAATCCGAAGCTACTACCATCGATTGAAAAGGAGGTAAATAGGTTGTATAAGTCAGGAATCATTGTAGCTATCATATTTTCTGATTGGATATAAAATTTGGTGCCCGTGAGGAAAAGGGAAAGCACGGAAAATTTGAAAACCTTTGGAAGGTTCCTTTTAAGATTGCAGCATATCATGGTCAGAACACCTTTCTTCTCAAGGAAATGAACGGGGATGATTGTCCTGGAGGGCCGATCAATGGTCGGTTGCTCAAGCGATACCATTTCTGAGTATTTTCTGCTGATTTCATCATCATTGTATATATCATTGTACTTCTGTTTTATCGCAAGTGTGTACTGATCTCTCATCTTCAGTCTGGGGCCTGGAGCGAAGGATATAATTTTGAAGAAGGAGGTTAGTTGGTTTGAGGTTTGTCAAGTCAGTTTTATCAGTATTTTCAGTTTTAAAGTCGAGTCAGTTTCAGTCAAGTTTCAGTCAAGTTTTCAATCAATAAATATATCCAAGGTTTTGTGTTATCTGTTGAAATAATGACTCCATCACCCAATGGATGTAGGCACTGTCTAACTCCTCCAGAGATCTGCCGTTCTTGGCATCTCCTTGGAGCCACCATCCCCATTGGAGCCAATGTTAGAGTCGGTCCTTACAGTCCTCCGTCAGAGATCATTTCGCTTTTTGCATACCATTCTTAGGTGTCTTGCTCACTTCACTTCGTTGCAATTCGCTAGGGGCATGCCATTGACTGACGAGAGGGTCTGGTCGTCTTGTATTCCCTCATGCTTGTACTCGCTGGGCTAATTAAAACTACTCAAAAATCATCGAAGTTCAGGTCATGTCGTTCATGGTCATAAATGATTATTTTCGTCAACAAGAGTCTTTTAGTCCTAGAGTCTAGGGTTGCAGTCTTTTGATATAATTAATAAATGCCCGCAGGCCCTGAGGATGGTTTCGAAAAGGTTCTTAATTCAAAGTTTCATCATAAAAAACATTTGAAAACATTTCTAGTTCAAAACTCTGTTTTGAACTAGAAACTGTCAAATTTATTTTTTGTAACAATCATGTATTTTTCCACCATAAAAAAAATTTCAATGCAGCCTCTGGTCTTTGCTGAAGTCAAAATGCCAAAATCCCTGCAAAAATCAAATCATTCCATCAGTCCAAAACTCAGAAAAACAGTGAAAAGCCAAAAGACAGAATTGCATTAAATGATAAAGTGCCAAAATGCAAAACATTATAAAGTGGGTTGTGGAGGAAATAAAAACCAAATCTGATTCTTGTGAGATATTTCTCAAGCTATATAAACCATTGGAGAAAAGTTATTTTCACAAGTTTTCAAAGCAAAGAACAAATTGGAGTGTTGAAGGGCGAAAGTCTTGTTTTGAAGCCGAGGAGGTGAACTGAGAGTGCGCGCAACGCATAGAGAGCGCGCGGTGCACTGGGCATCAATTGCCTTTGTATTTTTGCACACGCGCGACGCATATAGAGCGCATGGCGCATAGAGCCATAAGGCCAGAAAATTTCACTCCCTCACCCAAATTCGTTCCAAAACGCCTCATTCATCTGCAAGTAAGTTATTCACGCCTGCTCATTGATTCATGGATATGTTATGGTGTTTCAAATGAGGAAAAAACAAGTGTTTGATATGGTGAACGTTAAACCCTATATTCATTGCCAAATTCGCTCCATAGGGTTTTGAAACAAATGTTGGTGATATTGTGGGGGTTTCAAGTCTTATGTTGTTGACATATATGCTCATGCCATCCACTGTCATTGGTGTCACTGCTTATTATACACCACAACCTCAGGGTCTCTTTCCTATTCCATCATTGCTGTCACTGTGATTACCATATCATTGTCTCATTGCTTTATCATTTCTATTGTAGCACATTCCCATATTCACTATCCCACATCCTCCATTGACAAAGCCTAATTGTCATTGCAAGTGCTATTTCTTTGTCCTACACTACACTACACTCATTCCTATTCACTTGTCAAATCCCCATGTAGTCAAGCAGTGGCTGTTTTCCCATTCAAACTCACTTGATAGGACTTTTATCATTATGGTTTTCCTATAGCACCTTGATACATATGTGACACATTTGGGATTAGAGCATACACTGAACTCTTGTTTTCACCCTACCTATATCAGCATATATTTTTCAAACATCTTGATTTCAGCGCCATGTCAGAGACTAATTTAGTTTATGAGCAGGAGTATGACAGTGATTCCACAGCAGATATTAATGTGCCATGGAGGTCTCACAAAAGTGGCAAAAGTGGTAGGCATGTCAGGGAGGAGCCTACTTCTTTGGCTCAATTGCAGGCTTGTCCGCTTGCAATGGATTGTTTTCAGCATCACATGTTTCCAATACTGTGAGATGATTTCCCAAACTCAACATCATCATGAGCTAGCTCGCCTTTTTGTTCTACATTTACATGATGGCCGTGTAAACCTTGCCGGAGTAAACTTCATTCTGTCACCAGAGACCATTGCACATGCCACCGGGATACCAAATGTAGGAGAGGAATGGAACAAACGACAGCAGCTAGAGAAATCCTATTATGAGCCATATATCAAACCTGGGTATTTGAGGCAGCTGAGCAGGGTATTTCTGTTCCAATTTCTGAAGGATGAGTATGCACCATTGATGAAACTCATCATTCGATATTTCAGTTGCGAGGGCAGATTCTCGCGCCTCTATGCGTACCATATCCGTTTGTTGATGCATTTCACGAGGGTACGTATAATGAGCATTCCATACTTCATGTACCGCAACATAGAGCGGATGACATTTCTTGTATAGAAGAAGACCCCAGCACAACAGCATAGCAGCATATATCATTACGCGTTGATCAAAATCATGGTGGTACATCAGCTAACACAGCAGGGCATTGCTTGGGAGGATTTCATCTCCCGTGACTTCTTCGCAACATCACAGCCACCTCCCGAGGTAGTTCAAGATGAGGGAGAGCCTTCACACCAGTTTGATGTTCCTGAGACTGAGCATATCAGTGCTCCAGTGTATGTGACATATCAGCGAGGCCACAGAGCCTTATTTGCAGCTACACGACGAGTACTATCTCCACCCGAGGTGGAAGGGGTCTCGTTGACTTCATCAGCAACGCGAGTACAATCTCCACTCGGTGTGGAAGGGGTCTCTCCTTCTTCATCAGCACAAGTACAGGTTCAGGACAGAGGAAAGAGGCCTATGCACGATGAGGGACCTTCAGGAGGCCGAGACACTGATTTTATACTCATCGATGTTGATGCGAGCTCTCCTAGCTCGAAATTGAGGGAGGTCATCCAGGAGCAGAAAGCTGAAATTGGTACTTTGACAGAGAATTTGCAGAGAGAAAAATGGGTGATAAAGTACTTGGAGCAGTGGAAAAAACAACTGGAGGATCAGCACACACTTGTAGAGCTGCGACAAATCCGTGAAGATCGACAATTGGCCAGGAAGAGACCAGGTGACATGACACCGGCTGATCGAGAGACTTGCCTCACGCATGTTAACATTCATCTGGAGAAGTTGTTGGCAAAGGCCAATAGAGACAAAGACATACTCCGTCATATGAAAGGTCATTATTGGGCCCGCATGCACGTCTGCAAAGAAAAAATGAAGATCTTCAAGAGAAGGTTGAGAAGAGCACTGAAACGGCGAAAGAGGCCTGATCCACTCTAGATTTTGGCTGAGGCTTCATTGGTTGAGAATTAGGCATGATGGGGGATCTTCGCTCCGAATTTCAGCAAATTTGGAGAAGTTTTTGTCATTTTGGAAAATTTTGGTCTCAAAACAGGTTTTTCCGCCCAAATCGTAGCGCGTCACGACGCGCGCTTATGATTGGGACACTTTCTGGAGGAAAAATTTGTATTTTTGGATTTTTCATGGTAAGTTATGCATGCTCAGAAATTTGTGAAGCATTTCATGAAGTTCTGGATGATCAAAAGGGGAAAAAACACCATGAAAATCACCTTTCTGCCACCTTTTGCACCAGCAAGAAGTACTTTTGGGCGAATGACGTTTTGGAGGGGTAAATGAGCTCCAAATTGAAAAATTCCACTTGGGTTGGATAGCAGACATCTAGGGCTTTCCAACAAGCTATCATGAGCTTGATTTTGACTTTGGGAAGTGCTCCAAATGCAGGTCCAAAGGCGCGCGGCGCATAGAGCTTTGGCGCGCGGCGCATAGAGATTTTTGGTCAATTTTTCATCTTCCAGCTCAGAATTTCGGCCAGTTGGACCAGTTTTGATTGTGGATGTAATTTTTGAGTTATCTTGATGTAATTTTGTGGTTTTAATGTAACTTTGACTCACTTTTACCTATTCTAGATGATTCACTCACAAAAAAGTAAAAATCAAGTGAATGAATCAGTTTCCTTCCTTTTAGAGGCAAGTTGTTTGGCTGCCTAGATTTTAGCTCCTTGTTTAGAATTGGTTGAAACTGCTCCTAGAAGAAGGAATTTGACCCCTAGAGGAATGGGAAGGGGTTAGGATGGTCTATATGATGTATTTTCTGAGACACTTTCAGGGTTGGACTCTTGGGAAAAGTTTGGCACACTATTGTACATATTTTCTGCATTTTTGCTAAGGAAAGATCAGAGGTTTTGCAGCACCTGTTGGGATTCTTGTGGCTTTCAGTTTTGATGGTGTGTTCTCTCAGTTATTTGTAAGTTCTTTAATGTCTAATGTATTTCATTCCCTTCTTTTGCTTCTGAAACTAAATGAATGAGTAAATGAGGTAGAATCCATTGATTCCAGTGCTCTGCCTTTAAATTTGTTTAGTTTTATATGTTTTCGCCAGTTTGGAGAGGATCCTTGTTCTCCCTTGCCCTCTTCATCCCATTTTCATTCTGATCCATCCATACACATAATCAAAAGCATCAAGACTACTGCCTACCTTGCCCCAACTCGAATTCTGCAAAGATCTGGCCTCATCCCCGAGCCCAAAATTGTTTTTCCCATTTTTCCAACGAAAAACCAAAAAATTTAAAACAAATATTCCTATCTATTTACTAGCCTAGGATCAGTATCCATCATAAGTCATCTCAGCCCCTTTGAAGACCTTTTGCTGAGATAGACCCGGAGAGAGCCCTCTCCTGTCCTCGTAGGGCTAGCTACGAGGCTGAGCTTGGTTTGATGCTGCCTTGAGATTTACCTTATTTCAGCCTAAGGTAGTTTCGAGCGCTAACACATGGGAGACCTAAAAGACCTTCAGTCACCTTACTTACCTCAAAAGACAAAATAGAGTACAAACAACTAGAAAGTACTTCAAAGAACATACCTAAGGTTATTATCAACCTGACAAAGGACTTCTGAAATAGCCTAAAGAGTACACACAGTCAATGCAAAGCCATTAAGCAGAGTGGGCACGAATACTTCCATCCCCTTTGTCTTAATGGACCATTTAAGTTCATATCTACTACTCCTCCTCTCCATTCACATATAAGTATTCATTGAAAATTTCATTGTAAAGGTTGTTGGTTGATAGGGATTTTATCGACTGTTTGAACTGTTATTTGGGGAAGTAGCTGAGTAGTTTGTGAATAGTAGGCTGGGAAGAGAAATTGTGGATTGTAACAAGCCACTGAGCTCAAAGTATGTGATTGGTTTTGCACATCAATTGAACAAGCAGATTTCGCAGGATCCTGGTCTATATTACTGGTGATGTTTTCCTTACTACGATTGTCTCATTTCATGTTTATATCATACTGTCCATATAATATCCGATAAGAATCAGTAATCTAGCTTAGGATATGCTATTGCAAAGTACCATAATGATTCCTCCTCTTCTTATCTTTTATGTTTTCTGCTGATTGTCTATCTGAGAGAAAATTCACATAATTTAACCAGTCAAAGAGGTTGGTTTGCCCATGCTTACTGATGTATGAATTTAGAGTTTTTTTTTAGATGTTTTTGTCTAGTTTTAGCTGGAAGAATTGGGATACTGGGGATTGGAGTTAGCCCCATCCACTAGGGTCCTTTTCTAACAGTTGGCCTTTCTAAGATCCCTTTGAGTGAGTGTCAAAATCATTGAAGGTTCAAAGTCTTTCTCTGATCTTAGGCCTTACTCTGTGTTTCATCTTTAATGTTTTCTACCATTATGAAAGTGGTTATGAGGACTGCTGGACTGATTTCTTTAAGATTATGCTGAAAGCAGGTCTGGATTTAAATGACATCTAACCTAATCTTAAGCTGCCCTTTGTGTATTTATTGAGAGTTTCCTTTGAAGTGTGTCAAAGCAGGATAGGTTCAAAGTCCTTACCTCATCTCAAGTTGCACTCTGGTTTCTTTCCTTTCACCCGTTCTTGATGTTCCATCCCACCATCTATCAAAAAGATCCTTTGGTATAGATTACTTGCCCTATGGAAACCCTTGGATGGCTGTTGTGTAAATTAAACCCTTTTATGACTCCATAGCCCAATGGATTGGCACTTCTCTTGAATTATCTTCCCATGCTGAAACATCCCGCTACTTTGTTCCTTTTCACTCCACATAACCTCTTCAGTTAATGATCTCCAACCAAACAAAAAAACCTAAAACCCCTGTGCTTCATACCTAGCCTAATACCTCAATTTGAGCTTCAAAGATATATCATTCTTTGCATCTATAGAGAGATCCCTCTCTAGATTCAGGAGGGCTAGATCCTAGGATCCCAAAGTGGATTTATGTTGTCTTGTCTTTTGGTCTTGTCAATCTGGCCAAAACACAGGAACCACAACATAATGGCGACTCCACTGGGGAATTTCTGAGTGTTTTCCATCTTATACATCCTTAGGACCTCATAAATCCAAAATCTCTGGTTAGATTGGTATTCAATTGTTGATGGTGGACAACACCCTACTTAAAACATTCAAATTCATCCACCTGGCGACTCCACACTCCATAATTCTAAAAAAACCAAATGAATCCACTGGTAGAAGACTATGAACTAGTTGAGAAGATACAGTGACCTCTTTCCTAATTTACAAACATGCTTCCACATATACAGCGAAGATATGCCCCTATGAGTAGGGATCATATCCCTGGATTCCCAGACAAAATGCTTGAAGTAAATTGGTTGAAAAACCTACCTACCTTTCAGGGTGAAAATGTTGATGACCCCTTGTTACATCTCATCAAGTTTCATCTGCATGTGTGGAGGTTTAAAGTTGAATGGCATGAAGACTGCCTAATTAAAATGTTCATGGCAACATTAGAAGGAAAAGCTAGGAATTGGTATGAATGGTTAGAACCCAAAAGTTTGTTTTCTTTAAAGGACATGCACCAAGTATTTTAAAAGAATTATAAAGGAAACTCTCTATCCTTATCATGGGATTGTTGTGATCAATCTCAGAATATCATGCAGTACCTATTAGATATTGATGAGGATTTGGTTAATATGCATCCTGAAGATTTGTTAACATCCATTCAAGAATTTCATATGCATCCTAGCTATCACAAGAACCTGGATGAAATAGTTGAGGAAGAAATTAACCAAGAAATCAAAGAAACTCCTCAAGATATTCCTGAAAGCACAAGTACTGGTTCACCATCCCTTGTAGCTGAGGCTCAAGATGAAATACAGCCTCAAATCCAGTCTTCACAAGAAACAGAGAGTTGCTGCACTTCTGCTCAAAGATTCACAAGAACATCTTCCCCTTTGACAGAAGAAGAAATAGATCAGATCATCAATAGACAGCCAACCTCTAAATTTTTTTGTAGTACAGACATTCTTGCCCATTCATCTACTGAGCCTTGTTGTACAGAGTGGGAAAGCTTTCATGTAAATCAGAATGAAGAAAGAACAACTGATAGTCTAGTATGTCTGATTGGTAGCATTACTTACATTCATGATTTTCCTACTTTTGATCTATCTGATGATGATGTTCTCCAAATAGAAGATGATTTTGCAGGGCCATCATTAGTAGATTTATGGGAGGAAGATCAGTCCCATCAACTCCAAGAAAGTAATGAGCCAAAGCAGCCTATCTATGATACTGGTGGGGAAAGTTATGAAAGCACAGTAGTAGACGAAGATTTATTGAATCTTCACTCTGTTTTATTTCAAAGCATCAGTAACAGTTTCCATGTGATTGGAAGTCAGCAGCCTTTCATCTCAAGGGATGAAGAGGAAAACAAGGAAGATATTTTTGAGTAGATTGAAATTAAGGAGCCTTCGCTTAAAAAGGAGGAAGCAATAGAGCATACCCTTGCTCAAGAATACATGGATCTTTTCACAGAGCTCAACCCGCCAGATCATAATATCTCAGAGCTACAAGAGGACAAAGCTGTAATATATGATGAGTCCTCCAGTTCAGATGATGATGAATATGAGGGAGATTCTCTTTCTCAAGAGAGTCTTGTTCTTGATCTAGTGGAAGAGGAAGCAATCATGGTTGAAACCTACTTGCCAAATACTCATAACTAGGTATCATTTCAAGATCCTTATGTTCATTTCCCGTAGACAGTTGAAGAAGGATCAAAGGTCATTTTGAGCAGCTTGTTGCAGACAATAAGAAACATTTTTAAAGCTGCTGTTAAAAAACAAAGAGAATGGGAGTGGCCCTGCCTATCCAGCATGATCAAAGAGATGAGCAGAAAAGACCAGTCATGGGATCATCTGATTGACTGGATGTATTGGAAAAGAGTGTTTGTCAGCTAGACATGTAAATATTTCAATTTAGAACAGGTTAGGTAGAAAATATCAATAAATCTCAGCCTGTGAGCATGTAGTTAGTTGTTTTAATTTCTGCAAATTTCAGTTCATGTGCAGCTGTATTTATGCCATGGACCCACAACAAGCCAGATAGTTTAATCCTGGTGTGACTGTGTTTCAATTTCTGTTTTAGAATGTAGAGAAAGAAATCTACTAGACAGTTTAATCCTAGCAGATAGTAGTTTAGGTAGAGAAGCTATGAGTCCAACAGTTTAAACTGTTCTCATGGAGAAATAAAGGTAGCAGTAGATAGGTTTATTTTCCTATTTGTATAAAAAATTGATGATGTAAAAGGTATGCAAGTCCAAATGCACCTTGAAGAAAATTTTAGGACAATAGGATGGGTAGGTAGTTGTTTGAGGAAATGTGTTCTGCTGATGTAGTATCCATCATATTTGTAGTAGCTGATCAAAGAAGAGAAATATGGATAAATATCAGGCATCTGACCTACTTCCAAAGATTATTTTCTGAGATTCTTGACACCTTCAAGAAGATGCCATCCCCATGTGGAGCCACTGTTAGCCACCTATAAATTTTTGCCAAGAAAACAGGTGGCTAAATATGTTTCTGAGCCTTCAAGAGAGACATTTTATTTTAAAATCTATCATCCGTGAAGCCTCCATGTGTCTTTTTTCCTCTGAATAAATCCTCACTGATGTGCCCATTAAAAAGCCCTACTGTTTATGAAAGAAACTGTTTTCAAAAGGCCTCTGTAATTGCCCATTTTCACTTATTCCCTTTCATTTTCATAAAGCCTCCTTTCATCTTTTAAACTCCCTTTTTTTCTCCAAAAACCTCCAAAATCCCCCTAAACCTCTAAAAATCCCTTTTATTGGTTTAAATCACCCTTTTCCCCCTTTACCGAAAGCCAAGAAAACCATTAAAAAGCCTTCATTTTGGCTTAAAAACCCCTTTTTTCATTGAGGCCTTAAGCCCCTTTCGGCTTAGCCCTTAGCCCTTTCTCCGCATATAACCCGGCGCCAGAACCAGGCGCTAGCCCTCGGGCGCTAATCGCAATCGGAGCTTTTTGTTACTGTGTTCCCTTTGTTTCTTCTATTTTTCCGATGCGATGAACCTTTACTCCATAGAACTCCACTTCAATATTGGTCGTCGATATTTACAGATTTAACAGACAGTGCTAAAATCTCACCACGTCCATCACCTCTCTTCATTACCCCTCCGATTGTGTATCCACCGTTGATCTCTTTCATAATTCGACGACCCTCACATGATTTCCAATCGCAAAAGTCTTAAGCACCATCCCATTGTATCCTTCAATTTACGATCCCCGATCTAATCCCGACCGTCCATCCATACAGATCCGACGGCTGAGACACCATCGCACTCCGCTCCTAAGCCTAACATCATCGCTCTGCCGATTTAATCTGGACCGTTGAATCTACAAGAACCAACGGCCCAGATTTAATCGTTCTCTGCTCATGTGCTCTCCATCATTCCCCCTCTGGTCAAACCTCGACTGTTGATCTCTCCAATGATCCGATGGTCCGCGCTAAATCGCAAATTTCAATATCAAAAACTTCAGATTTTTGGCCCACTACCTTTTCTTCGATGCGATTAAATCCTAGCCGTTAATTCCGCCAGATCCGATAGTCCAGATTTCATCGCACTCCGCCTTCCCCTTTCTCCGTTCCACTGTTCCGCCGATCCCCGAACAAATCGTGGCCGTCCATTCTACAGATCCAATGGTCAAGATTTAATCCACCGTTGGCTCTTCCCACCTTATTGCCCGTGCATCTTTCCATATTGCACTCTCATTCCCACTGTTGGATCTCTCTGCCTTTTATCCAACGGCCGAAAATGCATATCGCGTAATTTTTGCGCCCGAGGTTTAATGTTTCAAAATTACGCGATAAAAGTGGTTTTGGGAGGACACATGTCAGGCGGCGAGGCATATCGCGTTTTTTTGGAGAAGTTTCAAAACCACTTCGGAGTGCGCAAAGCCAGCTGTTTTCCTCTAAAAACCACTCCTCCCCGATATAATCCTTTGTTTAATCCCTACCGTTCATTTGATATAGATCAATGGATCATATTATATCGCATTCCCATCCATATTACTTTCATCGGACCTTCCAAAGGACTTCATCAGAAGATCTCCACCGTCGATCTCCTCCAGTGATCCGATGGTCCACATTCAATCTTCCTCCGCCCTCTTGGTCCCACCACCAAAGACCCCTGATCTCCTTCATTTTAGCCTTTTTCCTTTGTATTCGCCCAAACATTAAACTTTTTTGTTTAACACTAAAGTTTTTTCTTCCGCCTAATTCAGTATAAATAACTTCACCGGTCAATCTCGACCATTGATCACCATCTATTAGTCTAATCGGACGGTCCAGAATCCTCATCGCACCAAACCTTCATTAGCTCAGTTTTTCACCATTCTGCAGCGATTTTCAACCATTTTTCCACTACATCCACCATTTCCATCACTGCGCCTCCATCCTCCACGGTCCTCCAGAGCAATCCTCCTCCACTCCCATTGATTTTTTTAACATGTTTATTGGGTTTTTGCAGGGTTGCAGATGGTGAAAACTATTCGTTTTACACAGTCACTGTCATGGTGATACAGGGCATAGAATTCCATTTTTTCAGAAACAAAGATTGCAGGGAAGACACCTGAGAAGGTTCTAAGCAATTATTTCATTAAAAGACTAGTGTAAAACCCTCTCATAAGCCTCCAGCACCATTAAAACCTGCATATTCACACACAATCAGAAGAGAAGCGACAAAGAGTATCAGTGAAGAATTAAAGAGAGTAAAAGCCTGTTATTAAAGATTAATGCTTTAATCCAGTGTTTAAAGGACAAAGACACATATTGAAGACCTTATAAATGAGCCAGAAGGCTAATAAGGCCTAAAGCGCATGAAACAAGCCATATCAATGCTTTCATTGTCAGCAGAACGTTCTTTCCCCAAGAAAGGACTAACCACCCGACCTCTTCCATCTTCCATCGAGCACCAGAACTATTATTTCACTGACAGAGAACTTAAAAGGTTGTCAGAACAACAGTTATGGAAGCATGGGAGACCTCAAAGACCTTCAGTCACCTTAATTACCTTAGAAGACAAAACAGAGTACAAACAGCTAGAAAGTACTTCAAATAACATAGCTAAGGTTATTATCAACTTGACAAAGGACTTCCGAAACAGCCTAAAGAGTACACACAGTCAATGCAAAGCCATTAAGCAGAGTGGGCACGAATACTTCCATCCCCTCTGTCTTAATGGACCATTTAAGTTCATATCCACTACTCCTCCTCTCCATTCACCTATAAGTATTCATCGAAAATTTAATTGTAAAGGTTGTTGGTTGATAGGGATTTTATCGACTGTTAGAACTGTTATTTGGTGAAGTAGCTGAGTAGTTTGTAAATAGTAGGATGGGAAGAGAAAGTTTGGATTGTAACAAGCCACTGAACTCAAAGTATGTGATTGGTTTTTCACATCAATTGAACAAGCATATTTCACATGATCTTGGTCTATATTACTGGTGATGTTTTCCTTACTATGATTGTCTCATTTCATGTTTATATCATACTATCCATATAATCTCCGATAAGAATCAATAATCTAGCTTAGGATATACTACTGCAAAGTACCCTAATGCTTCCTGATTTTCTTATATTTTATGTTTTCTGCTGATTTTCTATCTGAGAGCAAATTGACATAATTTAACCAGTCAAAGAGGTTGGTTTGCCCATGCTTACTGATGTATGAATTTAGAGTTTGTTTTTAGATGTTTTTGTCTGGTTTTAGCTGGAAGAATTGTGATACTGGGGATAGGAGTTAGCCTCGTCCACTAGGGTCATTTTCTAACATTTGGCCTTTCTAAGATCCCTTTGAGTGATTGTCAAAAGCATTGAAGGTTTGAAGCCTTTCTCTGATCTTAGGCCTTACTCTGTGTTTCATCTTTAATGTTTTCTACCATTCTGAAAGTGGTTATGAGGACTGCTGGACTGTTTTCCTTAAGAGTATGCTGAAAGCAGGTCTGGATTTAAATGAAATATGACCTAATCTTAAGCTGCCCTTTGTGTATTTATTGAGAGTTTCCTTTGAAGTGTGTCAAAGTAGGATAGGTTCAAAGTCCTTACCTGATCTCAAGCTGCACTCTGGTTTCTTTCCTTTCACCCATTCTTGATGTTCCATCCCATCATCTATCAAAAAGATCCTTTGGTATAGATGACTTGCCCTATGGAAACCCTTGGATGGTTTTTGTGTAAATTAAACCCTTTTATGACTCCATAGCCCAATGGATTGGCAATTCTCTTGACTTATCTTCCCATGCTGAAAAATCCCACTACTTTGTTCCTTTTCACTCCACATAACCTTCTCAGTTAATGATATCCAACCAAAAAAACAAACCTAAAATCCCTGTGCTTCATACCTAACCTAATACCTCAATTTGAGCTTCAAAGATATATCATTCTTTGCATCTATAGAGAGATCCCTCTCTGGATTCAGGAGGGCTAGATCCTAGGATCCCAAAGTGGTTTGATGTTTTCTTGTCTTTTCGTCTTGCCACTCTGGCCAAAACACAGGAACCACAACAGGATAGATCTTTCTAACGATGTATCATACGCGTCAAACGAATATTGTATGCCGAAGTTACGTCCCCGGGAAGTTGAAACACCAATTTTCCCAAACGAGGCCCATAGTTTTGGCGCTTCATCTCCTAGGGTTAGGTTTTTGGCCGTTTAGAGTTATCCATTGTTTTTCCATAATAAATAGGTCCTCAAGCATCATTGTAACACAATTCAGAGGTCTGTAGCCACCACATCTCTTCTTAGAGATTTGCTACTAGCACCCTAGATATTTTATTTACATTATGTCTGTAAGCATATTTCTGTTATTTGATATTAATGAAATGACACATTATTTCCACTGCATCTCTATGTTTATGATTATTTCTGTATCCTGTTGCGTTCCTACATAAATCCAGATCAGTGGTATCAGAACGGTCTGCTCTTTCTTTGTTTTTCTTTGCATGTCCCCAACACGGTCAGGGTATAAGGAGTTAGGGCTCGATCTGGTTGAACCCTTGTAAGATCAGCCTCGCAAACCCCGACGACCTCCCATTGCAGAGGAAAAGAAAGAAAAGGGAGCAGGATATCCCATCAACATATTGCTCGAGGAGGCCCTCGAGAAACAAAGGAACACGATGTTGGATAACTTTGCTTAGATCCTTCAACGACTGCCCACCTACGGCGCATCTGCATCCAACAACCACTCTGGAGGCACCACTCCCTTCAAGGTATAGGTAAACTTTGATATTCCTGTATTTGAAGGCCAAATAGATGCGGATGCCATAGATAGATGGTTGAATTTGCTGGAAGGGTATTTCGCGGTCCAATATTTCTCTGACTGAGAAAATATTATTTTTGTACTCCTCAAAGCTGCCCCCCATGTCAAAGACTGGTGGGAAACCTACCATGAGAAAGAGGACGAAGGGGAACCCTCTCTTTTCTTGGCCACACCCACTTGGAATTCGTTCCGAGATGGCATCAAGAAACAATATTACCCCATGGGGACCTATGAGGACAAATACATCCAATGGACCACACTGCGGCAACAAATGGATCAAGATGTGCACGAACTGACGAATCTGTTCCATACCCTGCGCACAAATTTGGGTATTAAAGATTCAGAGAGATATTTGGTGCTTAAGTACCGCGGCTATCTACACAAACAAATTTAGGAGGAAATGGACTTCCTCAACATTACATCGCTTGGCACGAAATATCGCTATGCTGCCAAGATCGAGCAGAAATTTAAGCAGAAGAAGTGAGACTTTGGATCTGCGAATCCGAAAGATGCCCCCGAACCGAAGAACAAGGGCAAGGCCAAAGTGGTGCCACTTAGAACAAAACCACAAATAAAAAGAAGGACACTGGGAAGTGGTGTAAATTTCATAACAGCCCCACTCATAGCACAAACGAGTGTTGGGCCAAATAGTCATTGGTGGCTGAACTATAGGCACCCGAATCATATGCATTTACTGATCCTGAGTCAGAACTAGACAAAGGCAATGAAAAAGGGTAGCAGATCATTGATACGGATCCCAGTGCCATTGTTGCCACCACCAAGATCTAGAGGGAGGATCCAGAGGATCTAGAGGAGGGGGAGCGCTTCCATTCGCAGATGTGGGTGAAGAGTTCTCCGCTGCAATTTATTTTCAATAGCGAAAGATAAAAGAAACTAATTTTAGCAGAGGTCGTGAAGCAGATCGGCCTCTCGACCATAGCACACCCATAGCCGTATAATATCGATTGGCTACACCCAAGGAGAGATCTCCACATCTACCAGCAGTGCCGCCTTCTATACAGTATCAAGCCATTCACGGATGAGGTATTATGTGATATTTATCCTCTTGATGTAGCTAATGTATTATTGGGCCAACCATAATTGTGGAGGCGACATGTTGTGTACGTTTCTAGGCCTCGTGTTGTTGTTATTACCGGAGGTAGTACCACCTCCTGTCATCTCTTTGACTACTATAAAACAACGTAGTAAGATTGTTTCCCAAACCAGGAAATTTATTTTCCTTACAACTTGCTCATAGGGAAAGAGGAATATTGTGGTCACAACCTCGAAACAGGGCTCCCCTGCACGGCTACAGTAGGTGGACAAAGTCATGAAGGAATACGAGGAAATTTTATCCTCGCTCACAAAGGTTCCTCTACACTGTCAGTACAAGCACTCCATTGATTTGGACCCTAATGCACCACTGCGTGATGTTTCCATACCTCATGCAACTACATAGACAGAATCCACACATGTGATGTCTAAGGCTGATAAAGAAACCAAATTTAATAATTGCATCCAGCATGTCCGCCTGCAGGTCCATGACATCTTCGACAACATAACATGCCCTCATCTCATGGAGGATCTCAATGCAACGGGGACCATTTCTTCTTAAGGAGGAAGGAATGATCCAAGTGGATATCGATGGCCACCCACCTATTCCATTTGGACCGGCACCATCAATTCTTGTAGCTTTTCACTTTTAGCAAAACTTACTATTTTTAGCAGGTTTTTGGGTCCTGCAATCTCGGAGCCATTTTGGGGCCTTAATGATCCACATGGACATTGGTGGCCACCCACATATTCCATTTGAACACCCACCATCAGTTCTTTCAGTTTTTAAGTTGCAACACAACTTACTAGTTTTAGCAGTTTTTCGGGTCCTCAACTTCTGGAGCCATTTTGAGGCCCTAAAGGACGTTTTATGCACATTGTTTGTACAAAAAAATAGATTACGTTCCAAAATTAATATTTATGGAAACAGTTGTAGTCCTCAAATAGATATTTCTAACGATGTATCATACGCGTCAAACAGAGATTGTATGCCGAAGTTACGTCCCCGGGAAGTTGAAACACCAATTTTCCCAAACAGGGCCCATAGTTTTGGCGGTTCATCTCCTAGGGTTATTTTTTTGGACGTTTAGAGTTCTCCAATGTTTCTCCATAGTAAATAGGCCCTTGAGCCTCATTGTAACATAGTTCAGAGGTCTATATAGCCACCACATCTCTTCTCAGAGTTTTTCTACCAGCACCCTAGCTATTTTATTTACATTATGTATGTAAGAATATTTGTGTTATTTTATATTAATGAAATGATGCATTATTTCCATTTCATCTCAATGTTTATGATTATTTCTGTATCCTATTGCGTTCCTGCATAAATCCAGATCAGTGGTATCAGAATGATCTGCTATTTCTTTGCATGTCCCCAATGTGGTCAAGGTATAAGGAGTTAGGGCTCGATCTAGTTGAACCCTTGCAAGATCAGCCTCACAAACCCCGACGACCTGCCATGGAATAAGAAAAGAAAGATGAGGGAGCAGGAGATCCTATCAAAATATTGCTCGAGGAGGCCCTCGAGAAACAAAGGAACACGATGATGGATAACTTTTCTGAGATCATTCAACGACTACCCACCTACGGTGCATCTGCATCCAACAGCCACTGACATTACATCGCTTGGCAAGACATATTGCTATGCTGCTAGGATCGAAAAGAAATTTAAGTAGAAGAAGCGAGACTTTGGATCTGTGAATCTGAAAGGTGCCATCGAATCGAAGAACAAGGGGCAAGGCCAAAGCGGTGCCACTCAGAACAACACCACAAATCCAAAGAAGGACACCAGGAAGTGGTGTGAATTTCATAACAACCCAACTGACAGCACAAACGAGTGTCAGGACAAACAGTCGTTGGTGGCCAAATTAAAGGCACCCGAATCAAATTCATTTTCCGATCCTGAGTCAGAACCAAACAAAGGCAATGACAAAGGGAAGCAGATCATTGATGTAGATCCTAGTGCCATTGCTGCCCCCACCAAGATCCAGAGGGAGGATCTAGAGGATCCAGAGGAGGGGGAGCGCCTCTTCCATTCAAATATGTGGGTGAAGGGTTCTCCGCTGAAATTTCTTGTTGATATCGGAAGCCAAAAGAACCTCATTTCAGCAGAGGTTGTGAAGCAGCTTGGCCTATCGACCATAACACACCCGCAGCCATGTACCATCGGGTGGCTCCACCCAGTGAGATATTTGCGCATCCGCCAGTGGTGCTACCTTCTGTACAGTATCAATCCATTCACAGATGAGGTATTATGTGATATTGCTCCTCTTAATGTAGCTGATGTATTATTGGGCCAACCATACTTGTGGAGGCGACATGCTGTGTATGAGTCTAGGCCTCGTGTTGTTGTTATTACTTTGGGAAATAACTTGTACAAGATACCAGAGGTTGTACTGCCTCCTGTCATCTCTTTGACTACTGCAAAACAACAAAGTAAGATTTTTTCCCAAACAAAGAAATTTATTTTCCTTACAACTCGCTCACAGGGAAAGAGGAATATTGTGGTCACAACCTCGAAACATGGCTCCCTTGCATGGCTGCAGCAGGTGGACAAAGTCATGAAGGAATACGAGGAAATTTTCTCACTCATAGAGGTTCCTCTACACTGTCAGTATAAGCACTCCATTGATCTGACCCCCGACGCACCGCTGCCTGGTGTTGCCATACCTCATGCAAATACACAGACAAAATCCACACATGGACTATCTGAGGCTGATAAAGAAACCAAATTTACTAATTGCATCTAGCATGTCCGTCCGCAGGTCCATGACATCTTCGACAACAGAACGTGCCTCATCTCATGCAGGATCTCAACGCAATGGGGAACATTGCTTCTTAAGGAGGGAGGAATGATCTAGATGGATATCGGTGGCCACCCACCTATTCCATTTCGACTTGCACCATCAATTCTTGCATCTTTTCACTTTCAGCACAACTTACTATTTTTAGCAGCTTTTCGAGTCCTGCAATCCCATAGCCTTTTTGGGGCCTTAATGATCTAGGTGGACATTGGTGGCCACCCACCTATTCCATTTAAACCGCCACCATCATTTCTTTTATTATTTAAGTTGCAGCACAACTTACTATTTTTAGCAGTTTTTTGAGTCCTCAACTTTCAAAGCCATTTTTAGGTCCTAAAGGACGTTTTTTGAGCATCGTTTGTCCAGCAAATATGATTACATTCCAAAATATCTATTCATGGCAAGAGTTGTAGTCCTCAGATAGATATTTCTAACTATGTATCATACGCATCAAACGGAGGTTGTATGCCGAAGTTACGTCCCCAGGAAGTTGAAACACAAATTTACCCCAATGGGGCCCATAGTTTTGGTGCTTCATCTCCTAGGGTTAGGTTTTTGGATGTTTAGAGTTTTCCATTATTTCTCCATAATAAATAGGCCCTTGAGCCTCATTGTAACATAGTTCATAGGTTTGTAGCCACCACATCTGTTCTCAGATATTTGCTACCAACACCCTACTATTTTATTTACATTATGTCGGTAAGCATATTTGTGTTATTTGATATTAGTGAAACGACGCATTATTTCCACTGCATCTCTATGTTTATGATTATTTCTGTATCTTGTTGCGTTCTTGCATAAATCTGGATTAGTGGTATCAGAACGGTCTGCTCTTTCTTTGTTTTTCTTTTGCATGTCCCCAACAGGGTCAGGGTATAAGGAGTTAGGGCTCGATCTGGTTGAACACTTGCAAGATCAGCCTCGCAAACCCCGACGGCCTCCAATGGTAGAAGAAAATAAAGACAAGGGAGCAGGAGATCGTATCAAAATATTCTCGAGGAGGCCCTCTAGAAACAAAGGAACACGATGATGGATAATTTTTCTCGGATTTTTAATTCCCAATTTTTCCTGTATTTGAATTCCAAATAGATGTAGATGTTGTAGATAGATGGTTGAATTTGCTGGAAGGGTATTTCTCGGTCCATGATTTCTCTAACTGAGAAAAGATTATTTTTACACTCCTCAAAGTCACCTCCCATGTCAAAGACTGGTGGGACACCTACCGTGAGCAAGAGGACGAAGGGGAACCCTCTCTGTTCTCAGCCACACACACTTGGAATTCGTTCCGATATGGAATCAAGGAATAGTATTACCCCATGGGGAGCTATGAGGACAAATACATCCAATGGACCATTCTGCGGCAACAAAGGGATCAAGATGTGCACGAACTGATGAATCTGTTCCATACCCTGCACACAAAGTTGGGTATTAAAGATTTAGAGAGACATTTGGTGCTCAAGTACTGTGGTTGTCTACACAAACAAATTCAGGAGGAAATGGAGTTCCTCGATATTACATCGCTTGGAATGGGATATCTCTATGCTACCAAGATCGAGCAGAAATTTAAGTAGAAGAAGTGAGAATTTGGATGTGCGAATCCGAAAGGTGCCCTCGAATCGAAGAACAAGAGGCAAGGCCAAAGTGGTGCCACTCATAAAAACACCACAAATCCAAAGAAGGACACTGGGAAGTGGTGTGAATTTCATAACAGCCCCACTCACAGCACAAACGAGTGTCGGGCCAAACAGTCATTGGTGGCTGAACTAAAGGCATCCGAATTAGATGCATTTCTGATCCTGAGTCAGAACCAGACAATGGGAATGACAAAGGGAAGCAGATCATTGATTCGGATCCCAGCTCGATTGTTTCCACCACCAAGATCCAGAGGGAGGATCCAGAGGAGGGGGAGCGCCTCTTCCATTCTTGTCGATAGCAGAAGCCAAAAGACCATAATTTTAGCAGAGGTCGTGAAGTAGCTCGGCCTACCGACCATAGCACACCCATAGCCATATACCATCGGGTGGCTCCTCCCAGGGAGAGATCTCCTCATCTGCCAGTAGTGCCACCTTCCATACAGTATCAAGACATTCACAGATGAGGTATTGTGTGATATTGCTCCTCTTGATGTAGCTGATGTATTATTGGGCCAACCATACTTGTGGAGGCGACATGTTGTGTACGAGTCTAGGCCTCGTGTTGTTGTTATTAATTTGGGAAATAACTTGTACAAGATACCGGAGGTATTACCGCCTCCTGTCATCTCTTTGACTAAGAAAAACAATGTAATAAGATTATTTCCCAAACCAGGAAATTTATTTTCATTACAACTCGCTCACAGGGAAAGAGGAATATTGTGGTCACAACCTCAAAACAGGGCTCCCCTGCACGGCTACAACAGGTGGTAAAAGTCATGAAGGAATACGAGGAAATTTTCTCCTCACTCACAGAGGTTCCTCTACACTGTCACTACAAGCACTCCATTGATCTGACCCCCGATGCACCACTGTCTGATGTTTCCATACCTCATGCAACTACATAGACAAAGTCTACACATGTACTATCTTAGGTTGATAAAGAAACCAAATTTACTAATTGCATCCAGCATGTCCGCCCGCAGGTCCATGACATCTTTGACAACATAACCTGCCTCATCTCATGGAGGATCTTAACGTAATGGGGACCATTTCTTCTTAAGGAGCAAGGAATGATCCAAGTGGATATCAGTGGCCACCCACCTATTCCATTTGGACCCACACCATCAATTCTTCCATATTTTCATTTTCAGCACAACTTACTATTTTTAGGAGGTTTTCAGGTCATGTAATCTTGGAGCCATTTTTGGGCCTTAATGATCCAGGTGGACATTGGTGTCCACCCACCTATTCCATTGTAACATAGTTCAGAGGTCTGTAGCCACCACATCTCTTCTCATAGATTTTCTACCAGCACCCTAGCTATTTTATTTACATTATGTCTGTAAGCATATTTCTGTTATTTGATATTGATGAAGTGACGCATTATTTCTGCTGCATCTCTATGTTTATGATTATTTTTGTATCCTGTTGCGTTCCTGCATAAATCTAGATCAGTGGTATCAGAACGACTTGTTCTTTCTTTGTTTTTATTTTCATGTCCCCAACGCGGTCAAGGTGTAAGGAGTTAGGGCTCGATTTGGTTGAACCCTTGCAAGATCAGCCTCGCAAACACCGATGACCTCCCATGGCAGAAGAAAAGAAATATGAGGGAGAAGGAGATCCTATCAAAATATTGCTCGAGGAGGACCTCGAGAAACAAAGAAACACGATGATGGATAACTTTGTTCAGATTCTTCAACGATTGCCCATCCAACAGCCACTCTGCAGGCGCCACTCCCTTCAAGGTACAGGTAAACTTCGATATTCCTGTATTTGAAGGCCAAATAGATGTAGACACCGTATATAGATGGTTGAATTTTTTGGAAGGGTATTTCTCGGTCCATGATTTCTTTGACCAAGAAAAGATTATTTTTGCACTCCTCAAATCCGCCCCCCATGTCAAAGACTGGTGGGAAACCTACCATGAGCAAGAGGACAAAGGGGAACCCTCTCTGTTCTCGGCCACACCCACTTGGAATTCATTCTGAGATGGCATCAAGGAACAATATTACCCCATGGGGAGCTATGAGGACAAATACATCCAATGGACCATGCTGCGGCAAAAAAGGAATCAAGATGTGCACGAACTGACGAATTTGTTCCATAACCTGGGCACAAAGTTGGGTATTAAATATTCAGAGAGAAATTTGGTGCTCAAGTACTGTGACTGTATACACAAAAACATTTAGGAGGAAATGAAGTTCCTCGACATTAATTACATCGCTCGGCATGACATATCGCTATGCTGCCAAGATCGAGTAGAAATTTAAGCGGAAGAAGCGAGACTTTGGATCTGCGAATCCGAAAGGTGCCCCCAAACCAAAGAACAAAGGGAAAAGCTAAAGTAGTGCCACTCAGAACATACCCAAAAATCAAAATAAGGACACTGGGAAGTGGTGTGAATTTCATAACAGCCCCACTCACCACACAAACGAGTGTCGGGCCAAACAGTCATTGGTGGCTGAACTAAAGGCACCCGAATCAGATGCATTTTCTGATCTAGAGTCAGAACCAGAAAAAGGCAATGAAAAATGGAAAGAAATCATTGATGCGGATCTCATTGCCATTGTTTCCACTGCCAAGATCTAGAGGGAGGATCCAAAGGATCCAGAGGAGGGGGAGCGCCTCTTCCATTCGCAAATGTGGGTGAAGGGTTCTCTGCTGCAAATTCTTGTTGATAGCTAGCCAAAAGAACCTTATCTCAGCAGAGGTCATGAAGCAGCTTGGATTACCAAGCATAACACACCTGCAGCCATATACCATCAGGTGGCTCCACCCAGGGAGAGATCTGTGCATCCGCTAGTAGTGCCGCCTTCCGTACAGTATCAAGCCATTCATGGATGAGGTATTGTGTGATATTTCTCCTCTTGATGTAGCTGATGTATTATTGGGCCAACCATACTTATGGAGGTGACATGATGTGTATGAGTCTAGGCCTCGTGTTGTTGTTATTACTTTGGGAAATAACTTTTACAAGATACTTGGGGTAGTACTATGTCGGTTTATCTCTTTGACTACTGCAAAACAATGCAGTAAGATTGTTTCGCAAACTAGGAAATTTGTTTTCGTTACAAATCGCTCACAGGGAAAGAGGAGTATTATAGTCACAACCTCGAAACAGGGCTCCCCTGCACGACTGTAGCAGGTGGAAAAAGTCATGAAGGAATACGAGGAAAAGTTCACCTCACTCATAGAGGTTCCTCTACACTGTCAATACAAGCACTCCATTGATTTGACCCCTGACACATTGCTGCCTGATTTTTCCATACCTCATGCAAATACATAGACATAATCTACACATGTACTGTCTGAGGCTGAGAAAGAAAATAAATTTACTAATTGCATCCAGCATGTCCACTCGCAGGTCCATGACACCTTCGAAAACAGAACGTGCCTCATCTCATGGAGGATCTCAACACAATGGGGATCATTGCTTCTTAAGGAGGGAGGAATGATCCAAGTTGATATCGGTGGCCAACCACCTATTCCATTTGGACCCGCACCATCAATTCTTGCAACTTTTCACTTTCAACACAACTTACTATTTTTAGCAGGTTTTCGGGTCCTGCAATCCCGGAGCAGTTTTGGGGCCTTAATGATCTAGGTGTACATTGGTGGCCACCCACCTATTCCATTTGAACCCCCACCATCAGTTCTTTTATTTTTTAAGCTGCAGCACAACTTACTATTTTTAGCAGTTTTTTGGGTCCTCAACTTTCAGAGCCGTTTTGAGGCCCTAAAGGACATTTTCTGGGCATCGTTTTTCTAGCAAATATGGTTCCATTTCAAAATCCATATTCATGGTAATAATTTTATTCCTCGGATAGATATTTCTAACAATGTATCATACGCGCCAAACGGAGATTGTATGCCGAAGTTATGTCCCTGGGAAGTTGATACACCAATTTACCCAAACGGGGCCCATAGTTTTGGCACTTCATCTCCTACGGTTAGGTTTTTGGATGTTTAGAGTTCTCCATTGTTTCTCCATAATAAATAGGTCCTCGAGCCTCATTGTAACATAGTTCAGAGGTCTATAGCCACCACATCTCTTCTTAGAGATTTGGTAACAACACCCTTGCTATTTTATTTACATTATGTCTGTAAGCATATTTCTGTTATTTGATATTAATGAAATGACGCATTATTTCCACTGCATCTCTATGTTTATGGTTATTTCTATATCCTGTTGTGTTCCTGCATAAATTTGGATGAGTGGTATCAGAACGTTCTGCTCTTTCTTTGCATGTCCCCAACGCGGTCAGGGTATAAGGAGTTAGGGCTCGATCTGGTTGAACCCTTGCAAGATCAGACTCAGAAACCCCAAGGACCTCCCATGGAAGAAGAAAAGAAAGATCAGGGAGTAGGAGATCCTATAAAAATATTGCTCGAGGATGTTGGGTTTGTGTTATATTCTTTCCATGACTAGTCACACACGGGGGGTTAAGAGGGGGGGGCGATAGCCCCCCCTGTACGTTGCACTAGGCGCAACGTTCATGGGGGTCACAGGGGGGTGGTAGCCCCCATTTTCAAGGTCCATGGCAGTGCCCCGGAGAAACAAAGGAACACGATGATGGATAAATTTTCTCAGATCCTTCAATGACTAGCCACCTACGGTGCATTTGCATCCAACAGCCACTCTGGAGGCGCCACTCCCTTCAAGGTACAGATAAAATTTGATATTCCTGTATTTGAAGGCCAAATAGATGCAGATGCCATATATATATGGTTGAATTTTCTGGAAGGGTATTTCTTGGTCCATGATTTCTCTGACAGAGAAAAGATTATTTTTTCACTCCTCGAAGCTGCCCCCCATGTCAAAGACTGGTGGGAAACCTACCATGAACAAGAGGACGAAGGGGAACCCTCTCTGTTCTCAGCCCCACCCGGTTGGAATTCATTCCGAGATGGCATCAAGAAACAATATTACCCCTTGGGGAGCTATAAGGACAAATACATCCAATGGACCATGCTGCGGCAACAAAGGGATCAAGATGTGCACGAAATGATGAATTTGTTCCATACCCTGCGCACAAAGTTGGGTATTAAAGATTCAGAGAGACATTTGGTGCTCAAGTACTGCGGCTGTCTACATAAACACATTTAGGAGGAAATGGAGTTCCTTGACATTACATCGCTTGGCATGACATATCGCTATGCTTCTAAGATCAAGAAGAAATTTAAGCAGAAGAAGTGAGATGTTGGATCTGTGAATCCAAAAGGTGCCCCTGAACTGAAGAACAAGGGGAAAGGCCAAAATGGTGCCATTCAAAAAAACACCACATATACAAGGAAGGACACCGGGAAGTGGTGTGAATTTCATAACAGCCTCACTCATAGCACAAACGAGTGTCGGGCCAAACAGTCATTGGTGGTCGAACTAAAGGCACCCGAATTAGATGCATTTTCTAATCCTGAGTCAGAACTAAACAAAGGCAATGACAAAGGGAAGCAGATCATTGATGCGGATCCTAGTGCCATTGTTGCCACCACCAAGATCTAGAGGGAGGATCCAGAGGATCCAGAGGAGGGGGAGCGCCTCTTCCATTCGCAGATGTGGGTGAAGGGTTCTTCGCTGCAATTTCTTATCGATAGTGGAAGCCAAAAGAACCTCATTTCAGCAGAGGTGGTGAAGCAGCTCAGCCTACCAACCATAGCACACTCACAATCATATACTATCGGGTGGCTCTGCCCAGCGAGAGATCTTCGTATCTGCCAGCAGTGCCACCTTCCGTACAGTATCAAGCAATTCACAGATGAGGTATTGTGTCATATTACTCCTCTTGATGTAGCTGATATATTATTGGGCCAACCATACTTGTGGAAGTGACATGCTGTGTATAATTCTAGGCCTCGTGTTGTTGTTATTACTTTGGGAAATAATTTGAACAAGATACCAGAGGTAGTACCACCTGCTGTCATCCCTTTGACTACTGCAAAAAAACATAGTAAGATTGTTTCCCAAACCAGGAAATTTATTTTCCTTACAACTCGCTCACAGGGAAAGAGGAATATTGTGGTCACAACCTCGAAATAGGGCTCCCCTACACGGCTACAGCAGGTGGACAAAGTCATGAAGAAATACGAGGAAATTTTCTCATCACTCACAGAGGTTCCTCTACACTGTTAGTACAAGCACTCCATTGATCTGACCCCCGACGCACCACTGTTTGATGTTTCCATACTTCATGCAACTACACAGACAAAATCCACACATGTACTGTCTGAGGCTAATAAAGAAACCAAACTTACTAATTGCATCCAGCATGTCCGCTCGCAGGTCCATGACATCTTCGACAACATAACCTGCCTCATCTCATGGAGGATCTCAATGCAATGGGGACCATTTCTTCTGAAGGAGGGAGGAATGATCCAAGTGGATATTGGTGGCCACCAACCTAATCCATTTGGACCTGCAACATCAATTCTTGCAGCTTTTCACTTTGAGCACAACTTACTATTTTTAGCAGGTTTTTGGGTCTTGCAATCCTGAAGCCATTTTGGGGCCTTAATGATCCATGTGGAAATTGGTGGCCACCCACCTATTCCATTTGAACCCCCACCATCAGTTCTTTCAGTTTTTAAGTTGCAGCACAACTTACTAGTTTTAGCAGTTTTTCGAGTCCTCAACTTCCAGAGCTATTTGAGGCCTTAAAGGACGTTTTTTGGGCATCGTTTGTCTAGCGAAATTGATTTCATTCCAGAACAAATATTCATGGCAACAGTTGTAGTCCTCGGATATATATTTCTAACGATGTATCATAGGTGTCAAACGGAGATTGTATGTCGAAGTTACATCCCTGGGAAGTTGAAACACCAATTTACCCAAACCGGGCCCATAGTTTTCGCGCTTCATCTCCTAGGGTTAGGTTTTTGGACGTTTAGACTTCTCCATTTTTTCTCCATAATAAATAGGCCCTTGAGCCTCATTGTAACACAGTTCAGAGGTCTGTGGCCACCACATCTCTCCTCAGATATTTTCTACCAGCACTCTAGCTATTTTATTTACATTATGTCTGTAAGAATATTTGGGTTATTTGATATTAATGAAATGATGCATTATTTCCGCTGCATCTCTATGTTTATGATTATTTATGTATACTTTTGTGTTCCTGCATAAATCCGGATCAGTGGTTAGGTAATGGTCTTCTCTTTCTTTGTTTTTCTTTGCATGTCCCCAACGCGGTGAGGGTATAAGGAGTTAGGGCTCGATCTGGTTGAACCCTTGCAAGATCAACCTCGCAAAACCCGACAACCTCCCATGGAAGAAGAAAAGAAAGACGATGGAACAGGAGATCCTATCATAATATTGCTCGAGGAGGCCCTCGAGAAACAAAGGATCATGATGATGGATAACTTTGCTGAGATCGTTCAACGACTGCCCACCTACTGCGCATCTACATCCAATAGCCACTCTGGAGGCACCACTCCCTTCAAGGTACAGGTAAACTTTGATATTCCTATATTTGAAGGCCAAATAGATGCAAATGCCGTAGATAGATGGTTGAATTTGCTGGAAGGGTATTTCTCAGTCCGTGATTTCTCTGACCGAGAGAAGATTATTTTTGCACTCCTCAAAGCTGCTTCCCATGTCAAAGACTGGTGGGAAACCTACCATGAGAAAGAGGATGAAGGGGAAACCTCTCTGTTCTTGGCCACACCCACTTGGAATTCATTCTGAGATGGCATCAAGGAACAATATTACCCTATGGGGAGCTATGAGGAAAAATACATCTAATGGACCACGTTGCGGAAACAAAATGATCAAGGTGTGCATGAATTAACGAATCTATTCCATACCCTGCACAAAAAGTTGGGTATTAAATATTTAGAGAGACATTTGGTGCTCAAGTATCGTAGTTGTCTACACAAACACATTCAGGAGGAAATGGAGTTCCTTGACATTACATCGCTTGGCATGGCATATCGCTATGCTGCCAAGATCAAGCAAAAAGTTAAGTAGAAGAAGCGAGATTTTGGATCTGTGAATATTAAAGGTACCCCCAAACTGAAGAACAAGGGACAAAGCCAAAGCGGTACCACTCAGAACAACACCACAAATCCAAAGAAGGACACCAGGAAGTGGTGTGAATTTCATAATAGCCCCACTCACAGCACAAATGAGTGTCGGGCCAAACAGTCATTGGTGGCCAAACTGAAGGCACCAGAATCAGATGCATTTCTGATCCTAAGTCAGAACCAGACAAAGGAAATTACAAAGGGAAGTAGATCATTGATGCGGATCCCAATGCCATTTTTGCCACCACCAAGATCCAGAGGATCCAGAGGAGAGGGAGTGCCTCTTCCATTCGCAGATGTGGGTGAAGGGTTCTCCACTGCAATTTTTTGTCTATAGCAGAAGCCAAAAGAACCTCATTTCAACAGAGGTCGTGAAGCTTCTTGGCCTACCGACCATAGCACACCCGCAGTCGTATACCATCGGGTGGCTCCACCCAGGGAGAGATCTTCGCATCCGCGAGCAGTGCTGCCTTCTGTACAGTATCAAGCCATTCACGGATGAGGTATTGTGTGATATTTCTCCTCTTGATGTAGCTGATGTATTATTGGGTCAACCATACTTGTGGAGGCGACATGTTGTGAATGAGTATATGACTCTTGTTGTTGTTATTACTATGGGAAATAACTTGTACAAGATACTGGGGGTAGTACCGCCTCCTGTCATCTCTTTAACTACTGCAAAACAATGCAGTAAGATTATTTACCAAACTAGGAAATTTATTTTCCTTACAACTCACTCACAGGGAAAGAAGAATATTGTGGTCACAACCTCGGAACAGGGCTCCCCTACACAGCTGCAGCAAGTGGACAAAGTCATGAAGGAATACGAGGAAATTTTCTCCTCACTCACAAAGGTTCCTCTACACTGTCAGTACAAGCAATCCATTGATCTGACCCCCAACGCACCGCTGCCTGATGTTTCCATACCTCATGCAACTACACAGACAAAATCCACACATGTACTGTATGAGGCTGATAAAGAAACCAAATTTACTAATTGCATCTAGCATGTCTACCCGCAGGTCCATGACATCTTTGACAACAGAACGTGCCTCATCTCATGGAGGATCTCAACGCAATGGGGACCATTGCTTCTTAAGGATGGAGGAATGATCCAAGTGGATATTGGTGGCCTCCCACCTATTCCATTTGGACCCACACCATCAATTCTTGTAGCTTTTCACTTTGAGCACAACTTAGTATTTTTAGCAGGTTTTCGGTTCCTGCAATCCTGGAGCCATTTTGGGGCCTTAGTGATCCAGGTGGACATTGGTGGCCACCCACCTATTCCATTTGAACCCCCACCATTAGTTCTTTCAGTTTTTAAGTTGCAACACAACTTACTATTTTTAGCAGGTTTTTCGAGTCCTCAACTTTCAGAGCTGTTTTGAGGCCCTAAAGAACATTTTTTGGGCATCGTTTGTCTAGAAAATATGATTCCATTCTGGAATCAATATTCATGGCAAAAATTTTAGCTTGGATAGATCTTTCTAACGGTTTATCATACATGTCAAACAGAGATTGTATGCCGAAGTAACATCTCCAGGAAGTTGAAACACCAATTTACCTAAACGGGGCCCATAGTTTTGGCACTTCATCTCCTAGGGTTAGGTTTTTGGACGTTTAGAGTTCTCCATTGTTTCTCCATAATAAATAGGCCCTCGAGCCTCATTGTAACACAGTTTAGAGGTCTGTATCCACCACATCTCTTCTTGGAGATTTGGCACCAACACCCTTGCTATTTTATTTACATTATTTCTGTAAGAATAGTTATGTCATTTGATATTAATGAAATGACGCATTATTTCCACTGCATCTCTATTTTTATGGTTATTTCTATATCCTGTTTCATTCTTGCATAAATCCAGATTAGTGCTATCAGTGTGGTCTGCTCTTTCTTTGTTTTTCTTTGCATGTCCCCAACGTGGTCAGGGTATAAGGAGTTAGGGCTTGATCTGGTTGAACCCTTGCAAGATCAGCGTCGCAAACCCCGATGACCTCCCATGGCAGAAGAAGAGAGCAGGAGATCCTATCAAAATATTTCTCGAGGAGGCCCTTGAGAAACAAAGGAACACGATGATGGATATCTATGCTCAGATCCTTCAACGACTAGCCACCTACAGCGCTTCTTCATCCAACAGCCACTCTGGAGGTGCCACTCCCTTCAAGGTACATGTAAAATTTGATATTCATGTATTTGAAGGCCAAATAGATGCAGACGCCATAGATAGATGGTTGAATTTGCTAGAAGGGTATTTATCGGTCCATGATTTCTCTGACTGAGAAAAGACTATTTATTCACTCCTCAAAGCCACCCCCTATGTCAAAAACTGGTGGGAAACCTACCGTGAGAAAGAGGACGAAGGGGAACGCTCTCTATTCTCAGCCACACCCACTTGGAATTCATTCCAAGATGGCATCAAGGAACAATATTACCCCATGGGGAGCTATGAGGACAAATACATCCAATGGACCATACTGCAGCAACAAAGGGATCAAGATGTGCACGAACTGACGAATCTGTTTCATACCCTGCACACAAAGTTGGGTATTAAAGATTCAGAGAGACATTTGGTGCTCAAGTACCACGGCTGTCTACACAAACACATTCAGGAGGAAATGGAGTTCCTTGACATTACATCACTTGGCACGGCATATCACTATGCTGCCAAGATCGAGCAGAAATTTAAGCAGAAAAAGTGAGACTTTGGATCTGCGAATCCAAAAGGTGCCCCCGAACTGAAGAACAAGGGGAAATGCCAAAGCGGTGCCACTCAGAAGAACACCACAAATCCAAAGAAGGACATCGGGAAGTGGTGTGAATTTCATAACAACCCCACTCACAACACAAATGAGTGTCGAGCCAAATAGTATTGGTGGCCGAACTAAAAGCACTCGAATTAGATGCATTTTCTGATCCTGATTCATAACTAGATAAAGGCAATGACAAAGGGAATCAGATCAATGATGCAGATCCCAGTGCCATTGTTTCCACCACCAAGATCCAGAGGGAGGATCTAGAGGTTCCAAAGGAGGGGGAACACCTCTTCCATTCGCAGATGTGGGTGAAGGATTCTCCGCTGTAATTTCTTGTCGATAGTGGAAGCCAAAAGAACCTCATTTCAGCAGAGGTCGTGAAGCAGCTTGGCCTATCGACCATAACACACCTACAGTCATATATCATCGGGTGGCTGTTATAGCATCATTTCTCACCTTCATATGATTCATGATTGCTTTTATGGCTTTGGGCACCCATTCCTACAGACTTGGACAAATTCACTAAAAAGCAGTGTTAAATTCCCCATACACGGTTATGCCCAGACTTTTCCGCGTGTATACGTGAGTCCACATGCACTTTCCCGCGTATGCCATTAAAATCATTAAAAAATATATAAAAAATCCCTATTTTCGGGCTGGGTTGATGGTTACTCTGGTAGTTCAACCACCCCAGCACGTGGCCAACTGTTTCCAACTGTTGAAACTACTTTGAGGGAGTATAAAAGTCCCTCATGTGTATGGCCTAAGGGAGAGAGAGAAATTATTGATATTATACTCTGTTGGTATTCCCTATCCAAGTCTGATTCCCCGTGCCTCCTGCACTTTCCCAAGCTCAATACAGAAACCCCTCTTTCCCGGAGATGTCTATCTCTTTATAGGTCATCTCATATGAATGGCCGAAAGGAATCTTAGCGAGGGCAGGGGTGGGACGGATCGGACGACGGTTCGTTCGAAGATCGTGGAAGGATTCAGTGGATCTCTCCACTCGTTATTTCGTACATGCTATTTATGATACGTTTAAGAACCATCTTGTTTTCGAAATATACGTGTTAGTGCTCGCTTGCATATATATATTGTTATTTAAGCATTTGTTATGGTTTATCTAATGTTTCATATGGATTTCACTAACATTTAGAGTAGATATATGCTGTACAACCAGTTCTTCGTGATTTTTTCTTCTTGTCTTTTAGGTTAAGAAGGAAGAAGGGTTGCTGGGGGTTTGGACCTCGTGGGATCTGCTTCAACCGTAGGACCTACGGGTAACTTCCTCGATCTACTCTATTTAGTTTTTCATGAACATGTATGGTTGTGAGAGTCCTTCTTAAGTAGCATGCCCTGCTCTGTGGAGGTTTAAACCCAACAAGCCTCTAGGGTGATCTTCCCCGAAATAGAACTGGCGAATCCACTGGGGATCGCATTCTTGTGATTCCCCTGTTGGGTGGTTTCAGCTGTTTGATAGGTTTCCAACAGTTTTAACTTCTATTTGTAGTCCAGTTTACTCTTTCTCAGTCAGACTGAAGTCCTGGTTTCTTATCCAGGCTTGATCATTTTTGTTTTTTCATTATTTACCTTTATATACGCGTTTTTTTTTGCACACAGTCGCGTATACACGCAAGTTTTTCTAAAGGGAGTCGCGTATACGCGTGTTTCCTTTAGCACAGTCGCGTATGCACGCTTGTTGCTAAACTGTGAAGTAGCGTATACCTAGGTAGATTTTGAAATTTTGGATTCCTTGGCTTTTTAGTCCTTTCTGTCTGTGGAGACCTATTCCTGTAGTGTCTTTGTACCCTCTGGATTGTGAAGGAAGTGGTCTTTGGTCTTTTCTCTCTTTCGTTTGATTGAAAACTAGTCTTTTTTGCAAAGTGTTGTTTCTGGTGCTGGCACTCCTGGTTCGAGTACCGAGATCTCTTTCTGGGGATTCTTGGCTGTTCTGCTTTATCAGAACAGAGAGCTCCTGCTCATTTACTCTTTCCTATCTTTGTGGTTCGCTTTGCACTACGATTTTTGCTCATTTCTTGATTGGTTTTCTTGGGTTCAGTTGGCTAGGTATTGTTGCAACTTTTGAAGAGTCTTTCTTGATTCTTTGAAGTTTTTGTTTGCGGCAAGGTTGCACTATTCTTCTAGGCTGAGTGGCTGAGTTTTCTTGTCTTCTTTTTCTCATATTGATCTTGCTACGAGTTAGCCCTATAATATTTGGAGCATTTTTGAAGTTTTTTCTTGAAATTCAGTGTTGATTGGCTTGGGATTTTATAGTTTCACTTGGTCTTTTCGAACTCTTTTATAAAACTCAAAAGCTCAAAAAACATTTTTCTTTGTTGTTTGCTTTTGTTTTTGCATTTTTATTTTCGTTTCTTTGTATCTTTTGAAGCTTTGTTGAGGTTTCTTGCCTTTGGATTTTGGCTTGATTCTGGAAAGAAGTTGTCATTGATTTCTTCCTCTTGTTGTTAAGCGTTTTTGGTGTCTTCATATTAAGAGTTCTTGATTTTGGGAACTAGCTTTCTGGACAACCAAAAAAGAGATAAAACTGAAGGACTTTTGGGAAATTTCACTCTGCTTTAGGAGATTTTACATCTTAGGATTTGCATGCTTGTAGTGATTTGCATCAGGTGCACTTAAGCATTTAGTCATTTTCATAGTTTTTGTGAGTGTGAGTTTGCTATCTGAAAAGAAAAAATACAATTTTTAATCTCGTAGAACCCGTGTAGAAGTTGCTTTTCATCGAAAGACAATAAATGCATTTGCATGTATTTTGGTTTTTATTAATTTATTTCTGCGTCAAAACATCATAAGTTTCATTTCTGCATCCCTGTGACTTAACATAACAGCCCATTAAAATAAGCGATATAATTTAAAATCAACTAGCAAGTTTTCTAAGTGTCATACACCAACTAGCTAGGTTGTAGGGCCTTGGATTAGGTGAGTGGAGAGTTAACTCTCCAAGGCCGCTCAAAAAAAACATAGAAGTTGATTAATTGAGCGAAATCCAACTCCGTTAGGTGGACCGGGAAAGCTCTCCTCCAAAGAGTCAAGCGCGAGGGGAAGTGAAGGCTGAGAAGAGGGATACCCCCTCTCCGATTGGCTGAATCTGACCTCAAGACCGTTCCGCCCGGCTTCTGATACGGATTGGTGCCCATAGTTGCCACTCCTAGGTTCCACACAGGTGACTGCGGGGGGAATACCCGTGGTACCTGAGGCAGACGTCGCATCACTTTCAGCAGTACTTCTGGGGGGTGCCCTTGCGAAGCTTGGGTGCTTGAGCCGGCAAAGTCTATCGTTAGGAGGTCGGCGTAACTATTTCTGATACCTTCACTAGTAGTCCTAGGCCGTAATTATCCCAGACTGCTTTCGGGAGGTCCTATATTTCGCTTTCCTGTATTTTGGTGTCCGGTCCTCATCACCCGGAGCGGAAATACTTGAAGGATGTTTGCTTGATTGTATCTCAAGGATTTTTCTTATAGTGAGTGCTCTTTGCTCCTAGCTTGCCTAGCTTTTCACTTTTTTGAGTCTAATTTAAAATCTATAAAAGTGGCTGATCAAGCGCCTCGTCGATCGAGGAGAATCCGGGGGTTATCTCCCGAGAGTCCAGAGCCTTCTTCGAGAAGGCGTAGGAGTGATTTAGCAGGTGGTTACCACCCGGTGACGTCTGATGCAATGGAGAGAGATCCTCCACAAGGATCTAAAGTTTTCATAGCTGATTCTGGTTTCGGTTCCGAGAGGAGCGTTCCGCTCACCTCGCGAGTTTTATTTTCTCAGGAAGAAGATTTTCAAATTGAAGAAGTACCTGAACCTCCTATGTCAGGTCCATCTCCTCTTCCTCCTGATTATCCGTTCGTTGTTCAATACATCAGACCTAAGTCAGAGAGACCGGAAGATCTTCCGTATCATTCATACCTTTCGATGGCCACGACTGGGAACGCGACTTCTGCTGTGAGTGCTGCAGGCATTCAGACTCCTGCTTCTGTTGAAGGAGGAGGCACTATTGCTTTATCTTCGATTGCTTCTAGTGCTACTGTGTTTGGCTCTGGTTTCACCCAAGCACATGCTTCTCATTCTGGTCCCTTCTGTTCAGGGATGCCCACTAGTGGGAATCCCTCTTTTTCCTTTTCCGCTGCTGCAGCTGGATCTACACCCATGTCTTCCATGGCTAGTGGATCAGCTTCTTTTCAGGGTTTCCCCTTTGGAATTGGGCACATTCCTAGTTCCAATCCTTCTTTAGGGTCCTTTCCATTTACGTCTCAGACCCAGATTTTCAATCCTTGGTCTAGAGTTCAGAATTCGACCACTTTTACAGGATGGAACCCTGTATTCACTACAGTGGGGGCAGGGAATCAGTTTTACGCAGGTCATCAAGGGAATACTCCTTTCCCTTCGTCGAGTGCTTATCATACCTTTTCCCCTCTTTCTAAAGCATGGAACCCCTATCAGGGGCTTTCCTCTTCATTTCATACTTCAGCGGGGGGAACTGGTCTGGGCTTTGGTAACTCTGCGTTGGGAGGAGGTTTTTCTCCTTTTTTTACGAGTCCTTTTTGGCAACCTGGTGCCTCATCAAATCCAGGGTATTCTTTTCAGAATGTTGGGAATCCATCCCATCAAGGATGGAATCCTCAGGCTCCACCTCACTTACCTTTTCTGGCAACGTTAAACTTGCCAGATCTGTCGAAGTTGACTAATGATCCGATTCGTTATGGTCCGGGGTGGCCTCCGATTCCCACCAAAATTCCTTCAGACATTCCAAAGTTTGAAGGTAAGAATGGAGAAGATCCGGCTGACCACATCACTACCTTCCATTTATGGTGTTCTTCGAACTCCCTGATTGATGATTCGATTAGGTTGAGATTATTTCAACGCACCCTAACTGGAAACGCTTCCAAATGGTATATTGAGCTAACTGGGGGCAGTTATGCTACATTTGGAGAACTCGCTGTTACATTTCTCAACCATTTTCAGTTGCCTGTCCGATATGATGCTGGGACTGAAATCCTAGCTAACTTTAAGCAGGACGATGCAACCCACATTTCTGATCACATTCAGGAATGGAGGAGAAGGAAGAGGCTTATTAAAGCTCATATTCCAGGAGAATTCCTTTTGGAATGGTTTCTAAAATCCCTGCAGTCAGATATTTCGAAAGATGTATCCCTTTCTGGGGTATTTTTTGAGGAGCAGGCCATTTTTAGAGCCCAGCAGCTAGAACTGATCTATTCTCAGTCTGGGGTCCTCCATAAATATCTGCCCAATTCTCCTTGCTCCAAATTAGATTTATCTAAAACTAATCCCGGTCCTCATGGTGATGGACTGATTGGATCGACCAATAGTGGGGCAGCCAACCTGCTTACTCAATTGCAGCAGTTGTCTTTACAATCTGCTCCTTCTGGTCAGGCTGTGCCTGCTGAGTCATCGCCTTCCCAGTCTTTGTCCATAAATGTTGTCCAAGCTTCTGATCCCAAAGGAAATCAACAATCCGACGGGAAGAAGAAGGGATGAAATAACAAGAAGAAGGGCAAGAACGGGAAGGGTAATGCGAATAAAACCAGCGAGCATGTTGGTGAGGGTCAAAAGGAGAAAAGGAAAGTGAAGTTTCCATGCAAGCTATGTGTTGGAGACCATCTTACGCACCTTTGCCCTAAAATTCAGGATGCGCAGCGCTTGTTAGCCCAGCAGGTTTCTTCTAGTTCCCAGGCTGTGTTAACAAACCATTTTCCCCAAGGGCAACAATTAGTTGTTGGCGCGAACCAAAATCTTGGGGCTTCCTCTGGGGGCACCCAGAAAGGGGAAATTCCATCGAACATTTTCATGATGAGTGCTCACACGGATATCGCTACGAGATCCCGTGATTATGGCGGAGAAGAGTCTTCGAAAGCTAAGGATACTCCTGATGCTACTGAGCTGCTTCACATTACGAAGCCTACTGTTGAGTCTATGCCTCGGATGCCCAAAGCATCTTCTAAGCGATCAACGATTAATCCAAATGCTAGGGCTGCCCAGAACTACTCGATTGTGGAAGATCTGGCGTAGAGTCCTTGTGCTATGTCGGCTTTAGAGGTACTCCAGTCTTGTCCGGCTCAGCGCAGTGCTTTGCTCACTGCCATTGGGGCTATTGATCCAAAAAATTCTCTTCTGATTACTTTTGATATGACTAATTTTAAGAAGAGACTTCCTCATCACATGGCTTTTCATATTAAATCATCATATCGGAAGTGCAATATCTTTCGGACGGTTGTTGATGAGGGTGCTTCCACATGCGTGATGTCTCTCGCATGCTAGAAGACACTTGGATCTCCCAAAGCTGTTCCATCTACCACTCTTCTGACTGCATTCGACGGTCATTCTCACAGGCCCCATGGTATTGTCCCAGCTTTGCCCATCTGTGTTGGGGGCAAAACTGTCAATATAGAGGTTGAGGTAGTGGATGCAAGCTTGGACTACAACCTTCTGTTGGGGAGAAACTAGATTTATGAGATGGATGCCATTGCATCCTCATTATTTCGCATTATATGTTTCCCCCACGAAGGGAGGATTGTTACAGTGGATCAACTGGACTGTCCTCCTGTAGACCCGAATGCGTCTACTGACTCATCTGTTCCTAAGTTGGATAATTCTAAGGCGCCTGTTGAGAATTTAGGATTTGGAATGTATTCTTCCTTGATGGGTACTTTCGATATTCCTCCTCCTACGGTTCATATTAATGCAATTTCATCTTCAAAGGCTCCTCTTCGAAGAGAGTTCTTCAGAACTCATTATTTTTCGGACCCTTGGACCTTACCTTCCCCTAATGCACATTAGCGGAAGGTCAAGTGGGTGGAATGGCATTTCCGATGTCTGCAGCTGAGATTGCTTATCAGTCTATTGTTGACTCTGCAGAATCCAGTCCAGCTCCTCTTTCACCGGAAGAGTTGGATGGAGATGTGGCTCCGGCTTGGACGCTTAGTTCTTCTTCGGCCCAGGATTGCCTTGATACCACTCTTCCATCTGAAGAGGCCATCCTGGAAGCCATGACTGGTATAGATAGACCGTGGGATGATTTGCATCATCGGTCTTATTTTTTACCTGACTTGAGCGAAGTTGAAACAAGTTTTCCAAGTCCTCAGTCTCCTGGTCCTGTTCACCCAGTCTTGAACCCTTTAGCACCAACACAAGTTTATGCTGAAGGGAACATGGCTGTGATTTCTCCTACTATCCCGGTGAACATTTCCAGGGATCCCAATATTATCGAGAATGTCTTCATCGGAGCTGAATGTTCCCGTGAAGAGGTTCAAATTTACACCGAGCTCTTTAAAGAGTATAGGGATGTATTCGCTTTGTCTTATGAGGAAATGCCTGGTATAGATCCATCTATTGTCCAGCATGAGATCAAGACGTATGAAAACGCTAAGCCGGTCAGGCAAAAACTTCGTCCGGTCAATCCTAGGAAGGCAGCAGCTATCAAAGCTGAAGTTGAAAAGTTGCTTAAGGCGGGATTCATTTTCCCTGTTCCTTTGACTGAATGGGTTTCAAATCCCGTTCCCGTAGATAAAAAGCAAGGAACGATTCGAGTTTGCATCGATTTCAGAGACCTAAATAAAGCATGTCCTAAAGATAATTACCCCACACCATTTATCGATCGGATCATTGACGAGTGTGCCGGTAATGAGATTTTCTCCTTCATGGACGGTTTCTCTGGATATAATAAAATTACTATCCGTCCTGAAGATCAACATAAGACTGCCTTTATTTGTCCCTGGGGTACTTTTGCATACAAGAAGATTCCTTTTGGTCTTAAAAATGCTGGGGCTACGTTTCAATGGGCCATGTCATATGCCTTCCACGACATCAAAAAGATTATCGAGGCATACTTGGATGATTTAGCTGCTCATTCTCGAAAGAGGATGGATCATCCTGGTCACCTCTGGCAAATATTTGAAAGATGTCGTTTCTATAAGATTAGATTGAATCCGAACAAGTGCGCTTTCGCGATTACATCCGGCCGGTTATTGGGATTCATTTTGTCTAGGGAAGGGATTAGGGTAGATCCCTTCAAGGTTGAGGCAATACTTCGGTTGCCTCCCCCATCCTCTATCCGTCAGCTTCAAAGTCTACAAGGAAAGTCTAATTTTCTTCGGAGATTTATCATAAATTATGTTGAAGTTACAAAGGGATTTATGAGATTGTTGAAGAAGGGAGTTCCATTTCTTTGGGATGACTTCGCTCAACGCTCGTTCGATGCTTTGAAAAAATCATTGACCTCTGCTTCTTTATTGAGTCCACCTGATTATAGCAGGGATTTTCTTTTGTATCTGGCGGCAGCATAATCTACCATCGGTATGGTTCTAGTTCAAGAAGATGATGCTCTTGCAGAGCATGTTATATAATACCTTAGTCGAGGCTTGGTAGGACCTGAACTCCGGTACACTCCGATAGAAAAATTAGCTTTAGCAGCAGTTCATGCTGTGCAGCGACTCCGACATTACATTATTTTTCGCAAAACTTATGTTTTGGCAGCAGCCAATCCATTTCAGTTTGTCCTCAGTAGGCGAGTGATTGGGGACAAATACAATAGATGGATTGTGATTTTACAGGAATTTGATCTTGAGTTTATGTCTGCCAAGTCCAAGAAATCATTGGTTTTCGCGGAATTGATCTCCGAGTTTCCCTGTGGGGAAGAGATGATCTATGATGAATCCTTTTCGGATGAACATTTGTTTCTTATCTCTTCACAGGATCCTTGGTACAGAGATATCATTATGTATCTCCAGACTGCAAAGTTTCCCTCTACTTTTTCGAAAGATGAGCGTTGTAAGTTGTGTCACTTGGCCAAGAATTATTTGATTATTGGTGATGCTTTATACCGTCGAGGGGTTGATTCAATCCTAAGACGCTGCTTAACTCTCGAAGAAGCTGAGGCTGTGCTGAATGATTCCCACAGTGGAGCTTGTGGGGGTCATTTATCTGGGCTTGCTACAGCCCAAAAAATCTTGTGTGCTGGGTACTTTTGGCCCTCGATTTTCAAGGATTGTATCGAATCGGTCAAAAAGTGTCATCCGTGTCAAGTCTATACTCGAAAAATACGCGCTCATCCAGCTCTGCTTTTTCCAGTCATTACTGTCGGTCCCTTTACAAAGTGGGGTATTGATTATACTACTTGTAACCCGCCTTCGGCTAAAGGTCACAAGTACATTATTGTAGCAGTAGACTACTTTACGAAGTGGGTCAAGGCTATGCCTACTTTTGGGAATGATGGTGAGACTGCAGCTCTTTTCCTTTTCAACCAGGTTATTGCTCGTTTTGGTATTCCTAGAGAGATTTTCACTGACCATGGCAGTCATTTTTAGAATAGTATGATGGCCGAGTTGGCTCTCAAATTGGGTTTCCGGCAGGAGCATTCATCTTCGTATTATCCTCAAGCCAATGGGCAAGTGGAAGCCGTGAATAAATCCTTGAAGACAATTCTTCAAAGGAAAATTGATAAAGCTAGATCCAACTGGCATATTATGCTATATCCTACACTTTGGGCATACAGGACGTCAGTGAAAACTGCAACTGGCTTTACTCCATTTCAGTTAGTGCACGGGGTGGAATCCGTATTTCCTATTGAATGCGAGATTCCTTCTCTTAAATTAGATGTTGAACTTCTTCCTGACACTTCTAGTCTGGCAGAACGGCTTCTTCATCTGGAACATCTCGATGAGCAGCGTCGAGATGCCGCCACGATGAATGAAGCGCATAAAAACCGAGTAAAGGTTCAGTACGATAAGGCGGTTAAGCCTAGGGTCTTTTTCGAAGGTGACCTTGTTTTGGTCTATGCCCAAGAAAAAGATGCCTTGGGGGCAGGAAAGTTTAAATCGATGTGGTATGGCCCCTATATCGTTAAAAAGGTCCTTAAGAAAGGAGCTTATACCTTGGTTGATTTCGAAGGGAACGAGTTGCCGGAGCCCCAAAATGGGCTCTATTTGAAGAAGTATTATGCCTAGGCTTCGGCCTGGCATGTTGCTTTTGTATATAGTAGTTTTTGCTTTGTACATATCTGGTTGATTTTCGATCTTTGATGAGTTGGTGATGTTTTTGATCTGCTTTGGCAGGTTGTGTTGAATGTCATGAGTCATTTTGGTTTCGCCGATGGTGCTAGTAGACACAACCGGAACTTAGCTTCCGCGGCTTGGGTGCTTCATTATCCTTCCGGCCAGATGTTAGTATCAAGAGGGGTCTGCATTGGTCCTGCTTCCAATAATATAGCAGAATACACTGCAGTTGTTTATCTACTCTCGGAGGCAACATCATTGGGTGTTGATTCGTTGGTAGTTTTCTTGGACTCTCAGTTGGTGGTGTCGTAGTTGAACAATACTTATCGGGTTCGTGACCCATTTTTATTACGATTGTTCTTGAGGGTACGTTTGTTACAAAGATCATTTCAATTTTTAACTTTCATTCATATTCCTCGAGCTGACAATTGGTTGGCAGACTCATTAGCTAATCATGCACTGGATTGGCATATTAATCATTCCATACAATAAAATTTAATCATAAAAAACATCATACATTTGATACATTTATCACATCACATCAAATATCGCTGTATATATATATCATCAGAATGTTCAAAAACTTTACAAAATTTGGATCCATAAGGTCATACAAAACTTGGGCTTATGCCCGATCATGTTCAGTCTCAAAAAATAATATACAATCATCTAATACATAATATCTGTCTACTCCTGAGGTCCCTGCCCAGAAGTCGTGTTCCTATAGAACGTGACCGCGGTGGCAACTCGGCGGAATAATCGTACCCAGTCTCGAGGCACTCCTACCACCCGTCTCCGGATGGCTTCCGGCAGGTCTTCCATGGCAGCCATAGGTATTTGGCGGGTTAACCCCTCCAAGTTCCTCTGCACAGCCTGGAGTGTCCTGTCTGAATCCACTGTATCTGCTTCGCCCCTGCGACGCTTGTGGCGCGGGAAACCCTTAGGACGAACTGGTCCAATATCTGTATCATGATCATATTTACATTGTCAGTCATTATCAATCCAATCAAAAACATGTTTGTTTTTCATTTTTTCATACATATTTGAAAAAATCCAAAAAAATTATATAAGTCAAAAAATTGCAAACTTACCGACTGTGCCCCATGCTATGCCTGGTGGAAGAACAAGATCTGGATCTCCACGAAAGTCCATCCTGGCATAGGGATAGTCATCCACAACGATGATTTGTTCTCCCCACCAAAGGAAGAATTCATCATCCTAAGTGGTCCAGGGAACTTCACTTCCCCCTAATCTCTTCATCATGTCCACCCAACGGGCAATTCTTGGGTCCCTCGGGCTACTGATGGTAGAGATAACTCTGGGTCTCAATGTTGGTATCTTCTCAAAGAAGAATGTCATCAAAATAGTACCATATCCAAAGTGTTTGGTATTTTCTTGGTGGATTGAGGTCAACTGTTGCTTCATGTTCAGTAATAGGGCTGTGCACCAATCATACACATGAGTCAAGCATTCCACTGCTATGCTCATTTGCGTCCTGGACGCCTGATGTAGGGAGGCAGATCCTGCCACTCTGCCAATGGTGAAAAGGAGGATTTTCATGTGCAAATCCCTTAAGTCTTTAATCACAATCTGAGCTCCAAATTTCTTGGAACCCTCTACGCAATACACGTCGACATAATCTTCCACGGTTAGCCCTCCCAGGGGCTTCCCGTGTAACTCTACTGGTTCCCCCCTTCGGGAGAGTCCAGTGATAAAGTATATGTCTTCCACTTCAATGCATACTGGCATCTGATCTATCATAAAACAGTGCTCTTCCGGTTCCCAGTAATTGACGAGCATTTCTAGCAACCAAACATTGCTTTTCATATTTGGCATTTTGAAAAATTTGAACAATCCGCAATTTCGAAGAATATTTTGCGATGCTCGATCTTGCATGACCTCTTGATCAATTGCACTGTGTTCACGCTCTCTCCATGAGATTGTCATCCTATCAAAATTCAATAAATCCTACATTAGCCACGCATTTTTTGATTCGGACCTGCGCATACGCGACTTTTTCTATGCACAGTCACGTGTATACACGAACAAACCCGCGTATGCGCAAGTCCGAGTTTTTTAGCAAGGGTTTTAATGGTAAAAATCACTAAATTTTAATTTCTAAACGGACAAAATGATTTGCAAGGATGATTGAGGAGCCTACCTGAAAAATTCGGTGGGTTTCGACGGTCGGTTGTTCCTGATTTGACGAAAGAAGTTTTTGCTCCAGAGCACTTTTTTCCAAATCAGCAATGCAATAATGAACCAAATATGAGGTAATTTGTCTATTTATGGCTAAAAAGTTGAAAATTTTTGCAAAAATTTTTTATGCTTATTTTTTCGATCTATCTTAAGCTGCATAACCCGGATGCTTGGAAGTGCCCAGTTTGGTATGTTTTTCAGGTACATTTTGACGAATTTGAGATTTTTCCCGTTTTTGATCCATGATTACCGACTCATCACGACAGGTATATGATCTTCACTAGCATATAGGTTAGGGAAATCACTTTTCGCTGCATCTTGCATACTAGCCTCCATACTGATCACTTGCCATAGGGTCGATCCCATCAGGTCATGATTATTATACCCATTTCACTCGCCGATTATTAAATCATGACTTGGTGGTAGAGCCTTCCTTTACATGGGCTTCCTATTTAGTTCCTCGCTATCACTTGTTGCCCATGCTGCGTTTTATGTAGGCTCGGGAGTCCTCTTTAGTCCCGCCATGACTTATGTGTTGAAGCTTCATTCTTCTTCTTCCTCACTATCATTTTGTTCTGGCTTTTACCCTAGAGGTTCCCTGGTGTCGTTAAGTTGTATTACTGCATTGCATATTGGCTACTTGTTTATCCTGGCCTTTAGCCGGCTTCATTTGGACTCAGTGTTTAAGCCAAATTTTGACCTTGACTATTTGTACAAGTTAACCATTGCATGCACTTAGCTATCGCGACTTGACACCCTTTTACCCATGGATGGAACATTCCTCTGAGTATCGCTTACCAGTTTCTGCCACCTTGCATTGAGCATAGGATCGTTCCAGTCCCAGGAACTAGTGCATCTGATTTTTGATACTCGTTCTATCCATTGTACCATAACATTCTTTTATTCTTTTTCAGGCTTATTATATGAAAAAGACAAAAAAATCAAATATAAAAAAAAGAGCGGGAACGGGATGTATCTTCGTTGTTTTGATGGCAGTACAGAGTCAGTTTGTCGCCCTTGAACAAAGCACATATACTTATATATATTTCATACATTTGGGATGGTTTTTAGTTTTGACCTAGGTTCAGCCTTTACCTTGTTTCACTTGTCAGTCCTCCCCCGGTTGGTTATCTCTTCCAATCATATGGAGAGTTTGTTCTGCCTCCTGCATAACAGACTTATACAGTGTCACTTTTTACTGCCATGGTCATTAGAGTCGTGCTTTTGTTCAAGGGAAGTCTAACCAAAGTCAGCCATTCTGCGGTGTCTCTTGACTCATTATTCAGTTGGCCTTCCCAGTCTTGTCAGTATCTTGTTCTATCACATTAGATGTTTTGGTCTTATGCTCGTGCTGGTTTGAGAAGGTCCCCATTGACTTCTTGCTAGCGAGTTTGTCTCTTATCGACTACGACACATTGCTCTGAGAGCAAACCTAGAGCCGCACCCTGGCCCTATTTTCATCATTGATAGGTGACCTTGTGCTCAGCATTTGATCATCATTATGGGTCTTTGACTGAGTGGTTTCCCCTGTGTTCGACGTCAGCACACATTATCACACTTGGGATTCGTGCAGTACCTTGATTTCCATTTGACCCTATCGGTGGATTTCTCACCTCTGTGTCAGCTTTCATTATTGGTTGGTTCAGAGGGTTTCTTCCGTGCGCTAGCTTCATCTTGTGCACGTCGGAAACGTACTTCGGTTTTGGTTCCATCACTCTCCTTCGTCCGATTCCTTCCAAATCTTGGCCTGCGGGTTACACTCGCGCTGGACTGATGTGGGATGCCTTAATGCTTTCCTTCCAGCAGATCTTTTCCCATCGACTCCGACTCATTTCTCTGGGAACAAGATCTAGAGTCTTTTTGTCAGTACCTTAGGGTTTGCAGTCATCAGTGGCAGACTCTTCGCTATCAACAGTGGGGATTCATCATTGCCTCCTGATTGGTAGATTCTTTCAAGTGTTCGACTTCAACTCATTCATTTGCACTTGTTAGATTGTACTGGGGCACCTCGACGCTCATTTTCATTATTGGTGGGTTGTCTCGTGTTGGTTAACGGTATACATCATTGACCGGTAATCCAACGATTTCTCACATGGTCGACTTCAGCTCATTTATTCCCATTGTGTAGAATTGTGCCATAGTGATCGGTGAAGACCTCGGGTTGCATCAGCATTTCTCAGTTCACTTTTGACAGTCCATTCAGTTTCTGCCAATGATGTCATCCACCCTTATATGTTGCAGTTCAGTACAACAGCATCCTATATGTTGGCTCCCGAGTTGCGTGATTGTACCATTTGTTCCACCTCTTATGATTCGGTACTTGGAGATTCAGTTACTTATATGATCAGACATCCAGTTGCACCATCCTTCATCAGCTTTCTATATGTGATACTTGGACATTGATTCAGACTTATATACTTCCGGGCCATGCTCAGATGATTCATTGTGTACTTTCAGTTCAGTTATACTTGTATACATGTTGGATCCATTCAGTACTTTCTATATGATGTATTTTTGACTGAGCATGGGTATGCCCGCCTCAGCATGAGTTGACTCTCTGTTTTCTTTCATTGGTTTTTGGCAGGCTGAAATTTGGTGAAGTCCTCTCTTGTCCTTGCGAAGTTATTTCTATGTGCATAATACATTTCGGACATCATGTACCCCTTCTGACCTCATATATTAGGGGGCATCTGTTATAGCATCATTTCTCACCTTCATATGATTCATGATTGCTTTTATGGCTTTGGGCACCCATTCCTACAAACTTGGACAAATTCACTAAAAAACAGTGTTAAATTCCCCATACGCGGTTATGCCCAGACTTTTCCGCATGTATACACGAGTCCACATGCACTTTCCTGCGTATGCCATTAAAATCATTAAAAAATATATAAAAAATCCCTATTTTCGGGCTGGGTTGATGGTTACTCTAGTAGTTCAACCACCCCAGCACGTGGCCAACTGTTGAAACTACTTTGAGGGAGTATAAAAGCCCCTCATGTGCATGGCCTAAGAGAGAGAGAGAAATTGTTGATATTATACTCTGTTGGTATTCCCTATCCAAGTCTGAATTCCCGTTCCTCCTGCACTTCCCAGTTCAATACAGGAAACCCTTGTTTCCTGGAGATGTTCATCTCTTTATATGTCATCTCATATGCACCAGTTCAGAAGGAATATTAGTGAGGCAAGGGTGGGACGGATCCGGACGACGGTATGCTCGAAGATCGTGGAAAGATTCAGGTGATCTCTCCACTCGTTATTTCTGTACATGCTATTTATAATACAGAAGAACCATCTTGTTCCCGAAATATACGTGTTAGTGTCTACTTGCATACATGAGAATATTGTTATTTAAGCATTTGTTATGGTTTATCTAATGTTTCATATGGATTTCACTAACATTTAGAGTAGATATATGTTGTACAACCAGTTCTTCGTGCTTGTTTCTTCTTGTCTTTCAGGTTAAGAAAGAAGAAGGGTTGCTAGGGGTTTGGACCCCGCGGGATCTGCTTCAACCGTAGGACCTACGGGTAACTTCCTCGATCTACTCTATTTAGTTTTTCATGAACATGTATGGTTGTGAGAGTCCTTCTTAAGTAGCATTCCTTGCTCTGTGGAGGTTTAAACCCAACAAGCCTCTAGGGTGATTTTCCCCGAAACAGTGGCTCCACCTAGGGAGAGATCTCTGCATCCGCTACCAGTTCCGCCTTTCGTACAGTATGTTAGTCATCAATAATTTTTGCATTGTTGATGAATAAATGATTATCCCAATATTTCTCGAAACAAATTTCATATACATTGTAAGTTCTAGAAATCTCACTACCTTCATTATCCTTAAGATAATTTTTCACTATTTCGTCACTTCATGCTATCTAGCTTTGCCTAGCAGTCTCAGAATACCCATTAAGAGCCCATGTCACCCATTTTATCTATATCTTGTCACCTTTGACTCAAATCCCCTATTTATTTTTCACCTAAAAACCCCACTGCTACCTAAGCTCACCAATCAATCATGCTTTTTGTGTCCCCCAAACTACTCCTAAACGCTGATAGTCTCAAACTATCTCTATAGACTCTTTGATAAATCAAGTACATTGGTCTTTGGGTTTTCAATACATTAGTGTAATCATGAACTATGTATCACACTTGATAAATCCCATGTTCTAGGTTTCAGTCCAAAAGCCAAGTCCCATAAAGCCTCCACTAGGCCACCTAGAGTTTCACAAAGTCATAGGGTGGATTTGGTGCCCTAGAAACTCTGTTTTTCCTATATGAAGAAAATACATTCAAAGAAGGAAAGGAATGGTGATCTTGTCTTAAACTCATCAAAGAGATCATTCAAAAAGGTATTTGGCCTAAAGCACAAGTTTTGTAGGGGGACAACTGCCCCTTACTTACATTTCTGCAAAAAAGTCAAAAGGCTATCAACCTAGCAAGAGGTAAGGTAATGAGAGGTACCATCACAAGAAAACCACTCACAACCAAGAAGAAAGCAGGAAGGTATGGGTTTTATGGAAATCAGGATTTATGACTATTTTGACCAAGCAATAAAGAAATACTAGGGTTACAAAGGCAAAGGAAACCTTAACCCATTCAAATGATCATTGAAGGATTTTTAGACATAAGTAATGAGTTTGATAAGTGTTCCTTTGAGAACTTAGAAGACAACACTATTTGCTTTTTCTAAGCATCCCTAAAAAATCAGAAGTTTGGGAAGAGGGACAAAGATGGTCAAATAGTGACAAAGAATCCTCCTTCATCATAGCAGATGGTTACAAAGGGTTTTCAAACTACCTTCTAGGGTTTGGTAGATAAGCACTAACTCCACTTCATCAAAAAGGTAAAATTAGAGGTTTTAAAGAGGATCAAGAAGGGCATACATGAAAATCAATACTCCACTACACCAAAGGCAGAAATATGATGAGGAGTATCAGTAAAAAGAGGCAAGAAATGTCAATTCAAAGGTCTCTTTTCTCTAAAGAACAATTAGAGGCATATTCAAGTGGCCAAAAGGGACAAACCTGGGTAGAAATTGCCAAAGAAAGAAACTATGATAAACATGGGTCATTATTGATAAAGTAAGTTGTCCAAGTTCAAAAGAGACAGTGATCAAAGGGAAGAAGTAGTGTAGGCACCTGCAAGATCATAAGTAGCTAGCAACAAACACAAAAAATGGTTTAAAAATAGCTCACCTCCCTCACTTGACATACATCAATGTCAGAATGATTTGAAGAAACAGTTATGCCACTGGTTTACAGTAGAGCAGTGAACTCCCAACAAGGGCCTCGTTATTAAATGACTATTCTGCAAAATATGGATGAACATGAATGACACTTTACAAGAATGTCAAAAATGTTTTCTTAGAGGAAAATTGATAAGGTCAATGGCAAGAATGTTTCAAATAAAGGTGGCACATATCAAAATACCAAGCTGCTGTTTATACTTACTGCTAGGGTTCTTCTCCCACCAAGAGGTTTTTTCCTCATTACTTAAAGATAAAAACATGGCATAATATCAGACAAAGGGAGAAATGGAAAATGTGATAAGTTTGTTGTGTATAGGTGTTAAAGTCATAAAACAGGTTCATTTTCCAAATATAGGTGAGAGGCATAGTCTTGGCTTCTTCAGGAAGGTTATCAATTTGAAAATAACCTTAAGAGGCCTCCAGTAGTGAAAAAATACAAAGTTTATGTTGAAATGCCACCTACAAGACCAAAAGAAGTCAAAAGGCACAGTGAGGAAAAGTGAGGAGAAATGAACCTTATAAAGTGGGTTTTGGAATTAAATCATCTTTTCAAAAAAAATATAAAGTATTTTCTCCCTCTTTTCCACTTCATTTTCATCATAGCAAGGAAGGTAAGAACCGTTGAAGGAAATTTTGAGGGTTTATGTGCAAACTGGTGAAAATTTGCAGGCGCTACGCATCGAGGCCGACACTATGCACCTGGCATTCGGCGCTACGCACAGGCGAGGTGGCCGCAGTGTTATTAAACACTACGCTACGCACCTAGATCCTGGTGCTACGCACATGGGAAAGCACTATGCATAGGCACAGGAAAAGGCCCAAACTGCCTATCAGCAACCCAGCGCTACACTCCGTCAGGCTCGACTGGCCCATCTCCAGCCCGAGTCGACCCACGTGCTATGCACAGGCAGAGTGTGTCTATATTTGCTAAAAAGGGTCAAAAATTTGAGTTTTCACCTCCAAAACTCCTACAGTCAAAGAAACAAGGTTGGTGGCTCTTTTTCTTGCCTTCCAAGCATTAATTTTCCTAAGAAAAAAAGACATTTAAGGGCCTAATGTGACAAAACCCTAGGCTGCAGAAAAATCAATTTTTTGATCTCTTGGGTTAGGGTTTTCAAAGAAAAGAGCTGTTATATATGTAAGAGAAGACTGAGTGAAAACAAACAAACCTCTAAAAATTGAGCACACTCCTTGGAAGCTTCATCTTAGCCCTCATCTACAAAATTTTCCCTTACATCACTCATTGCCATCCTTTGACATAAAGGCTCTCAAACAAAGTTTAAAAACCCTTCTGTGCTAACACCAGTCACCATGTCTGAAGGAGAAATTCATACCAGTAGTGATGAAAGCCGAAGACCTACCAAGCCTAAACACAAGGGAGGAAATCCTAATAGGTTTGAACACTTGCACACTACTCAAATTACTTCCTCTCCCATGATCCTTTCATCCTTTCAGGATGTTGGTTGTTACCAATTTTGTGAGAAAGTTAACAAGTCCAAAGCCACTTAGACTTGACTATATTTTTCATCCTTGGCTTGCAAAATCACCAAGTGACCTAGCAGGAATGAAATTTGAACTCTCATCTGAATCCATTTCTAAAGCCCCAAGTATTCTAGACATTGGTGAGATATGGTTTAAACAAAATAAGTTGGACTTGAGCTACTATGAGCCCTACCTAAAACCTAGCTGTCAACAAGGATGCAAGGTTGTTTTCCCCTTCTCCCACCTGCTAGAGAGGTATGCCCTACTGATGAGGAAGATTATCAGGTACTTCACCTGTGAGGGGAGATACTCGAGGGTTTATTCATATCATATAAGGTTACTAACGCACTTCACCAAAGTCAAAATGATGAACCTATCATACTACCTCTTTCGTAGCATTGACAAGATGGCCTCAGTAGTCAAGAAGAGAAGCTATGACCACCAAATGTAGAGCCTTTTCAACCACTCCTTGATCAAAATGATTGTCTTACACCAGTTGGAGTAGCAAGGAATCCCTTACAGAAGTCTTCATCTCACATGATGAGTTTACAAATCCCCAAGCCTTCATTCAGCAGAATTTACCTTCCACTTCACAACCACCTACCTCCACTCCTCCATCATCTCTGAATATTCCTTCTCCAAAAATAAATTCACCTCCTATCTCTTCTCCTAATGCATCAAGTGAAGGAACTGACAATAGCTCCAATAAGGAGCAAACATATGACAATGATGAGGAAGTGGAAAGTGAGGTAGAAAATGAGGTAGATGAAGAAAACCAAGAAGAAGACAATAGTAGTGAAGGGAATAATGATGGTAGTGACCATGAAGAACAAACAAACATAAGTGAGGAAGAGGCAAAAACTATTGAGGAAGACCATGGAGGTGATGATAGAATGGAAGAAAGTGAAGAGAGTAAAGCAGAAAATAGTAATACAAATACATAGCTAAATCAAGAAGGTGATGAGGAAAGTAAAGAAAATAGTGGGGCAAAAATAGATCCTAATGATGAAGAAAATGATGATGACATAAAGGAAGAGGGTGAACATGGGAGCCCTGAAAAGAAAGACAGTGATGAAGAGGAGCAAAATAGTGACAATGATGACACTCATGAAACAAATTCAAATGCACAAGAGAGTGTTGATGATGAGCAAGATGACAGTCAGTAGGAGAGTGCACAAGACAGAAGATTATTCTGAGCATGATAGTGAGCCTAATCATAGTGAAAAAGGTGCTGAAATGAATTAAGAGAATGAATATGAAGAGACAGGGGAAGAGGGTGAGGAAACTGAAGACCAAGAGCAAACAAATAATGAGGGTGAAATAGATTTTGAGGGTGAAGACATTGACCGAGACAGTGATACAAATGAGACAGTCAATGACAGTTTTCATGACTTTCATGAAACCAATCTACCTCCAAATGACCAAAGAACTCAAAGTGACCATGCTAAAAGTAACAAAGAAGAAGAACTTGGTGAAGGACAAAGCCAAAATGAGGCAAGTGAGGGGGATAGTGGTCAGTTTGAGAGCCAAGGAAATAGTGAAGAAAATAGTAAAGAAGGCAAGGATGATGATGAGGTAAGAGCACCCTCATCTATCCTCTCACATGCACCTACCACAGAGGCATAAGAGATGTGTTTGCTGCCTCAAAAAGGCAAAGGGCCATCTCTTCTCCAGCAATCAAGCATAAGGACAAAGGCAAGGAAAAATTTGACAAAGGAGGGTAGCAGGTGAAGGTAAGAAGAAGTAAAAGGATCAAAATGACTTCTCAAGGCCCTCAATTCATTGTTCTAGATAGTGACAATGAGGACCAAGGGATGAACAATAAATTGCTTCTCTTCGAAAAAGATGCACAAATTCAGGAATGGGAAAGGGAATTTGATATGGCTCAAAGGGTCATCCACTATTACAAAAAGGAACATAAGCATTTCAAGGAGGTGAAGAGGGGCCTTTCCCTACAAAAGAAAATGGCCAAGCATTATGCAAGGAAAAGAATGCTTGCTAGTGCCAAGCTAAAGAAGGCCCTCATTGAGCTAGAAAACCTAAAAAGAGCCAAAGTGCATGGCAGCCTTGGAATCTTGGTTGAGGCTTCTCAACAGGTGTCCAAAACCTCTTGAGGGATCTCTCCACAAATTTTGAGGCAAATTGGACAACTTTTTGTTTTTTCCAAATTTTGACCCCTAGGAGCGCAACACCCTAGGCGTTACACAAACAATTGGTGCATCCTCAGCTCTCAAAGTTTGTATTTTTGGATTTTTCACATCACCAACAGTATTCTCACCATTTTTCAGATCATTTGGAGCATTTTTACCCCGTCAAAAGGTCGAAAAATATCAAGAAATTGACCTTTCTGCCTCATTTTCAGACCAGGTGCTGTGCACAGAGAAGTGTTGGGAGATTTGATTTTTGGAATGGTAAATGGAATATAATCAGCACAAATCAAACATTTCTTGAAATTAGACTCATCAGGATTTCCAACGAACCATAACGGAGCCAAATCCGGTGTTAGGAAGGCCTCCAAATCATTGCTGCAAAAAGTCCTTTTTCTGCACTGTGCACCTGGCATAATTTCACTGTTTGACACAATGTGCTACGCTCCTGTAGATGACTGGGAAAAATGTGCGTTTGGAAAGTTTTAAAATGCTTGTCAGAGCCTAAAATTCAATTTAATTTCTATTTTTGTCCGGAAAGGATATTTTTTAGATATTTTTGTGCCTTGGGCCTTACAAGACCTCAAGGAAAAATTAGGATATTTCTTATTGGCCAGTAGGCTTCTAGATACTCTCTTCAATTTTTCTCCTCTATGCTTATTATATATTGCATGAGGATTCATTGTAAAGAGTTGGGAACTTGATGTGTTTAAGAGAAATACATGGTTTTTGGAAGTTGAAGAACAATTTAGTGTTGTGGAGCTTGTGGATGGATTGCCTTTATTGATGGTGATGAAGCTTGCTTACAGGATCCCTGAGTTTAGTTAATGTTGATGTATCTCTCATATTTTCATGTTTTTTCTTGTTTTCCATATGTCCATCTTTCTATTTTGCAATATCTCAGAAAATTATAGGATGAGAAATGTTGTTTGAGACACCTCAGTCCTCCTGTTAGCTATTGTTTTCATGTTTTCTACTGCTGGGTTAGCTTAAAGAATTATTCATTTCTTCTTAGGCCCACCTAAGCTTGTCTATTTCATATTGTATTAGTATGCTAGTTTATAAACATGATTCATGGTAAGCCCTACTTGTTTAAGGCTATCTAAACTCTATCTTGAAATCTCTCTTTGATGTATTGAGTGTTAGGTTAAGTCAAAGAGGTCTTGTTTCGATCTTGCCCTTTGAATATGATTATCAGTTTGCCTCGAAGTTCTTTATAGTTTAATGAATGATGTTTATGCATTACCTCTTCATTTATTGATGATAATTTTCTCTTATATGTTTTCAAATCTTGAAAGATGAATCATTGAAGTTAGATAAGTTGTCTTTCTTCTGTGTTCTACTGGATTGTTTATCTTCAATGTTTATTTGTTTAAAAGTATCGTCAATGATTAAATGGTGTGCCCTATCTCATGATTATTATATTTTTCTTATAAATATTAAATACCTCCCTGTTCATACGTATTTGACAAAGGATTCTTAACTTCCTTTTTCCCTACCTTGGTTCTCAAACTTATTGTCCATTTCACCTCATGCATAAACTTAAAAGATCCATTAACTACACTAGATTTTCCCTGTGATGTACCCCGATTCACTACCAAGATATCAATAACTTCATAGACTCCTTTGCCCAATTGATTTGATAACCTCTCACTCCACCTATCCTACTTGATCATCTTACCCCAACCCAAAAAAAACAAACAAATCTACACTTAACAACTAGCCTAAAATCAATCACCCAAAGTGAACAAGTTCATATCCTTCACATAATAGAGAGAGCCCTCTATGAGTCCAGGAAGGCTAGGTCCTAGGACTCCAAATACTGGTCTGATGTTACCCTGTCATTTGGTTTACCAATCTGCCAATTCATAGGACACCAGCATAATGGCAATCACGGTGGGACCTTCTGAGTTTATAATTTCCTGAATAACTCTTAAAGACTCTTTAGTCCCTTAGTTTGACTTAGGAAATCCAGTGAATTTGCCACCTCATTCCCACACCAACATAATGGATATCACGGTGAGACCTTCTGAGTTTATAATTTCTTGAATAACTCTTAAAGACTCTTCATTCCCTTAGTTTGACTTAGGAAATCCAATGAATCTGCCACCTCATCTCTACACCAACATAATGGCGATCACGGTGGGATATTCCAAGTTCATAACAATCTAAATACCCCTTAGGAATCAAAAATCCCTTCATCAAATAGCATCCTATGATTTATAGCTACCTCATCACTATCGCTAACACAATGGTGATCATGATGCAACCTCTGATGTCAGTAACAATCTAAGTATCCCTTAGGACTTCAGAAAGCTTCGTCAAATCATAGCGAAATTTAATTGATAGCCTAAGAGTAGAATCTATCTTTTTAACCATCCTAGAAAAATGATGAATCAACTATAGGACACTCTTACATACCTTAAGGGTTGCATATAGAAATTCAGAAAACCCCAAAACATTTCTAGATTGGATTTTTGTCAATATTGGTGGTGGACCATAGACACATTTCTTCAAAACAACTGAAAATATCCACCTGGTGACTCCACAAGCTTCCAGTAGGCCTTCTAACTTTACTAATGTCCATATACTCCTATAGGATTGTGCCGAATCAGCCCTAGGAAATCTAGAACCCTAGTCACACACTGTGTGAGTTTAGAAAACATAAAAGAGGCAAACTTTTTGAAAAAATCTAAAAAAATTCAGCCTCTCTAAATTTTAAATTTTAAATCTGGCTTCGTGAAGATTCAATACTAGATCTCATCTGGACCCAAACCCTCCTACAATAGTTGATGACCCAGAAAATGTTTTGTGGGAAACTTCTAAAACTAGAAACTTAGCTACTAATAGGACCATTCACAAAGCAAGCTTTGTACCGGAACATCTTACAACCTTGCAAGATCCCCAATTTGACTTGCACCATACAAAAAAAATTTTCAAAACCAAGTCATAAAGTAGAATCAACCGTATCGATCTTGAGCCCATAGACTTGCAGCAGAGTCCAAGTAGAGAAGCTTCTCCTTCAACACCACCTGATTTCCAACTTCTCCACCACTTTGGCTCTTTTCAACCCAAGTCTGCTCAGAATCAGTTTACTGGTCCAAGTACTTCCGCCACACCCATTCACACCACCACTGTGCAAACCACTCCATATCATATCACAAATCCTCCGCTTGTAAATTCACCATTAGCTCTTGCCATGGCAGCATGGTATGCACCCCTTGTGTTACCACAACCATTAGTACCTTTTCCAAATGATTACCAATCCATAATCCCACACTTCACCGGGGCTGAATCCACCACTACCCAACAACATGTAGATAGAATGAATGATGCTTTTGACTACATGGAATTAGAAGAGGAAACCATGAAGATGAGGATGTTTGCCCAAAGTTTAGAAGGAGAAGCTAAGAAATGGTTCAATATCCTAACTCCTAACAGCACACACGATCTCCCTTCCCTTTACCAAACTTTAATAAACAAATGGGAAATCAAGAAAAATCCTCTTCAGATCCTCTCGGAATATAGAAATATTAAAAGAAGCATGGGGGAAAGTGTCCAAAACTATTGCACAAGGTTCAATAGTGTTTACAATGCACTACCACCAAACATGAAACCCCCATTAGGCTTAGACTTAGCTAAATTTCCAGAAGGTTTTGACCCCGACATGGCCTATTAGCTGGGAGAAAGAGAGCCCCTAACATTAGAAGCCATGCAAAAGGGAGCTATAAGTGTAGAGGCCAACTTGATTGAAAAAAGAGCTAGGCTAAGATCAGAAAAGAGGGTAGCCTACAAAGATGACACCATGCCCTCCACCTCCTCATCTAATTCCAAGATTGACAACCTCCTTAGGACCATGGAAAGAATGATGGAGAGAATAAGCATAAATGAAATAGCACCCCCTAGGGACAACCAACCAAATCCCTAAAACATAAACCAGAATCAGAACTTTAGAAGAGACCCGACCCAAAATAGACCAAAGGAAAATGATCAAAAAATCAAGCCACCCTTCCAAGACAACTATGTTGATGAAGGGGAAAGAGATATTGAACAACCAGATGAAAATCATCTAAACTTAATAGGCTCTGATTGCGAGCATGATGTTTTTCTAATAGAAGAAGATGTAATGTTCCCAATTCTAGCCTCAAGCTAAAATGGAACATTATAGTTGCATATTTTCATTTTTTTAAATAAAAGTGGGTAAAGTGACCCATTCATGAAATAAACAGGAATAAAATCCCTCACAATGTGAAAGGGGATCATCATGGAGCGGGATTTCACACCCTCATGTGTGAAAGAGGTTAAAATTCAAGTGGACAAGGCTTAGTTGACCAAGTCAAACTGCGTTGGCATGAGTTGGAAAGAACTAAGTGGGACAACGCAATTTTAGTGGAGGAATATTCCATGGGGGAGGACACTTATAAAGGGAGGAAGGTGGAGACTTCATTGTGCTTAAAAGAGGAGCAAGGCAGCCCATTGAGATTATCTTAGATCATTTGATAATTTGTCTGTTCAGATAGATTGCTGCCTCTTGTTGTTCAACAGAGCTGCAGTGCCCTCGGGCACGAGGGGGTCCTGTTTAGGATTTCCTCTCCTTCTTGAGCAGCTCATGAAGGATTGCACTCATCCTCCATATTCCAGTATTCAGGCCATAGCATCAGCCATCTACATCAGCGTAGTTTCTGCAGCAGATATTGTGCAGTGTTGCTGGAGGTATCCTACAACACCATTTCAAACTAATATTTCAGAGGAGGGAGGTTATATACTTCCGAGAGGTTAGTAAGGATGGTTTCTGAGCTTATTCCACTATCATTGGCAGGAGGCCAACCACTACCATCAGTTATAGCATAGGCCCTCTCATAGACTGCGTTCTAGTTGGAGCATATTTGCAGTGAGGGTGTTGCATACATTTCAGAGGGTGAATCTTTGGTGTAGGGATCAGCCTTACACTTCAAATTTCCAAAGGAGAAGGGTTCTTCATCAGCTTCAGCCATTCATCCTTCTCCATTCCATTCCTTTTATTGAGTTGCTGCTGCTACCCAGCAACTCCGACATTTTAGCAGTTTTGCATATTTCAGCCACTCCTCCTAGGATTGACTTGAGGTAGTGATTGGGAGCTTAGATATTCTCTCCCAATGATGTATGAGCCATGTATATGTAGATCCATGATTTTTTTCACTCAGTATAATAGTCTCCCTTCTATGACTGCGCAGTCCCTATTCATGGGCATTCTGCTATGGAGCAACATTTTGTATTTTGGCATATGTTTTGATGGAAGGCTTCTTGCCTTGTTCTTGTGATGTTAATTGTACCATTTTGCTGCTATTATTTCATAATAAAATGGCTCAAGGGTTTCATACATTTTTGCATAATGTTTATTCACTACTATTTCCAGTTTATGTCTTAATAGCTGCATCTTTGGGTTATCTTGCAAGATTCCCAATATTGTTGTACTTCCCTATTGGGGATATTGTCCTTTGAAAATCACTCTATAGACAGAGTCTGATAGTGGCCCCGGAAGCCTCTGGAGCTCATCCTTATTTATGAAGGTGACAAACCAGTAAATTCCCCTTCATTATATCTCTCGAATAGATTTTCTTGTCGATTGACAATGTTCCTGAAAAAGGAACATTGCAGTGGTATCAGGGCATCAATCTTGGCTCAGCCTGTGCACAATATTTAATGCCATCAGCAAGAGGAGCTTCTCTCCAAGGAGATGAGATTTTCAGAGAAAACAAGGGAAAAGGAATGATGGAAGAGGAGGTCTCCCTTCTTCTTTTCCAGACCATTGAGGAGATTATTGAAGATCTTGATGAAAGGGAAATTTAGAGAAATTTTCTGAGAGGGTTTGTTGATGGGACAAATCCTAGCTATTTTCATGAAGGGTGTGAGCATTTAGCCACACATGCAGATCCACAACACAGTCCTTTGTTCAGTTGCATTGCAAGGGAGTAGAGGAAGAAAATGAGGCCATGAGAGGAGCAGCGCTGTAACTCAGAGGTATGGCTCATGATTTTTGGTTTGAAGGTTCCATTTTTCATTGTCATACAAATGAAAAAAACATGAGATGCATTCACTAAGGGTTTGATGGAAAAAATTGGTGAAACTCATTGCGACATAAACACAAACACTTTGCATACATTGGAAAGAACCAACAACGCTGTCACATTATGAGGAGATCCATCACCACATGGAGGTGAAAGGGGAGCCATTTCTTCCACTAGAGGAGCCCTTGTGTCTTTACAAGGAGTTCCAAATATTTTTACATGTGGGTACCAAGACACAATTCTGGAGCCATATGTAGCATTTTCTAGGGATTGTGAGATGGAGAAAGAAGAGTAGAAGGATTAGCATGAAGGGATGATGAGCATTCTCCCTTATCTATTTCAGAAATTTTCTAGCACATAGGGAAGAGACTGCATTGCGTAGATTAGAGAGGGACAAATCAGTTCACTCATACATGCAGTCTATTTCAGATCTTGATGTCTCACTTTTTGGAGGGAATCCACTTGGGAGGCCACCCGATGTAGGGATGATGAGAGGCATCATGCTTTGTGGTTCACCACTCTTGGATTCTAGAGGGGTGGAGACATTAAAGGAGTCCATCACATCGCAGAGAGTTTGGGAATAAGCACAAGGAGGAGGGATACACTCGCTCACTTTCAGTACCACCCATTCTCATCAACTATACTGCGCTGATAGAGTTTTCTGCATGGATGGGGGATAGCATCTTCATGATGCAGGATGGCTGCTCCATAGATTTGATGAGAGAGAGGACACTTTCTTTGAGGAAGGAATCTTTCATGCATTGAGTAGAAGGAGGCCACTCATGCTTACATTGGCCACGATCAGGAGATTCTTTGATAGTCTCTTATGGGAGGCTCATTTTCAGAAATCTTCATTTCTATTTGAGCTTGAGTAGCTACATTATGGCATGGCAGCAACTTGGAGGATGAATTTGGCATGGGGGATGTCAAAGTAGCAGGTAGCAGTGTGAGGGAGCACCATATTGCAGAACACTAGCGCTGTCTATGTGGAGGATTGATCCCGGTTGGAGGACTCAGTTTCTGGTTGAGTATCCCCGGGATCTTGGTGCATGCATGATTTTTGGATGGCCTTGATGGAGATGGTAGATACTTAGTGGATAATATGATCATCTATCATCATGGCAGACTCTTCTTGACTAGGGCTTCTAGTCTCAAGGAGACACTATTGCATGTAGCATATGAGGACTTCCTAGCTATGCACTTAGATGCATACTTTTCCTTGGTAGAGGAGTTCACCTTAGAGGGCATTCATCATGATATTCATCATCATATGGAAAGATGCATAGCCCGGATGACTTTGGAGAGGTTGGCACAACCATTCCCTTACTCATTGGAGGAGAGGGAGAGCATTCAGATGAGCCATTTCAGCTCAAGGTCTCAAGTACATGGTAGAGAAGGTATAATTTCACATTATGTACCTCTTTACTTTATATGAGCAGCATATTGATCAAGGAGGATCATCCCTTCTTGCACTTGGTATAATGTACTTGCAGCTACTTGTATCCTTGATTTTGGCTATTCTTATGATGGTTTGCGGGGGAAGCCACATATTTCTCGGTGTGCACCATTGGCACCAATTTGTATTCTCATGTTTTATCTTATGATGAGATGTTGTGGCAACAAAAAAGTGGCTAGTACAACACTTGTTATTTTTTATTTTGAGGCAGGCCAAGAGGCACTGTGCAGGTTCCATGAGTGGAACTTTGAACCACTCTCCGGTTGTCATTTGACAACTTGTTTCTATTGCATATTGCTCCTTACATATTTATGATGTTGTATGTCTATTTAGGAGCATTATTTGGAGAGTATTGGATTTACAGCCCACTGGGAGCATGATTCTCCCAACTATGCATGTTTATGTTGCAGGAGATACCATGGGCAAACCATGATTGCCACATTACTACATTCCTCTTCATGTGGAGGAAGCCACTTGGAGAAATTGAAAAGGCATTCATGGCTGATTTTCTTGATGGGGTAGCTTGGGCCATTCTTGGAGGCCATACCATTTCATCCCAAGAACGAAGGCATCCCCATGTATACTTCAAATGGAGAGAAGAACTCCTTGGGATGAATCAGCGAAACTCTCCATTCAGCCCCACTACATTGCACAAAACCGGGGGCAAGATCTTCATTTGGATGATAGCATGGGTGAGTGGATCACCAATGGGACTATATTTTCCCGTGCATGTCATCACTCCTACCTTGAGGAGGCCATAGTTCAGCAGGGAGATTTCCACCTACACCTTCTATCTTTTCAGGGTGTGCACCATTCTGGTTTGCATACTTGGAAAGAAGCATGGGAGGGCAGATTTATTGCAGCATATCTTGAGCAGTGGTGGGGATTGTTGATGAGGAGGCCAAGGAGAAGAAGGGGGGGTAATTTTTTTCTCTCTATGCAGTTTCTTGAGGACAAGCAACATGTGGGAGGGGAGGACTGTAATGTTCCCAATTTTAGCCTCAAGCTAAAATGGAACATTATAGTTGCATATTTTAATTTTGTTGAATAAAAGTGGGTAAAGTGACCCATTCATGAAATAAACAGGAATAAAATCCCTCACAATGTGAAAGGGGATCATCATGGAGCAGGATTTCACACCCTCATGTTTGAAAGAGGTTAAAATGCAAGTGGACAAGGCTTAGTTGACCAAGTCAAACTGCGTTGGCATGAGTTGGAAAGCACTAAGTGGGACAACACAGTTTTAGTGGAGGAATATTCCATGGGGGAGGAAAATTCTAGATGAAGGAAGGTGGAGACTTCGTTGTGCTTAAAAGAGGAGCAAGGCAGCCCATTGAGATTATCTTAAATCATTTGATAATTTGTCTGTTAAGACAGATTGCTGCCTCTCGCTGTTCAGCAGAGCTGGAGTGTCCTCGGGCATGAGGGAGTCATGTTTAGGATTTCATCTCCTTATTGAGTAGTTCATGAAGGATTTCACTCATCCTCCATATTCCGACATTCAGGCCATAGCATCAGCCATCTACATCAGCGCAGTTTCTGCAGCAGATATTGTGCAGTGTTGCTAGGTGTTGCTGGAGGTTTCCTACAACACCATTTCGAACTGATCTTTCAGATGAGGGAGGTTATCTACTTTCGGGAGGTTATTAAGGATGGTTTTTGAGCTTATTCCACTATCATTGGCAGGAGGCCAAACACTACCATCAGTTACAACGCAGGCCCTCTCATAGACTGTGTTCTAGTTGGAGCATATTTGCAGTGAGGGTGTTGCAGACATTTTAGAGGGTGAATCTTTGGTGTAGGGATCAGCCTTACACTTCAGATTTCCAAAGGATAAGGTCTCTTCATCAGCTTCAGACATTCAGCCTTCTCCATTCCATTCCATGTATTGAGTTGCTGCTGCTACCCAGCAACTTCGACATTTTAGCAGTTTTGCATATTTCAGCCAATCCTCCTAGGATTGGCTTGAGGTAGTGATTGGGAGCTTAGATATTCTCTCCCAATGATGTATGAGCCATGTATATGCAGATCCATGATGTTTTTCACTTATTACAGCAGTCTCCCCTCTATGACTACGCAGTCCCTATTCATGGGCATTCTTCTATGGAGCAACATTTTGTATTTTGGCATATGTTTTTATGCAAGGCTTCTTGCCTTGTTCTTTTGATGTTAATTGTACCATTTTGCTGCTATTATTTCATATTAAAATGGCTCAAGGGTTTCATACATCTTGGCATAATTTTAATTCACTACTATTTCAAGTTTATGTCTTTATATTGCTGTAGCTGCATCTTTGGGTTATCTTGCAAGATTCCCAATCTTGTTGTACTTCCCTATTGGGGATATTTTCCTTTGACAATCACTCTATAGACAGAGTCTGATAGTGGGCCAGGAAGCCTCTGGAGCTCATCCTTCTTTATGAAGGTGACAAACTAGTAAATGCCCCTTCAGTCTATCTCTGAAATATATTTTCTTGTCGATTAACAATGTTCCTGAAAAAGGAACATTACAGAAGAACAAGGTTTTTTCTCCTCAAACCAAGATGAAAATAGCTATGAAGATTCTAAAGACCACGAGTTGGGATCAGAAAATTCCATAATGGAAGTTCATAGACAATATGATCTTAGGAGTAATAAAAACCAGGACAACTCCAGGAAAAACAACTCAGACACTATTGTTAAGAAAACTCCCAAAAACATTCTTAGAAGAACATCAGACAATAACAATACCATGGCTAAGAAAACTGATCCTAACACAGACAAAACTAGCCAACCAAGTATTGACACAAGCTGTCCTAGTACCTCTGCTAGTGGCCTTGAGAAAAATTTATTGACCAAAGCTTCGAATCAGAATCAACAAATTAAAAATGTGGAAAAATTTATGGCTGGTAAAACTGATGTAAATATGTCCAAAAATCAAATATCTTTCAATTTTAAAGGAGAGATTGCTAAAATAAAAATAACCATCCCTCTCATTGAACTGGTAGTTCAGGATATGTACAAATCCCAAGTTCTGAAAGTTCTAAACATAGGAAACGATACAGATACTCTAAACTTAACTGATGATAAACCCAAGATTTTTTTTGGTCCCGAAGTAGAGGGAAAATACAATAAGGAGTTGTTCCTCCTTTCTATGTTAGCCTGAACATACATGAAAAAATATTACACAATGCCATGCTAGATTCCGACGCCTCGCACAACCTCATGCCTAAGGTAATTATAGAAATATTAGGCCTAGAAATAACTAAATATTACAAGGATTTGTACTCTTTAGATTCAAGTAGAGTCAAATTTTTAGGTATAATCAAGGATATTTGTATCACTTTGGCACAAATACCTACTAAGAGTCTAGTCAATGACATAATGGTTGCCGATATTCCCCCTAAGTATGGCATGCTTTTGTCCAGATCTTGGGTAGCCAAACTTCAAGGTAAACTCCAAATGGATATGTCCTATGACACTATCCATGTATTCAATCAAACCAGGAGATTATATCAAGAATCCCACATGAGGTATATGGTCAGCAGCCTAGAGAGGCCAAACAACACCCCGATTTATTCTATTCATTTAGATTTAGATTCTTTTATCTTGTATAATGAAGAAGAGATCAGTGGACAAGTAAAAGGAAGTAAGAAAGAACTAGGCCCTCCAGAACACTCACACTCACCCTCAAATCAAAAGGATGATTACCAAGGCTCTAGTGACCCCAAAACACAACTTAGCGACACACATGAAGTAGAAAAATTTTGGAACATGAGCTTTTATGGTTCTTGTGGCAAATATGGTTTGGGAGCTGGCATCTGTATACATAACACAAATGAGGGTCATTCCTACAAACTAGATTTTCAATGCACTAATAATATTGCAGAATATGAGGCTTTCCTCCTTGGTTTGCACTTACTTGAAGACTTAGGGGCTACGAAAATATCGGCCCAAGGAGATTTAGAACTTGTCATTAAACAAATCAAAGGTGAATACTCAGTCAAAATTCCAAGATTAAGGGAATACATAAATGCAACCCTAGACCTCAAAATTTTCAAGAAATATGAGCTCACTTACATTCCTAGAGCCCAAAATAGCCTCACCAATGAGCTTGCCTTTGTTGCCAACAATTTCCAGATACCACCTACGGATAAACAATACCTCATCAAAGTCAAACCTCACCCTATAGTGCCTGACAACATTAATCATTGGCAGGTGTTTGAGAGTGATGAGAAAATTAGTGATTTTCTTCAATCTCGAAATGAATTTACACTGACTAAATCTAACCTAGAACATAAAGAAGATGCCTTTATCAAAGATGAAAATCATGAAACATAGTTGCCTTCTTTTGCTGACATAAATATGCTCACACATCCTTATGAGGCCAAAGTTTTTGGAGATCCAAGCCAGAGGGACTTGGAAGTCTTACAATGCAAAAATGACACATTACCAAGAGGGCTTGCACCATTAGAAGAATTGTTCGACTTCAATGATGTGCCTAAAAAACCTAAGATAGAATCTACCGAGACTAATGTTGAAGAATTCAACATATGAAACATAAAGGAGCCCAAAATGATTAAACTCTCCAAGACTCTTCCTCTTCACATAAAACAAAATTATATTGAGCTTTTTAAAGAGTTTAAAGATGTGTTTGCTTGGGAATATCAAGATATAAAATCTTACGACACAAGCATTATTCAACACAAAATCCCTCTCAAAGAAAACCAAAAACCTTTCAAGCAAAAATTAAGGAGAATCAACCCTGTTTTACTACCTTTAGTTGAAAAAGAAATTAAGAAGATGTATGATGTCGGGATAATCGTTTCCCTTATATATTCTGAGTGGATTTCCAACCTTGTGTCAGTTAGGAAGAAAACTAGGGAGATCAGACTTTGCATTGACTTTAGAAATTTGAATAGGTCCTCCTTGAAAGATAACTATCCCTTGCCTAAAATGAACCACATAGTTCAAAAGGTAGTTGGATCTAAGAGAATCTCACTACTTGATGGTTTTTCCGGGTACAACCAAGTGCTAGTATTCCCAAGTGATCAGCATAACACTGCCTTCACCACACCTTGGGGTAATTTCATGTATGTTAAAATGCCATTTGGGTTGATGAATGCGGGGGGGAATTTCCAAAGGGCCATGGACATAGATTTTTTAGAGGATATAGGTTACTTCATAGTCATTTACCTTGATGACATCACTGTTTATTCTAAAACTAATGAAGAGCACTTAATACACTTGAGAAATGTTTTTGAAAAATGCAGGAAATATGGTATGTCTTTGAATCTCAAGAAAACGCTTTTTGGTCTCCAGGAAGGAAAACTCCTGGGCCACATCATCTCCAAATAAGGAATCAAAATCGATCCCAAAAGGATTGAAGGAATATTGCAAATTAGTCATCCTAGAAACATTAAGGAATTGCAGCCTTTCATTGGGAAAATCAACTTCTTAAGGAGATTCATACCCAATTTGGCCGAAATTTTGAGAAATATTACAAACATGCTTAAAAAGGAAATAGGAGCTAAGTGGAATTTAGAAGCCAAGCAATATTTTGAACTAGTTAAACAAGCGTTGACCTAAACACCTGTCCTAATAAGTCCTAATTTTACCAAAGATTTCTACATTTTCTCATTTTCCTCTGAACATACTGTGGCGAAAGTATTATTACAAAAGAATACACTAGGGCAAGAAAAACCCTTAGGTTTCTTCTGCAAAACCCTTAAGATGCCCCCCTAAAGTACAACATCTTGGAAAAGCAGGCCTTTTCATTAATTAAAGCCTTGAAATATTTTAGAGTTTATATCTTACATTCTCATGTCATAGCTTTTTTTCCTCACACAGTTGTCAAAGAAATTTTAAATCAAGATCCAGATGGTAAAAGAGGAAAGTGGATTGCTATCATTTTAGAATATGACTTAGAAATCAGACCCACCAAGTTAGTTAAAGGACAAGGGCTCGAAAAACTCATGGCCGAAACAAATCTCCAAGCATTAGATATGAAGTTTGTTGATACCTTAAAAGAACAAGAAGAATGCACAACGCCTCATGTTGAAAAAACATTTTTGAGTTCATCTTGGTATGCTGATATCCCTTATTTACTATTTTATCTCAATGCTCCTCCTACCCTATCAAAGACAAAAGCAAGATTTCTTAAACAAAAGGCTCTAAATTTTAGCATTTTGGATGCAGTTTTATATTGGAAAAATTCTATTGGTATACTGCTTAAGTGTTTCCTTGAGGATGATGCAGGGAAAATCATGCATGAACTGCATGAAGGAGAATGTGGGGGCCATCTTTACTGGAAAACCACAGCTAACAAAATTCTCAGAGCTGGATACTATTGGTCCACCCTTTTTCCTGACACCTACAAACTCGTCATGACCTATCATAAATGCCAAATTTTTGATGGCAAGAGAAAACTCTTACCTTTGCCTTTGCATCCTATCATTGTTGAAGCTCCTTTTCAACAATGGGGTTTAGACTTCATTGGAGAGATCCACCCTAATTCATCTTCCCAACATAAGTGGATCCTCATTGCCACTGATTACTTCATCAAATGGATAGAAGCCATCCCCTCTAGGAATGCCACCGACTCAGTCATTATCAAATTTCTTGAGACCAATATCCTATCTAGATTCAGTTGCCCTAGAAAGATTATCACAGAAAATGTTGTTTCCTTTACATCCAAAAATATGGTTGAATTCTGTTATAAATATCACATCACATTAGGACATTCCACAACTTATTACCCTCAAGGTAATGGGTTAGCCGAGTCTTCTAATAAAATCTTGGTCAATATCATTAAGAAGCTTTTGGAACAGAATAAAAAAGCATGGTATGGAAAGCTAGTACATGCACTATGGGCTGATAGACTAACCACTAAGAAATCAATCAGTATGTCTTCCTATCAACTAGTGTATGGCATGGATGCAATTTTCCCGACATCTTTAGGGGTCCCCGTGATGAAACTGCTACAAGAAGTACAATCAGAAGAAAATTACATGCAAAGGAGGCTGAACCAAAATATCCATTTACAACAGACAATAGAGGAGGTATACAAAAGGACACAGTTAGTACAAGAAAATATGAAGAAAATCTTTGACAAGAGAACCAAGGATAATGATTTCCAGATTGGAGATTAAGTGCTAAAATGGGACTCAAGGAGAGAAGCAAACTTGTGGAAAGGGCCATTCATTATCAGTTCAAATAGAGGAAACAATCCATTTTTTTTACAAGAGCCGGATGGGACTGAAGCATTTGGAGGTCCTGTAAATGGTAGGACACTGAAACACTACTTTTGTCAAGATCCTTAGTTTTATTTTTTCACTCATTGCACATACCATTGTTTGAAGGAAAGGCCAAAAAGAAAAAGGAAAAGAAAAAAAAAAAAACACAAAAAATAGGAAAATTAGAAAAAGAGGGCAAATTCTAAAGAAAAGGTACAACCCCATACCCAAAAAATAGTAATACTGAAAGTGTGCAAGTCCAAATGCCACTACTGATGCAAAAAGAATGTTTTTTCAGCTATCTAGCCTAATCATAGCTGAACATGTTTTAAATTTATTGTTGATAAGTTAGTGAAAAGAATGCTGGTCAAATTATTGAAGCTTGACTTATCGAAGAAAATTGATTAGGAAAGAAAGATACTGGTTCCACTTGCCTAAAACATAACCAAGGAGAAAAATAGGGATGAATAGCAAACAATGTATCCTAGCCCTGATTTTTCTAGTCTTATTTTGTACAAAAATAACATTTGTGTGCAAGTTGTTTTTATGCCACAAACCCATGATAAATCAGATTGTCTAATCCTTATTTAGTCATTTTTTCAATTTCATGTTTTTAGCTTAGTGAATGAATCATGTCAAACAGTTTAACCTTGACAGTTGAATAGTACAGGTAGAGAATCAAAAGAATTCATTAGCCTAATCTGAACTCCCAGAAGAAATAAGTGTAGAAGTAGATAGTTGTTTGCTTTCAAAAATAAAAGAGGATGTCAAGGTTGCTAGTCTGAATTCACCTAAAGAAGAAAAAATGATAGGAAAATAGGTTGGGTAGGTAGAGATGAAATTAAGCTGATCATATCTTTCAGATTTTTGAGATCATAGCTTCAAGAAAAGCATCAACAAGTAAAGAAAGGTAAAAATCCACCCAATGGATGAGGCACTAGTCTCCATAAAGCCAGAGATCTGAAATTCTGGACACCTCCTAAAAAGGAGTTACCCCCCCCCAAGTGGAGCCACTATTAGTCATCAATATTTTTTGCATTGTTGATGACTAAATGATTATCCCAAGATTTCTCGAAACACAGTTCATAGACATTGTGAGTTCTAGAAATCTTACTGCCTTCATTACCCTTAAGATATTTTTTCACTATTTCCTCACTTCATCCTATCTAGCTTTCGCTACCAGTCTCAGAATACCCATTAAGAGCCCACGTCACCCATTTTATCTATATCTTGTCACCTTTGACTCAAATCCCCTATTTTTGTTTCACCTAAAAACCCCACTGCTACCTAAGCTCACCAATCAATCATGCTTGTTGTGTCCCCCAAAATACTCCTAAACACTGAAGTACATTGGTCTTTGGGTTTTAAATACATTAGTGTAATCATGAAATATGTCTCGCACTTGATAAATCCCAAGTTCTAGGTTTCAATCCAAAATCCAAGTCCCAGAAAGCCTCCACTAGGCCACCTAGAGTTTCACAAAGTCATAGGGTGGATTTGGCGCCCTACAAACTCTGTTTTTCCTATATGAATAAATTGGATTCAAAGAAGGAAAGGACTAGTGATCTTGTCTTAAACTCATCAAAGATATCATTCAAAAAGGTATTTGACCTAAAGCATGTTGAGGTATAAAAGGTGTCTTTTTAATTCCTATTTATCCTACATTAATTATCAATCCGAGAACGACTTTTTGTTTCAAGAGTGTACTATGTTTGAGGCTGAAATTTGAGCTAAGAGCAATGCTTTGAGGGATTTAGTAAAATATTCTAAATACAAGAGTAAACAGATGCTAGAAAATAAATCTGATTACAATAACACAAATTCAAATGCTCTGAAACTTAACTATTCACTCTGCAAAGCATCAATCAAGGATACAGTGGCAGTAACTCATTCCTTTAGAAACTGATGCAATTGAAACCAAACTGAAACAAGGCAATCAATCTGGGAACGAGGAGGCAATAACCAATGTTCTCTACAGTTGACAGTATTGATTTAAAGCAATTAAAGAGAAATAGAATTTGAACTAAGAACTCTATAAGCTTAATGAGCTGGAAATGAACAAAAAATTGCAATCAAATAACAAGCTCTCTGCAATCTGAAACTAATGAATTGGAAATGAACAACACACTGGAATTGAACAACAACTGCTAACTAATGGATCAATTCTTAACTTAATGAAATCAACTAACGAACTCTGTTGAACACCAAACCCTGTCGACAACGAACATTATCAAATAGCAATCGAAATGAACATCAATCCAATATTACAACAAATAGAGTTAGATATTGAATAGCAAAGAAATAACAAGATGAATAATACAGGAATTAAGATCCTTCTTGAAATGGAACAGCAATGCAATTCATTAATGCAACACAGCAGTACCAATAGCAACTAATTAACTTCGTAAACGTAATTAAACTGAACACAATTATCACACAACGATAATTAAAGGATAGAAATACAAATAGTAGATTGATTCCACTAGGGCCGGGCCCTTAGCACCAGTGAAACATTGTTGGGTTACTTCAGAGCTTGAGAAATGGAACGAAAACACATCTTTGTATTAATTAAACATAAAAAGTGTTTACAGCGACCACTCTCTAATCACGAGAGTTAATAAAGTACAGAATTACAAGAGAAATGTTTTAATCAATGATTCCCCCCGCCTCCTTCTATCTCTAAAGCCGTTGCCTTTTATAAAAGTTTCGATGGACAAGACAAGGAACAAGATAAGACTTGAACAGTGATCCCTCAAGATCAAAGGATCCTGAGGGATTCGCTTCCTTTCTTTCTTTAGCTATCACTTGATCTTCTTTAGCTGAAGTCGCGCTGTCCCCTGCCTTCTCTTAGCAATGCATTCTGATTTTCTTCTCTTTGACATGATATGGTCTATAACTAGAGGAACAACAGTTACTCCCGCTTTAGCCTCACCTCTGGTATAGTTGTTCACCTTGCTTGATTCCTGTTTTCGACAATAAAAGGCAGTTTTTAGTTACTTTTTACAATAAACATAAGTCTTTGCAATTCTACCATAATTCTATAATAAATCACCTTTCTAGAATAAAAAGAGTTATGTTTAAAAGAAAAGAATGAGAAAACGCATGGTGAATTCATACCTTTTTCAACGCTCAACATACCCCCCTGCTTACCCTTTTTCATGTCCTCATGAAAACCATAGTTTACATGCAGAGCAGTTAAAGAATAGGATGGAGAAGGTTTTTCATCAAGAGGCCTAAAACCATGATTTGCAGCTAAAGCTTCAAAGACATGCCCTGTCTGTCCTTCAAGTATTTCATAAATGGCTTTATAATCTACTGTAGGATACCATGCAATGGGGCTTCGAAACCTACACCCTAGCCAGAATGGGCCTTCCCTCAAAACGAGGTTGCTATAGAGAACCAAGCGGCCAACAACTAACCCAAAATGTTTATAGTTAAATGGCTCTCTATTTTGAACATTCTTATTGGAAATCCCCCATCGGACTTTAGATACTGTATAGGCCTGGTCTCTAATAGATAGAAAATATTCTACCCCATTCAAGACAGTTGCCTTATGGACAGGCCCCAATGATTGGATAACACCCTCTCTTGTCATGAGGCTCTTCTACCTAGCCCATAATTGCAATGGGTGTTTTGGTTCACTCCTAACGCACAAGTCTAACTCATTTTCTTACCTTTGAAAAACATTATAGGCTGTCAGCCATTTTAACCGATTAACAACAAATGAAATAAAAGCTTGGAATTGGATTTCACCCACAAAAGGGCTGGGATTTATCTCAATTTCATTCTCCAATATAAGATTATGTAAATAAAACTCACAAAGGAGACACTGTACCTTAACCCCATAGAGTTTACAACATTTTACAAAATCCTCTACAGTGTTTAACTCTATAGACTTTCCTTCCCTAACTGCTTTAATTTTTAACTGTAAATATCTCTCTAATAAAAATAAAGCATAATTCTTGGCAGGGCATCTACAAGCTAAAACATCTGTGTATAATGAGCAAAGAGTATTCATTCGATTCCAAGCTATTTTTAATTTATTCATTACCTTTTCAGCCTTCTCCTCTGCCTTCCGATACTTCTCATATGCTTCAGCCTCTGCTGCATGGATGCTCTTCATCTATTGCTGCAACTCCTGGTATTTCCTTCTAGGGACAGTGTGTTCTTCAAGTTTTTCCCTTTTCCGCCGAGCCTGTGGAAACTCCTCTTGGAGTTTGGCTATAGTATGATCAATAAAAGTGTTTTGACTACAGGCTTGTACACTTTCATTTGAAGTTGCTTCATCCAGAACAGTTGTATCTAGAACAGCTGCCTGCTATTCCATATCTTCATGATTAGGCTCAGAGTGGGTTTCCATAGTCTCTACAACTTGGGGCTTTGTTTTAGTGGCCACTTTCCTCTTTTTCGGGGCTCGTTTGGTGACTATACTTCTCTTATTTGGGGTTCGGTTGGGAATTTTCTTCATTTTAAGAACCCTAATAGTCTTCCTAAGTTGTTCCACTAGCCTCTGAAGCTTCTGCCATTCCTTCTAAATTTTTTCAAGTTCAGTTAATTTCTTTCTCTTCCTAGGAGGAGCAGTTGTTCCTTTTTCTAAACTCAATTGCTCAGCTGGGGTTTGCTTCTCAGCAGCCATGCCTTCGGTTGGGATTGCTTCTCTGTTTTCTTCTTGGAACACTTCTTCAGTGTTCATATGCTCCTGACTGCATTCTTCAGGGGTAATAACCCCAATTGGCTCTACTGTTCCCTGAGAATTATCAGTTTGGAACACTACTTCAGTGTTCACCTCTTCCTGTCCACACTTCTCAGGGGAAGTAACCCTAGCTGATTCTGTTGTTCCGTTAGGTTTTCCTCCTTCTATTTCATCCGGTATTCCCTTAGCCATCTCATTATTGGTAACAACTTGCTCATGCACTTGGTTGAAATCAATATTAAGGTTCAGTGGGCTGTGGGGCTGCACATATTCACTCATGTTGGCCAAAATTTAGGCCAATTGGTCCTCTTGCAAAGGGCTTTGTGGTGAACTTGCAGTGGTGGTTTCACGAGGCTCTACTCCCTCTCCTTCATTCTCACTGCTGATATTATCTTCTTCCTCTTCACAGGTATGGTAACTACCTTCTTCCTCATCAGAGTATTGAATCTCTTCCTCTACACTAGTATTAGGACTTCCTTCTTCTTTTTCAATTTCCTCTTCTTCATCATTTCCTTCTCCTGTGCTTCTTTGTTCCTCACCACTGGTGTGGTGGCTCATTTATTCTTCGTCCTCATCAGTGCGGTGACTCCCTCCTTCAAGTTGTGGGGGTTGTTCATCCTCCGAGCTGAGAAATTCCAAGGGTTGGCTACTGCTACCCTGAAGGCATTCTAACATCCCCCTACTTCCTTTTAACCGAGAGGATTGTCTATGTTTTGATGGCTCTGTTGTAGTGCTAGCCATTCTCTTGCGTTTTGGGGCAAGTAGGGCTAATCCTCCATCAATCGAAAATATCAGTTCTTCCCAACTGGTTTGTTGTTGGGCAAGGCTGTGACTTACTATCAATATGATTAAGAAATGGTGGCTTACCACCATGTCTTAATAATGATTTTCTTATCTAGGCAACGTTAACAGTAAGGGTTTAAATGTGATGAAGATTTAGGTACATTTTTATTTTAATACTTGACAACAAGATATGGCCGGTCTTACCATGTACCTATTTACTTGTAGAATTATATAGGCACCATACTATTTTCATTAAGTTCATTGGTTCTCCCAGAGTACCCGGTGAACTCATTGCAGCTTTGATGACAGTATGTCCTTCTAACTAACTTGGAAAATATTCTTGGCTTCTTGGCTTTAATTTCTTTAATTTTCTTGAGTCCATATGGTTCCTTGGGCGTGAAGCCGAACACCTCTGCAATTATTTCATACTTTCTGCACTGTCTTGTCTTACTCTTCTTCGCAGAGTAGCAACTTCTGTGATTCATAAGCTAAATGAAAACTCTTGTTTCAACGAGGTTTATTGTTGTGGTGTGTAATCCATCCCAAGTACAAAATTTCTCGTGTAGTATAAAACAACTAGCACTTGTAGCTCATAAGGTATTCGTCCTCACATCTTCTATTTTGCTTTATTAATGTTCTGAGCTTTGTGATAATATGATGGAAAGGCCATATGATGAATTGTACCATCTGAATTAAGTTTTTGTTATTACCTAGAATATAAGGATTTGATTCGCATGCAGGTAAAAAATATATAGGGATTTGATCTGCATGCAATCATTAAGAGGCATTTGCGCCCCCCCTGAAGGATGATAGGTCATCCTCGACCGTCAAATAAGAGAGGAAAGTACTGCACAGTAGTTGTACAGCAGGCAAAAACATGCATACTTATGATACAATCAATCAAATTATTGCGTTACTGAAATCGATGCATGTGATTAAATTGTAAATAGATATAGAAACGTTTGTAATATTCAAAGATAAGGAAAAGGGACAGTTGATTTGAACTCAAGTACTAATGTGCTTATTACCCACTCAAACTAACGTGATCGATTAATGATAAATTTCATGTATAATAGGTTCAAAACCAAGGGTTTAGGAATCATACTTTCATTTTATATTTAGATAGAGATATAGGAAAAAGGGTTTAACATTACTATTGATTTGTAAAAATGTGACTCCAATACCATCAGATGAGCTCTGTTGCCCACAGGTGTCCATAACCTTGACAAAGTTTCTTTCCCACCCTTGGAACCCTTATCCTTTATTTATGCCTAGGGAAGTGTTGTGTGATGTCATGATGGAGGCCATTGTGCTGGCTTGGGGACCAGATAAATCACAATGCCATTCACCGAAAAGAAGTGAAAAGTGGGCAAGTCGGCTCGTGATGAGACCTTCTGTTCCAAGGACTTTTTAGTTTTTTTTTTTAATTGTCCATTGGACCATATCCCTGGTGTGGTGGCCATAATGGGAATGCCACTTCACTGCTTCCTTATGATCATGGTAGGCTGGCTCTTGATGAGACCCCCTATCTTCCATCTGCCATATCATAGAATTGTTAGTGATATATATAAATATTTTTTTTCTCCTCTTATTTTTTCATATAGCACTTTTCTACTTATATATAAAGGATGGCTCAGCACTTTTTAAGAGTAGGGATGGTGGAAGAAGTCTAAACATCTCAATAGAAAAAAATATGCCCTTATTCTTACTCAATAAATAAAAATCAAAGAAATTTATAAAAATTTGGGGAAGAAACAACATGGTAAAGATAATCTATCATATTAATTTTAGTGATAATAAGACAACAAAGTAATATTGGTGGTTATGTCCTTTTCCTTTTTCTTATCACGACAAAACAATTCCTTAAAAAAATGACAGTTTCTTTTGATTTTCTAATTCCAGTTGTTAGGGTCCCGTGCTTCGGCTGATTGGAAAGCCAAATGACAATGTAACATCAAGCCAGTCTTTGGAGCCCAAGGACCTAGCCTTCCTAGACTCAGACAGGGCTCTCTCTATTTGTGTAAGGGATATCTGTGTGTTTGCTTATTGTGTTCTTGATTTTAGGCTAGTTATGAAGTAGGTTTTTCATTTTGGTTTTTAGGTTGTGAGGGATGAACTGATCAAAGACTAAGATAGGTAAAAAAGATGTCATATCAACAGGGCTATGGGGTCGAAAAGGTCAAGAAAGCTTTTAGGTGGTGATACAAGGTTGTTGAAGGGCCGATTTGATTTGAGGTAAAATGGATCTTTGGGTAAAATGGAGTGAGATGGACACTAAATTTGTGAAGAACAAAGGATTTCAAACATAACAAGTTTAATATCTGACATAAACATGGTAGGGCTAACCATTAATCATGAGAAATGTAACTGTAAACTGATCAATGCATAAGAATAAACATTCAAGCCATACATAGATATATATGACTCTCTAACTTTAGGAAATGGCTATCAGAATTTGGGGAAATACATTTAAGACAAACAAAAAACTCAAATCACTATGAAGGAATGCCTAAACATAGTATTCCAAGCTATTGGGCACTTTGAAGCAAGATTGCATAGTTTTAGGCAAAGGGTAAGATCAGTACAAGACCTCCTCGGTTCAACAAATGACAATCTAATCAATCAAAGAGAGGTTTCATAGGTGGAGCTATGGCTAGCCATGAGTAAGAAGGACATACCATGAATCATACATATCATGCATAAAACCATAAATGAAACAAGAAAACAATATTCTTCAGTTATCAAAGAGCAATCAAGTATTCTTTGATATGACTAAGAAGGCAGAAAACATAGAAGCTATAAAGAAACATGAAACTTGAGGTGCCTCCAAGGGAATGTATCAAGTCTATTCTCTACTATCTTATAGCAAGAAAGAACATGGAATTATGAATGAAAATTAAGAAACAAAACAAAGAGAAAGACACTATACCATTCTACCAAGTCATGGAATCCAACAACAGTCCTCTTTCATCATCCAAAAGCACTCAAGAAACTCTCCAAATAAATGAGACAAGTGTTTCTTCCAAAGCATGTATAACCATATATTGCTTCTATTCATCAAGTTCAGCCTTGTTTACAATGAAAGCCTTTGGAATATATAGGCCAACATGAGGAAAAACCTCCTAGTTCAACTTGCAATCTCATTGGCCTATCCAAAATATTTGATTTTTTCCTTGAGGCTTTGCAAAGCCCAAGGCACAAAATATCTAATAAACTATCTCAAAAATTATAAAAAAGGAAAATAAATTGACTTTTCCTAACTAACCATGCACAAAAATAGCTAAACGCACATGAGGAAAAGTCACTTTTGAAAAGTGCATTTTTTACAAAAATACTTAAGAAATACATCAGCAGAAAGTCCCCTGACTTGCTGGCAACTTTTGGAGGCCTTCCTGATGTCGAAACGAGGCCCATGATGGCTCGTTGGAAATCTATAAATGTCTATTTTCTGAAAAGGTTTAGCTTGCTCAAAACTGACCACTAGAAGTCCTCCAAAAATAGACCTGTGTGTAAAAACCCAAAAAATAGGCCTTGCTGATAAACGGGGCAGAGTGTAGAAAAAATGAGTGTTTTTCGCCATTTTGGGGGAGCAAATGATCTTCAATTGATCTAAAAATCACTGAGTATATGCCCCTAAAATTATGGCATCTAATTATACCATTTTCATCCTTTGAGGATGCCCCAAACTGAAATGGTGATGCCCATGAGTTTTAGCCAAAAACCCAAAAATGACAAAAAACCAAAATTTGTCGAATTTCGCCCAATTTTGGCGAGCATGACCCTCAAGGGTTTTCAGAAACATGCTGTGAAGTTGAGGAAAAACTTTGGAGCTTTGAGGTTTCTTTCCTCAATTTTGATGTCGAGCGCTTCCTTTTAGCCTCCTTGAGTTTTTCCTGAGTGGCCTTCAATTTCCGGCAGGAAAATTGATTGAGATTATTATAATGCCCGGTCATCCTCCGTTGAAGGTCTAAGTCTCTATTTTCCTTCTCCAACTTCTTCTCCAAGTGATCATTAACCCTGTCAAGCCATGCTTCTCGATTGTTCTCTATCTCTTGTGTGAACAATGTAGTGAGAGGGGTAGATTGGAGAAGGGCAACTTCTTCTTCCTTTTGTTTCTCAAGGGCTCTTTTGAGCCCCATGGTTCTTGGCCTCTTTCTCCTGGGCTGATCTTCATATTCATTTTCATTGAACTCACCTATGAGTTCTTCCAATCTCACTTGTGCTTTAGAGGCCTTTTTTTTGTATTTGATGGCCTATGTCTGATATACCGCCATATGGACACTCATCTATTTGTTTTGAATTTGAAAAAAGCGATTAAAGTTTCTAGCCCTCTCAAGATCAGTCCTCAAAGCATCAATTTGGTTTTCTCTATTGATCAATAGAGTTTCAAGGATTCAGGCTTCATTGTCGCTATCATCACTTTGAATTTGAATTATGTCGAAGTCCCTCTCCTTTTCATGGTTGTTTTTTTGTTTCTCCTTTCCTTTGCTTTCGGTGGCTCTTTTAGTCTTCCTCCTCTTGGGAAATTCGACAATGGGCTTCTTGGGAAATTTTCCCTTGCTTCGGATGGCCCTAGTAACACTTGGAGGTACAATTCTAGGCACCCTTTTCCTTGATGTCTGGGGCTTGGCCACTTTCGGAGAAGAGAGCATGGCCCCTTGCCTAGGAGAGGCAGCTAGCACATGCTCCATTGGCTCTTTACCCTTGCTACTTTGCTCATCATTCTTTCCACTGTCTTGGATTTCTTCATGGATGCCTTGACTGTCCTTTTGCATTTCTTTTTTAGGGTTTTCCTCCTCACTGTGTTGCACCTTTTCATCATGCTGTTGTTATTTTTCATGAGGCTGATGTCCATCATCATGTGGCTACCTCTATTCATCATGCTGCACATGTTCATCATGCTGCACCTGTTCATCATCATGCTGCTCATCATCATCTTCCTCTTCATCATGCCCTTCTTCCCCTTGCTGCCCTATTTCACTATGATTCTGGCAATCATCATCTTCCTCATCATCCCCTTACTGCCCTATTTCATCATGATGTTGCTCATCATCATCTTCCTCCTCTTGCTCATGCTCTTCTTCCTCATCATGCTCTTTTTCTTGTTCAATGGGAAATTTGAGCTCCTTGGGAATAGGCTTGCTTGAAGAAGGTGAATGATGGTGAGTGGAAGGTGAAGGAGATGTATGAAATGAAGGGACAGTGGTGAAATATGGATGTGTAATGAAATTATCCCAAGAGACTTCCTTCTTCTCAAGCTGACGAAGAATGATAACCTTGATGAGGGAGTGATGGAAGAGGTAGGCTGTTTGCTGAGAAGGAGGCTTTTTCTGAACAGTGGAGGCCATTTTCTTAATAGATATGAGAAGGGAAAAATGGATGGACATGAATCTCTACTCTCATGCTTCAGAAAAGGCTTGTATTGTTCTGAGTCCATGTGGCTTTGTTTAAAACACTTCTCCCCGACATAAGGGATTTTGGTGGCCTTGGAAATGGACCTTGGAGAGAATTTGAAATCTAGGCCTGCCAGCTGAAAATGCTTCTTTTGAATTCTCAAAGCACAAAGATGTGTCAAAGGGGAATAGCTCTTCACCTCCTGCACCCTTTGACAAAACTCTAGACACCCAACCTCATGAAAGTTAAACAAGACTGATGGATGAGCATTTACCTCTTTAGTGGAAAAATGCTCAAACCTCCTGTGAAGGCCACTCCTACTGTCTTGCCTCGGAGGCATTTTGTTTTGAATGTTATTTTCAACACCAAGCTATCTCAAATGGCTTTTGGAATGTTTCTCAAGCACACACCCTGTCCTCCTTGTCATTCACTATTTGACCAAGACAACCTGCTTCAAATGTTTTGTGAAATAGTCCTCCAACACCAACTTTCTGCTCCTTATAAATCATTGTTTTGTCCTCTTTTATGCCAATCAACAAGTTTTTTTCAAATGAAAAGCAAACAGTCAATTTGATTACTGTGCTTGGGAAAAAAAGTTGAAAAGAGTTATCTGTGGCCTTTTTGTTAGAACAAAGATCTCCTTGTGTTTTGAAAGAGGCAAGACACCCTTCCCCAAACAAAACTCTTCTTGTTATTCACTGTTTCCTTACAAAGTTAAGACAAAACAACTCTCAACTGACTTTGAAAAACCTCTCACACACTCTACTTTCGAGGCTTATAGAGGCTGCACAGATTTCGTTGTCTCATCACAGAGAGGACCTTTTTCAAAATGAAAAGGAATTCAACTTATGATTACTGTTTTCAATTTACAAACACTGTTTTCACCTTAAAAACATTGCTTTCACTTGATATTTTGCAGAAAAAGGTAAATTTTGTTTTATTTGTGGGCTATGACTATTCTTAAAGGCAGTAAGGGTCCTTTAAGTTTTTTTTAAATCATCCACCTATCACTGTAAAGGCGTGTGATAGTCATAGCAACAAAATAAACTCTGAGTTTCTTCAAAAACACTGACCTCTAACCACTATCTCCCTCTTCTTCTCTTTATATGACAAACTGCCTTTTATAAACCATTGTTTAAAACACTGCTTAAACTGAGTTGAGACCCCCTAAGCACAAGAAAGGTTTCTCCAGCTTTGACAGGGACTTTGTCTCCTTAACACTGACTTATCTCACAGTTTTTATATGATGAAATGGTTTTTAGAACAACTGTCTCTTTTTGGAGAAAAACATAGCAAACCACCCTTTCAAAAATTGAAAATTTCCACGAGGTAACGAAAAATACCTCAAAGATCCTTCACGAGCCTTGGTTTGATCATTTGGGAGGCTTTCAGGGCTTTTTATAAGGTGAAAAAGAGGCACGACACGTTTTCTGGAAAGAGCGCCGCGCAACCAAGCAGTCGGGTCGGCCTTTGGGCAGTGGTGACCGACGCTACAGGCACACCACATGCCGCTACAGGCGCGACGCGCCACAATGTAACCTCTATGTATTTTTGCTTCTAAACGCGCCACACACTTTTCCAGGCACACCACGCGGGCTTAAAAGCCTGAAAAACTCGAATTTTTCTTGAAATCTTCTGTTTCTTGCAGTGAGCAGCCTAGGGGAATGTTGCTTGCATTTTGAATTGTGCAATGTGATTTGGTAACAGTCAATCCACCCTTTTATAGTTGAAAAATCCAATGACCTTTTGAAATTTTTTTGTGAGGGTTTTGGATGCCTTTTGAAAAGGCTTTTTGGTTTTAAACAAAACATGAAGCACTACTGTTGTCATTTATAATGTTTAAAACATCACAAAGCCACTATTTGACCAGGACTCTAAAAGGTGTTGTGGATGATATTTTTGAAGATCTTCATACATATGACCCTTTTCAATGTTTGCCTATTTATGTCCCTTTAAAGGAAAAACTCTGCTCAACGACATATCAGTGATTTGTGAGGCATTCTTTTCCATTCTTGCAAGGAGATAAATCACCACTTTAAAACTTATTTTGACAGTTTCTGCTCCTGGTGTTTTGATGATGATCATGCCCACTGTGGATTTGATTGAACTGTCAGGTGCTCTTTGAGCCTTTCTTTTGACTGTGGGTGAAGAACCTCATTTGTACTCCCTAGATTTTACCCACACCTGTTTATCAAGGAAAAAAGGCCTTTAAAGACCCTTGGGACTCATATGCAACAGTAAGGTCATTTTCACATGTCCATAAAGAGGCTTTTGACTGTGATAGTGGCATGTTTTATTTTCTTTGAGTGTGGTATGTGAATTTAAAACACTTTACATATCCTTTTTCACACCTAATGTCTCTGTGTTGTTTATTTGCAAAGTCCCCTTGAGAAAACAAGGCTTAGGTCACCTTCTTCTCAATTTTGATGAGTTTTTGAAAAAGATCTTCATGAACAGGAAGAGCAAACCTTTCTCAAATATCAAAATCACTCTTTGGCCTATGTTTAACCCAACTCTCAACTTATAAACCTTGAATAGATTTCTACTAATTTCAACTCTGTCTTTTAAAGGAAAACACTAGCTAGATTTCATGCCTGTTGATCAAGGAGAAAATCTCTGGAAACATTTAATGAAATTTTATACCTCAACAGGGTTTGTTCATATCTCCATAAGAGGCTTTTATCTATGACAACATCATGTTTCATTTCTTTGAATGTTGTTCTGAATTTGAAACACGATGTCATATTCCTTTCTTCACATTGATGAAACTATCCAGGCTTGCTTCACTTTAGCTTCAAATTACCTTTGAAGGAGATCTCTGATAGAAGAAAAATCAAACCTCTTGGATTATCATGGTACCACTGCTTTCCCTCTTTTTTTAAGAAAAATTTTCTATCCATAAGCCTTCAGTTGCTTTCCCATTGCACTTAAAACCCTGCCTCTGTTCTTGGCCCTCTACTTATTAGATGAAGGAGGCCTTTATTACATTTCCAAACCCTCTGCTTGTAAAATGAAGGAGGTTTTCAACCAATGACCTGACCATCTGCTTATGTATCGAGGAGGTTTTCTCAGTCTTTCAACATTCTTCTCATGTATGGAGGAGGTTTTCTCAGCGATGCCATTTCATTAGCTTTTAAACAGCGTTATCTTTCCTTTCACTGCCTATTCATACTTAAGCAAATGAAAATGACAAATTGATAATAAGCTATGATGGGCATTTCTCTGAGACATGTAATTCTGCTGTTCAAATACCTTTGGTCCTCTTTAGACATCACAAGCAACTTGACCAGTATCTGCTATTCATAAATCACTAACCTTTGGACTGTGTTTGTAGAAGCTTATTTAAATAACTCTTTGTCCCGTAGTTGCATCCCAGGCTCAAAACCACATGAGAAGTCACTTTCTTCTCATGTTAAGTTTAATAATGTCTTCTCGAACACTGGTACACTTCTGCTCTTGAAAAAGACATTGAAACACTGCAAATCCACCTAATATCAGTTTGACCTATGGCATATGCATTGTTGAGACATCAAGGTTTGCTAGTGGCACGAATTAAGAGTGTATCCAACTTTATTTGCAGAATAGGAAGGTTATCTATGACTGACTGATATTAGACAAAGATTTTTTTGGCTTTAGCATAATTTTCCAAGGGATGATCGCCTAAAGCGCCACTACCTAACTTAGGGGAGACTTTTTGGACATATTTGGATTATTCTCTTTGGAGTTGATGGACAAGCTTGTATGGCTGAGGCTAGATGGGGCTTTGAAAATGAGGTTTTATCTCGTCATGGGCTGATTGAAAAGGTTAGGAGGGCAAAAATGTTTATGGGTGTTTTCTAGCTGACAAATTTGACATATTGGAGATCAGCTGCTAGAAAACTTGGCTTTAACAACTAGTCATCATCGACAGGTGAAAAATACTGATGACTAATAGTGGCTCCATTTGGGGAGGGCAGCTCCTCTTCAGGAGGTGTCCAGAATTTCAGATCTTGGTTCTTTGAAGACCAGTTCCTTTATCCATTGGCGCAAATATATTTCTTCCTTGATGTTATTTCTGAAAATTGACAGCATGATTAGCATCAACGATATTTCTACCTACCCCACTATATTTCCTATCATTTTTTCTTCTTTTGGGTGCATTTGGATTGGCAACCCTTTGACATAGTATTTTTGAAAAATGACACTATCTAGTTCTACACTTATAGCCGCTGGGAGTTCAGATTAAGCTAATGAATTCCTTCATTTCTCTACCTATGCTAGATCGACTATCAAGGTTAAGCTGTTTGACAGGATTTAATTCTCTAATCTAAAACACGAAATTGAAAAAATGATCAAATCAGGATTAGACAGTCTGATTTGTCATGTACTTGTGGCATGAAAGACAAGTCGCACAAAAATATTATTTTGCATGAAATGAAATCTAGAAAAACAAGGCTAGGATACACAATTTGTTTTTCATCCCTGCTTTCCTCTTTGGTTCTGTTTTGAGCATGTGGAACTAGTATATTTTCCTAATCTACTCTCTTTGATAAGTCAAGCTTACACAATGTTGACTATCTTTTCCTCTCACTAACTTATCAGCAAATAAATTTAAAACATGTTCAGTTATGATTAGGCTAGATAACTGAACAAGACATTTGAGCACTAGTAGTGGCATTTAGGCTTGCGCGCTTTCAGAATAACTATTTTTTGGAACATGGGGATTTATTTCTATTTTTCAAACCGCCCTCTTTTTCTGTTATTCTATTGTTTTTGAATTTTCTGCTTTTGATTTATTTTTCAAACAATGGTATATACAATGATTGAAAAAGTTTTAACTCAGAAATCTTGGAAATGGTGAAACTTAAGCATCTTATCTTCATAAGGATCTCCTGCCACTCTTGGTCCACTTAGCTCTTGAAAAGAAAATTTTGGAAAATTTTCTCTTTCAAGCATGACATAAGGATTCATGCATGAATCTTTGAACAACCCTGTATTTTCCCATTGTACCTCTTTATACCTCTAATTTCCACTCCTTCTTTTGTTGTACATATTTTTCAAATAGTGCAGATATTCTTTGTCATTTTTGAAGTATATGATGACATCATCTAGGTATGTTAGAACACAGAAATTCAGAACTGGAAACATGGATTTTGGAGCATATTTTTGATATCTGGTGGTTTTGCAATTCTGGGTTTGAAAATGGAACTACTTCCAGCATACTTGAAAAATTCTTTGAGCTGTCTGCTTTGCAAAGGAATTATTTGGCTATAACCTGAAACATCATCATGCAAAGACACATGATTAAAATCACTTATCATTGGTATATCATGGTATTGGGTAGGAAGGATAAAAATTTTGTCACAAGGGTGTGTATTAGTGTTTCTAAAATCAAAACAGATCCTATGACCAACTATTTTATCTTTGACTATTACTATTTGGTTCAAATTTTTGTATCTTCTTTCGTCGAAGTTGTTTCTAGGAGTGATGGCAGTGGCATAGTGTTTCTCACTGTTTTCTCTATATGAAGTAGTATTTTGAACAAGATTGCGAATTCTAGCAGTTCTAACTCTTTGGTGGAGTGACAGAATGTTAGCCATTTCTAGTAACTCAGGTATATTCGGACTGCAGTCATCATATCCTTTCATAAGAAGTTTATCAGGCATTTTTTCTGGATTTTGAGCTGTTATGGCTACATTCAAGGTTTCATTTGAAAGGGTAGAGTTAAGTGATGGAAAATCCTTAAGGTATGGTAAGAACATTAAGCTTCCTTACCCCTGAGTTCCAAAGAGGTTTGTGATATGCAAGTCTTCTAATGCCTCTGTTCTTAAAAATATTCCTGATGTTAATGCTGATGTTTGCCTAAGGTTTGAGAAATTTTCTTGATAGTACATAATGGTATGTGCTTCTTTCTCTATCCCTGTTTCAAAAGGAACACACTTTCTTTCCTCAAGACATAGCTGCTCATGATCATGATAACTTTGAGTGTCTAGTTCATCATAAAGAACTTGGGGCAGCTGATGTGGTGGGTCGAAGTTTGTTTCAAATCCTTCTGACTATTCTTCAATGTCCTCGTCAGTGTGTAAAATGAAAGAGTTCAGATTATAATGCAAGGAGTACATCGGGATGTTGTCTGGCCTTTCTTGGCTGCTGATCATATATTTCATGTGTGATTCTCGATAGAGTATTCTAGTTTGGTCAAACACAGGAATAGTGGCATAGGACATATCAAGTTGAATATTCCCTTGAAGCTTAGCTCCCCAAGATCTGGATAAAAGCATTCCATACTTGGGAGGGATTTCTGCTACCACTAAATCCATGATCAAGTGTTTTGCAGGTACTTGGGCCAAACCGAAACAAATATCTTTGATCAAGCCTATACATTTGACTCTACTTGAATCAAATTAATATAAGTCTTTATATGGTCCTGTGATCTCTAGGCCTAATATTTCCATCACAACCTTCGGCATGAGATTATGTGAGGCCCCAGAATCTAGCATGGCATTGTGTAGGATTTGGTCATGGATATTCAGACTGATGTAAAAGGGAAGAGTGGTTTCTTATTGGAATTTCCCTTCTATTTTTGGACCAAACAACACTTCAGGAGTGTCATCAGCTAGATTAAGGGTGTTTGCATCATTTCCTATATTAAGGACCTTTAACACTTGAGATTTATAAGAGCTTTAGGTGATACGTTCAGTGAGAGGCATGGTAATCTTTATTTTGGAGATTTCTCCCTCAAAACTGAAAGGTGTTTGTAGTTTAGACAGGTTTGCTTCAGTTTTTTCAGCCATGACTTTATCCATGTTCTGATTTTGCTGACTTTGCTTCGGGATTTTGTTTAACACAACCATATTGGGAATCTTTGTGGAGGTACTAGGAGTATCTGAGCCAAGACTGGTTTGAATAAATTTATTTTTGTTTTGGTCAGTTTTCTTGACCATGATTTTGTTGCTATCCACTATTTTTTTAAGGATCGTATCAAGGGTTCTAGCAGTGTCTGAGTTACCTTTCTTGGAGTTGTCTTGGTTTTTTCTGCTTCTAAGGTCATACTTCCTGTGAGCTTCTACTATGACATTCTGAAAATCCATGGCAGGATCTTCGGGATCTTCATAGTTGGTTTCATCTTGATTCAGAGAGAAGAACGCTTGTTCTTCTTCTGTGAGGTAAACCTCACTCTCGTTATCAGAACCTATGAGGTTCAAATTATTTTCATCAATGGGTTCTGTATCCCAATCATCCTCTTCGACATAATTTTCATTAAATGGTGGCCTAATTTGTTGGTCACTTTCTCTTGGTTTGTTTTGAGGTTGTTCCCTCCTAAAATTTTGGTTCCGGATTCTGTTTGGAGGGTTTGGATGGTTGTCCCTAAGAGGTGTCTTTTCACTTATCTTTTCCCACGTTTTTGCCATGGATCTAACCAAGTCATCTATTCTAGGATCTAAGGAAGGGGCTGAAGTGGAGACCTCATCCCGGTATGTGACTTTCCTTTCTGATCTAGTCCTAGCTCTCTTTTCTGCTAAGTTGGCTTTTGCACTTATGGCCACTTTTTGCATTTCCTCTAAGGTAGGGGGGTCTTTGTCTCTTAGTTGATAAGTCATGTCTAGGTCAAAGCCTTCGGGGAACTTTGCTAAGGCTGAGCCAAATGGAGGTTTGAAGTGAGGTGGGAGGACGTTATACACACTATTGAACCTAGTGCAGTATCCCTGGACACTTTCCCCATTTTCCCGTTTTAGATTGTTATATTCTGACAGGATTTGAATGGGGTTCTTTCTGATTTCCCACTTATTTATGAAGGTTTGGTAGAGTTCTGGGAGATCGTGGATGATGTTTGGAGCTAAGCTCTTAAACCATTTTTTGGGTTCCCTGCCCAGGCTTTGGGCGAACATCCTCATTCTGATGGTCTCGTCTTCTATTTCCATGTATTGAAAGGCATCGCTAATCCTATCTACATGTTGTTGAGCTGCGGTAGTCTCAACTCCGGTAAAGTGAGGGATTTTGGATTGATAGTCATTTTTTAAGGGGGAAAAAGGGTGTGGAAGCACCAAGGGTGCATACCAGACTGCCATGGGGGGGGCTAATGGATGATGTACAAAATGAGGGCTCGTAGGATGAGCTGAGGTGGTTTGAATAGTAGTGGTTTGAATGGGTGTGGTAGATGTACTTGGGCTAGTGATCTGATTTTGAGCAGATCTCGGGTGGTAGGAGCCAAAGTGATGGAGAAGCTGAAAGTTCGGAGGTGTAGTAGGCGAGGCTTCTCTACTAGGACTCTGTGGTAGATCTAGGGGCTCAAGATCGTCAAAGTTTACCTTACTTTGTGACTTTCTTCTAAAAAGGGTTTTTGCTGATTTTAAGTCAAAGGGGGAATCCTGCAAGGCTGTGAGGTGTTTAGGTACTGATCTTGCTTTACGGATGGACCTATCGGTAGCTAAATTTCCAGTTTCGAAAGCTTGCCACAGAATCTTCTCTGGGTCATCTACTATGATAGGGGGATTTGGGTTTGGATGAGATCTGGTGTCGATTCTTCGTGAAGCCAGATTTCAGTTCTAGAGTTTAGAGAGGATGGTATTTGTGATTGTTTTGGATGGATGTCCCCTCTAGGGGTTTAATAATGTGAAGGATGGTCAAAACAAAAATGAGGACTAGTGGAGTCGCCAGGTGGATTTCTATGAGAACTATGGTCCACCACCAACACTACCAAAGATGCTTTCGGGAAAAAATTTTCTAGCAAACTTTGAGATGAATACTTGCAAGGAAGAGTGATTCACTTGGTTTCAACAGTTTTCTAGGCTATTTGGATAAGCTAATGGTTCTATTTGCAAGATTATTTCTGTTTATCTCCTATGTTTAGGTGAAGTCTTCTGAATCGCTAAGTTATACTTAGCTTGTCACTGATTACAAAGTTTGCACCATAAGTGTTAAGTTTTGGAAAGGATGAGTCAACAGAAAGGTATGGTTTATGAATTTTTTCATTTTTTATGGAGTTATTAGGCCTACTGGAGGCTAGTGGAGTCGCCAGGTGGAACTTGGTTGTTTTTTGTAAAGATGTAGCTATGGTCCACCACCAATAACCAGGGAAAAGCCAATCTGGGAATGTTTTGGGTTTTTTTTTAGTTTTTATGTGCATCCTATGGTTTATTAGAGTGTTCTAGACCTGATTCATCACTTTGCTAAGGTGGTGAAAACAAAAAGAGTTTACTCTAAAGGATTCTATGCACTGCTTGCTTGTTTAAATTTTTAAAGACTAATGAATCTACAAGAGTTTGCTAGACTGTTATGTACTCAGTTAGTCCCACCGTGATCACCATTATGTTAGGGTCTCGTGATTTGGTTGATTGGCAAGCCAAATGACAGTGTAACATCAAACCAGTCTTTGGAGCCCAAGGACCTAGCCTTCCTAGACTCAGAGAGGGCTCTCTCTCTTTGTGAAAGGGATATCTGTGTGTTTGCTTATTGTGTTCTTGATTTTAGGCTAGTTATGAAGTAGGTTTTTTATTTTGGTTTTTAGGTTGTGAGGGATGAAATGATCAAAGACTAAGATAGGTAAAAAAGATGTCAGATCAACAGGGCTATGGGGTCGAAAAGGTCAAGAAAGCTTTCAGGTGGTGATACAAGGTTGTTGAAGGGCCGATTTGATTCGAGGTAAAATGGATCTTTGGGTAAACTGGAGTGAGATGGACATTAAATTTGTGAAGAACAAAGGATTTCAAACATAACTAGTTTAATAGCTGACATAAACATGGTAGGGCTAACCATCAATCATGATAAATGTAATTGTAAACTGATCAATGCATAGGAATAAACATTCAAGCCATACATAGAGATATATGACTCTCTAACTTTAGGAAATGGCTATCAGACTTTGGAGAAATACATTTAAGACAAACAATCAACTCAAATCACTATGAAGGAACGCCCAAACATAGCATTCCAAGCTATCAGGCATTTTGAAGCAAGATTGCATAGTTTTAGGCAAAGGGTAAGATCAGTACAAGACCTCCTTGGTTCAACAAATGAAAATATAATCAATCAAAGAGAGGTTTCATAGGTGGAGCTATGGCTAGCCACGAGTAAGCAGGGCATACCATGAATCATAATTAGCATGCATAAAACCATAAATGAAAAAAGCAAACAATATTCTTCAGTTATCAAAGAGCAATCAAGGATTCTTTGATATAACTAAGAAGGCAGAAAACATAGAAGCTATAAAAAAACAGGAAACTTGAGTTGCCTCCAAGGGCATGTCTCAAGCCTATTCTCTATTGTCTTATAGCAAGCAAGAACATGGAATTATGAATGAAAACTAAGAAACAAAATAGAGAGAGAGACACTATACCATTCTACCAAGTCATGGAATCCAACAACAGTCCTCTTTCATCATCCAAAAGCACTCAAAAAACTCTCCAAATACATGAGACAAGTGTTTCTTCCAAAGCTTGTATAACCATATATTTCTTCTATTCATCAAGTTCAGCCTTGTTTACAATGAAATCCTTTGGAATATATAGGCCAACATGAGGGAAAACCTTCTAGTTCAACTTGCAATCTCATTGGCCTATCCAAAATATCTGATTTTTTCCTTGAGGCTTTGCAAAGCCCAAGGCACAAAATATATAATAAAATATCTCAAAAATGATAAAAAAGGAAAATAAATTGACTTTTACTAACTAACCATGCACAAAAATAGCTAAACGCACATGAGGAAAAGTCACTTTTGAAAAGTGGATTTTTTACAAAAATACTTAAGAAATACATCAGCAGAAAGTCCCCTGACTTGCCGGCAACTTTTGGAGGCCTTCCCGATGTAGAAACGAGGCCCATGATGGCTCGTTGGAAATATATAAATATCTATTTTCTGAAAATGTTTAGGTTTCTCCAAACGAACCACTAGAAGTCCTCCAAAAATAGACCTGTGTGTAAAAACCCAAAAAATAGGCCTTGCTGATAAACGGGGCAGAGTGTAGAAAACGCGAGTGCTTTTCACAATTTTGGGGGAGAAAATGATCTTCAATTGATCTGAAAATAACTGAGTATATGCCCCTGAAATTATGGCATCTAGTGATACCATTTTCATCCTTTGAGGATGCCCCAAACTGAGATGGCGATGCCTATGAGTTTTAGCCAAAAACCCAAAAATGACAAAAAACCAAAATTTGTCAAATTTCGCCCAATTTTGGCGAGCATGACCCTCAAGGGGTTTCAGAAACATGCTGTGAAGCTGAGGCCAAAATTTGGAGCTTTTAGGTGTCTTTCCTCAATTTTGGTGCCGGGTGCTTCCTTTTAGCCTCCTTAAGTTTTTCCTGAGTGGCATTCAATTTCCACCGGGAAAACTGATTGAGTTTCTTATAATGCCCGGTCATCCTCCGTTGAAGGTCCAAGTCTCTATTTTCCTTCTCCAACTTCTTCTGCAAGTGATCATTAACCCTCTCAAGCCATGTTTCTCGATTGTTCTCTATCTCTTGTGTGAATTATGTAGTGAGAGGGGTAGATTGGAGAAGGGCAGCTTCTTCTTCCTTTTGTTTCTCAAGGGCTCTTTTGAGCCCCATGGTTCTTGGCCTCTTTCTCCTGGGCTGATCTTCATCTTCATTTTCATCGAACTCACCTATGAGTTCTTCCAATCTCACTTGTGCTTTAGAGGCCTCTTTTCTGTATTTTATGGCCCATGTCTTATATACCTCCATATGGACACTCATCTATTTGTTTTGAATTTGCAAAAAGTGATTGAAGTTTCTAGCCCTCTCAAGATCAGTCCTCAAAGCATCAATTTGGTTTTCTCTATTGATCAAGAGAGTTTCAAGGATTTGGGCTTCATTGTCGCTATCATCACTTTGAATTTGAATTATTTCAAAGTCCCTCTCCTTTTCATGGCTGCTCTTTTCTTTCTCCTTTCCTTTGCTTTGGGTGGCTCTTTTAGTCTTCCTCCTCTTGAGAAATTTGACAATGGGCTTCTTGGCCAATTTTCCCTTGCTTCAGAGGGCCCTAGTAACATTAGGAGTTACAACTCTAGGCACCCTTTTCCTTGATGTATGGGGCTTGGCCACTTTCGGAGAAGAGAGAATGGCCCCTTGCCTAGGAGAGGAAACTAGCACATGCTCCATTGGCTCTTTACCCTTGCTACTTTGCTCATCATTCTTGCCACTGTCTTGGATTTCTTCATGGATGCCTCGACTGTCCTTTTGCATTTATTTTTTAGGGTTGGCCTCCTCAATGTGTTGCACCTTTTCATCATGCTGCTGTTCTTTTTCATGAGGCTGATGTCCATCATCATGTGGTTGCCTCTATTCATCATGCTGCACTTGTACATCATGCTGCACCTATTCATCATCATGCTGCTCATCATCATCTTCCTCTTCATCACGCCCTTCTTCCCCTTGCTGCCCTATTTCACTATGATGCTGCTCATCATCATCCCCTTGCTGCCCTATTTCATCATGATGCTGCTCATCATCATATTCCTCCTCTTGCTCATGCTCTTCTTCCTCATCATTCTCTTTTTCTTGTTCAATGGGAAATTTGAGCTCCTTGGGAATAGGCTTGCTTGAAGAAGGCAAAGGATGGTGAGTGGAAGGTGAAGGAGATGTATGAAATGAATGGACAGTGGCGAAATCCAGATGTGTAATGAAAGTATCCCAAGAGACTTCCTTCTTCTCAAGCTGATGAAGAATGATAACCTTGATGAGGGAGTGATGGAAGAGGCAGGCTGTCTGCTGAGAAGGAGGCTTTTTATGAACAATGGAGGCCATTTTCTCAATACTTCTATGTAGGAAGAAAGGGAGATTTAACAATTTTTCTCTCATGAAATGCATGAGCAATCGGATATGATAGGCATAGACTCGAGAGAATCTTCCCTCGCAAGTGAAGTATTTCATGATTATCTTCATGAGGGGGGCGTAACTAGTCAATAGATATGAGAAGGGAAAAATGGATGGACATGAATCTCTACTCTCAAGCTTCAGAAAATGCTTGTATTGTTCTGAGTCCAGGTGGCTTTGTTTAAATCACTTCTCCCCGACATAAGGCATTTTTGTGGCCTTGGAAATGGACCTTGGAGAGAATTTGAAATCTAGGCCTGCCAGCTGAAAATGCTTCTCTTGAATTCTCAAAGCACAAATATGTGTCAAAGGGGAATAGCTCTTCACCTCCTGCACCCTTTGACAAAAATTTAGACACCCAACCTCATGAAAGTTAAACAAGACTGATGGATGAGAATTTACCTCTTCAGTGGAAACAGGCTCAAACGTCCTGTGAAGGCCACTCCTACTGTCTTGCCTGGGAGGCATTTTGTTTTAAATGTTCTTTGCAACACCAAGCTGTCTCAAATGGATTTTGGAATGTTTCTCAAGCACACACCCTGTCCTCCTTGTAAGTCACTGTTTGACCAAGACAAGCTACTTCAAATGTTTTGTGAAATATTCCTCCAACACCAACTTTCTGCTCCTTATAAATCATTGTTTTTTCCTCTTTTATGCCAATCAAAATTTTTTTTTCAATGAAAAGCAAACAGTAAATTTGATTATTGTGCTTGGGAAAGGTAGTTGAAAAGAGGTATCTCTGGCTTTTTTGTTAGAACAAAGATCTCCTTGTGTTTCGATAGAGGCAAGGCACCCTTCCCCAAACAAAACTCTTCTTGTTATTCACTTTTTCCTTACAAAGATAAGACAAAACAACTCTCAACTGACTTTGAAAAACCTCTCACACACTCTACTTTTGGGGCTTATAGAGGCTGCACAGGTTTGGCTGTCTCATCACAGAGAGGACCTTTTTCAAAATGACAAGGAATTCAACTTATGATTATTGTTTTCAATTTATAAACACTATTTTTACCTTACAAACACTGCTTTCACCTGAGATTTTGCAGACAGAGGTAAATTTTGTTTTATCTATGGGCTATGAATATTCTTAAAGGTAGTAAGGGTCCTTTAAGTTTGTTTTAAAGCATCCACCTATCACTGTAAAGGCATGTGACAGTCATAGCAACAAAAGAAACTCTGAGCTTGTTCAAAAACACTGCCCTCTAACCACTGTCTCCCTCTTATGCTCTTTATATGACAAAATGCATTTTCAAAACCATTGTTTAAAACACTGTTTAAACTGAGTTGAGACCCCCTAAGCGCAAGAAAGGTTTCTCTAGCTTTGACAGGGACTTTGTCTCCTTAACACTGACTTATCGCACAGTTTTTATATGATGAAATGGTTTTTAGAACAACTATCTCTTTTTGGAGAAGAACATAGCAAACCACCCTTTCAAAAATCAAAAATCACCACGAGGTAACGAAAAATACCTCAAATATCCTTCACGATACTTGGTTTGATCATTTGGGATGCTTTCAGGGCTTCTTAGAAGGTGAAAAAGAGGCGCGACACGTTTTCTAGAAAGAGCGCCGCGCAACCAACTAGTCGGGTCGGCCTTCGGGTAGTGGTGACGGGCACCACAGGCACGCCGCACCATAGTATAACCTCTGTGTATTTTTGCTTCTAAACGCGCCGCACACTTTTCCAGGCACGCTGCACAGGCATAAAATCCTGAAAAACTCGAATTTTTCTTGAAATCTTCTGTTTCTTGTACTGAGCAGCCTAGGGGAATGTTACTCCCATTTTGAATTGCGCAATGTGATTTGGCAATGGTCAATCCACCCTTTTATAGTTGAAAAATCCAATGACCTTTTGAAATTTCTTTGTGAGGGTTTTGGAGGCCTTTTGAAAATGCTTTTTGGTTTTAAGAAAAACATGAAGCACTACTGTTGTCATTTATAATCTTTAAAACATCACAAAGCCACTATTTTACCAGGACTCTAAAAGGTGCTGTGGATGATATTTTTGAAGATCTTCATACATATGACCCTTTTCAATGTTTGCCTATTTCTATCCCTTTAAAGGAAAAACTCTGCTCAAAGACATATCAGTGATTTGTGAGGCATTCTTTGCCATTCTTGCAAGGAGATAATCACCACTTTAAAACTTATTTTGACAGTTTCTGCTCCTGGTGTTTTTATGATGATCATGCCCACTGTGGAGTTGATTGAACTGTCAGGTGCTCTTTGAGCCTTTCTTTTGACTGTGGGTGAAGAACCTCATTTTTACTCCCCAGATTTTACCCATACCTGTTTATCAACGAAACAAGGCCTTTAAAGACCCTTGGGACTCATATGCAACAACAAGGTCATTTTCACATGTCCATAAAGAGGCTTTTGACTGTGATAGTGGCATGTTTTATTTTCTTTGAGTGTGGTCCATGAATTTAAAACACTTTCCATATCCTCTTTCACACCTAATGTCTCTGTGTTGTTTATTTGCAAAGTCCCCTTGAGAAAACAAGGCTTAGGTCACCTTCTTCTCAATTTTGATGAGTTTTTAAAAATATCTTCATGAACAGGAAGAGAAAACCTTTTTTGAATATCAACATCACTCTTTGGTCTATGTTTAACCCAACTCTCAACTTATAAACCTTGAATGGATTTCTACTAATTTCAACTCTGTCTTTTAAAGGAAAACACTAGCTAGATTTCATGCTTGTTGATAAAGGAGAAAATATCTGGAAACTTTTACTGAAATTTCATACCTCAGCAGGGTTTGTTCATATGTCCAAAAGAGGCTTTTATCTATGACAACATCATGTTTCATTTCTTTGAATGTTGTTTTGAATTTGAAACATGGTGTCATATTCCTTTCTTCACATTGATGAAACTGTCCAGGCTTGGTTCACTTTAGCTTCAAATTACCTTTGAAGGAGATCTCTGATAGAAGGAAAATAAAACCTCTTGGATTATCATGGTACCACTGCTTTCCCTCTGTTTTTAACACCATTTTTCTATCCATAAGCCTTCATTTTCTTTCCCACTACACTTAAAACCTTGCCTCTATTCCTAGCCCTTTGCTTATTAGATGAAGGAGGCCTTTATTACATTGCCAAACCCTCTGGTTGTAAAATGAAGGAGGTTTTCAACCAATGACCTGGCCGGCTGCTCATGTATGGAGGAGGTTTTCTCAGTCTTTCAACCCTCTTCTCATGTATGGAGGAGGTTTTCTCACCGATGCCATTTCATCAGCTTTCAAACAGTGTTATCTTTCCTTTCACTGCCTATTCATACTTAAGAAAATGAAAATGAAAAATTGACAATAAGTCATGATGGGAATTTCTCTGAGACATGTAATTATGTTGTTCAAATACCTTTGGGCCTCTTTAGACATCACAAGCAACTTGACCAATATCTGCTATTCATAAATCACTAACCTTTGGACTGTGTTTGTAGGAGCTTATTTAAATAACTCTCTGTCCTGTAGCTGCATCCCAGGCTTAAAACCACATGAGAAGCAGTTGTCTTCTCATGTTAAGTTTAATAATGTCTTCTCAAACACTGGTACACTTATGCTCTTGAAAAATACATTGAAACAATGTAAATCCACGTAATATCAGTTTGACCTATGGCATATGCATTGCTGAGACATCAAGGTTTGTTAGTGGCGCGACTTAAGAGTGTATCCAACTTTATTTGCAGAATAGGAAGGTTTTCTATGACTGGATGATATTGGACAGAGATTTTTTTGGCTTTAGGATAATTTTCCAAGGGATGATCGCCTAAAGTGCCACTACCTAATCTAGGGGAGACTTTTTGGACAGATTTGGATTTTTCTCTTTGGAGCTGATGGACAAGCTTGTATGGCTGAGGCTAGATAGGGCTTTGACAATGAGGTTTTATCTCATCATGGGATAATTGAAAAGGTTAGGAGGGAAAAAATGTTTATGGGTGTTTTCTGGCTGACAAATTTGACATATTGGAGATCAGCTGCTAGAAAAATTGGCTTTAACAACTAGTCATCATTGACGGGTGAAAAATACTAATGAATAACACCAGTAACCTTTAATTTGTGTAATCTTGTATAAATAGTATGTTTTCCTTTATAATATTCATTATAAATCCTAAAAATTCTGTTCTAAAACAAGAAAAATGCACTAGAAAAGTGTTGTTCCTTTGGCAAGGGACAGCAGAAACAATCTGTGAAAATGTTGTTCCTTCCAAAAGGAACAACAAAAACAATTTGTGAAACTGTTGTTTCTTTCGAAGGGAACAAAAAAAATAAATAGAAAAATTGTTGTTCCTTTCAAAATGAACAGCAAAAACACTTGCAACAATGTTGTTGTTCATTTCGAAAGGAATAGCAAAAATTAACAATAAGCAAAATAAGAACAATTGAAGAAACAAAATTCCATACAAAAAAATTAGCAAAATAAAAGAACAATTTTTATGTACAAATTTCGAAAGAAAGAAATGATTTAATGAATGGGTTCCGAGGAGGAGTTATCTCCTTTAGCAAGAATTTGCATGGTAGAATCTTCCCGTAATTGTTGGTAGAAGGATTCTCGAGTAAGCAGTTTATGGTAAAGTCGCACTCGATGACCATTTACTTTGAAGGAATGTCCAGATCCATCAATGGTGGTTAATGTAATGGTGCCATTATCGTGTACTTTTTGTATCTCGTAAGGTCCAAGCCATCATGTTTGGAGTTTCCCTGGAATATCATGAAACCTGGAATCATATAGGAGTGCCCAATATCCTTTGTGGAAGATTTTCTCTTTGATGAGGGCATCATGCCATTTTGCTCTCTGTTGTTGAATTAATGCAGTGTGCTGAAGAGCAGAGAGCCTCATTTCATCCAACTCATTGATTTGTTGTAATTTTCTGACCTGGGCTTCATTTAAGTCTAAACCCACCTCCTGGGTTGTTCTTATTGTCCGAATTTCAAACTCTATGGGAAATATGGTCTCTTTTCCAAATACCAATTGATATGGTGAATATCCCATGGTACCTCTCCATGTTGTTCGGTACGCCCACAAGGCTTCCAGCAATCTGTAAGCCTAGTCATGTCTGTGTGAGGCAACTATTTTTGTCAGTATAGATTGGATCACTTTATTCGTGCTCTCTACCTGGACGTTTGCCTGTGGGTGGTATGGGGTTGTAATTTTGTGTTGAATGTGGTAATTCTGTAATGTTTCAGCAAGTTTATTACCTATAAACTGCGGTCCTCCATCTATGATTATGTCCCTTGGGAGGCCATATCGCACAAATATTTGGAAAAGGAATTCTATTACAGAGTCCTCTGTAGCTTTCGAAAGTGCCTCTACTTCAACCCATTTAGTGACATACTCGGTTGCAACTAGAATGTATGTTCTTTGGTTCGATGGGGGGTTAATGGGACCAACAAAATCGAGTGCCCAGCGTTCAAATGGTTCAATCACTAATTATGGGTTCAAAGTCATTTCTTCAGACTGTCCAGGGCAACCCGCCCTTTGGCAGCTGTCACAGGCCTGCACAAAATTTTTAGCGTCTTTAAAAATTGTAGGCCAATAGTAGCATTTCTATAAAAATTTGTGGGAAGTTATACGATCTGCAAAATGTCCGCCACACAGCCCATCATGGCATGCTTTCATAATATCAAATACTTTGTCCTCTCGGACGCATCTCCTGATTTCCATATCTGACCCTGTATGAAACATATAGCCCCCAATCCAAGAGAATTGAGTACTACACTGTATTAAATGTTTTTTTTCATTAGGCGTTAGATGTTTTGGTAATTTACCTATTGCTAAGTAATTTGCTATATCAGCATACCATGGGGTTCTAATAGTAACAACGAACAAATGTTCATCTGGGAAGTGATCTTCGACTACTGCTGCATCTATTGGATTTGGCATTCATGACAGGAAATTAGCTACAAGGTTCTCTTTTCTAGGTCGATATTTAATTGTGATATCGAATTCCTACAATAAAATCAACCATCTTGTCACTCTTCCATTTGTAACAGGTTTATTTGCTAAAAATTTAATGGCAGAGTGATCAGTATATAAAACTACAGGATACCCAGTTATATAATGTCTAAACTTATTTACAGCATGAACTACAACTAAAAATTCCTTCTCAGTCACAGTATAATTTAATTTAGTAAGAGATAGATTTTTGCTAATATAATAGATTGCATATGGTTTCTTATCCTCTTCCTACCCAAGCACTGCTCCAATGGCTATGTCTGAGGCATCAGATGAAATTTGGAATGGAAAATCCCAGTTTGGGCCCCTTAGCATTGGGGCTGTTAATACAAGAAATTTCAGATCCTCGAAAGCCTGGTCACATTTATCTGTCCAAATAAAATCAATGTTTCCTGTTAGTGCATATAAAGGTGCAGCTATTTGAGAATAATGTTCTATGAATCTTCTATAATAAATGGAAAATCAAAGAAAGATATGTACCTCTGTTTGTGTGGTGGGTGTAGGTATTAACAAAATTATCTGAATTTTGGCTAGATCCACCTGAATTCCAGCTGCTAAAATATAATGTCCTAATATAAGTCCTTCGGTCATCATCATATGACACTTTTCATGGCTTAAACAAAGCCTAGTGTCAATACATCTTTGCAACACCTTTTCTAAGTTTTCTAATGCTGGCTCAAAATCATCTCCGTAAGGTGTGAATTCATCCATATACACTTCGAGCCCTTCATTTATTAAGTCTGAAAAGATGCTAAGAATGGCCCTCTGAAATGTAGCAGGGGCATTGAATAGGCCAAAGGGTAAGAATCGATAGGAAAATGTCCCCCAAGGATAGGTAAAAGTGGTTTTGTCTTAGTCCTCAGGGGCAATCTGGATTTGATTGTACCCACTAAAGCCATCCAAGAAAGAAAAGAATTTCTTTCCTGCCAATGTGTCTAATACCTAGTCAATAAAGGGAAGGTGAAAGTGGTATTTCTGGGTTGCTTTGTTCAGTTCTCGGTAATCTATGCATATTCTCCACTTCCCGTTCTTCTTTGGCACCACTACTAATGGGGAGACCCACTTGCTATCAAATATTGGGTAAATGAAATTAACATCCAACAGCTTTTGTAATTCAGCTTTCACAATATCTTTAAGGTGAGGGTTTAGTCTTCATTGGGGTTGGCGAATGGGTCTCGCATATTTTTCGGTATATATGTGGTGTGTACATAACTAGGGGTCAATTCCCTTCATATCTAGATAATCTCATGCAAAGGCTCCTTTATATTTCTGTAGTAATTGGACCGTCTTCTTTTCTTGTTCAGCAGTCAGATTTTTGTTAATGTTTAAAGTTTTTCTTGGTTCAATTTCCACAATCTTACTATTATACACAAAAGTAGTATTATTTGATCAGGAATGTCTTTCAGGGGATCTTCTTCTTCTTTATTATCAAATGCTGCCTTGATCATGTGACATTGTAGATGGGATTTGATTTGTGGTTTGTTAATGAAACTATTAATGATAGCATCCTCTGTTTGATCTTTAAAATCGAGGGCATCTTCTATGGTTAGCGGTGATCTCATATTTTCCATAAGATATGATACATGTTGCTTTCTTGTTTTGATTATTGATAGGCTTGGTTGGGCTGGGGGATATAAGGCTAAATTCTTGACATAGTTTCCCCTTATTATTGTCATGTTGCCTTGTCGGCAGCCAATTTAAGCATCGGAAGTTTCCAACCAAGGTCTACCTAATATTAGTGGGTGTCCATCTAGCCGGTTCTTTGGATTGATAACCAGGAAGTCAGCAGGGTACTCCCAGGAATCCACAGATACCATTACATCTTGTAGTGTACCTTTTGGTTTGACTACCGATTGATCAGCCAATTCTAGTAAGGTTGTTGTTGGATCTAATGATGTAATGCCAAGTTTTTGACAAGTGGTGGTTGTTAGGATATTAATTGCAGCTCCAAAATCAACAAAGGCATTTGGAAACAATTGCCCATTGATTTTCACTGTCACTATAGGATCTCCTGGGTCTTCATATTTTACAGGTGTTTCCATTCCTGATAATAAGTCAGATAGAGTACCGACTACTTGGACAGTTTGGTTGGTTGTTATTCTCCTCTTTGGCTTCTTTATACACAATTCCGTAATGGCTTTTGCATAAATAGGAATGTCTTGGATAGCTTGGAGGAGAGGGATTTTTATACACAATTTTTTTAATTCTCCCAGAAGATCAAAATCAAGATATTCTATTGGGTTAGGTATGATTCATCATTCTGGGAATGGTGGAGAAGAGGTGGTTTTTTGTTGTGAAGTTTGATGTTGAGTTTGTTGTTGAACCACCTTCTCTTTTTGCAATGTTTTTTCTACAGGTAATGGATCTTCAGTGTGAACATTTTTGTCTCCCTTTGTTTCTACTATGCACCTAGATCTCAATTGAAGGTCATTACACTCCCTCAGTTCATTTTCTAATTTCGGTGGTTCTATTATTTGGACCGATTGAACTGGCCTATTGTTTGGGTTTGGGTTGGGTTGGGCTGGGAGTTGCGGTCTTAAATTAGTCTGGGGGTTTTGTGGCAATGGATAGGGAGCTGGCAGTGTAGGTTGAGAGAGGGGGATTGTTCCAGCTAGCTGATTTGAAGGTCTTTTCCAGTTTGAATGCCAGGCTTGACTCTGCAAAGTGGAGGGATTCCATTATGTTGGATAGGCGTTGTTTTGCCAAAACGGTGGGCAGAAAGGAAAATTTGGCCAACTAGTTTGGTTTGTTTGATTTGGCCATGGTGATGTAGGTAATGGCTGTTGTGACCAATTGGGGAAAGGTTGTTGATTTTTCCACATTCCATTATATTGCTGAGCATTATATTGAGGAGGCTGAAAAGAAGAGAATGGATCAGTTGGCATACCCGATTGTTGTGGCTGCCATTGTTGGCGTTGATTAAGTAAGCATACCACTTCTGATTCTTATTCTGCCTCTTTATAGACTGATTTTAACCCAGGAAGTGAGGGACATCCTTCTGTGGGGTGATATTTTGTGCAGATGGCACAAAATTTGATCATATCCAGTGGGCACTCTTTGTGGCTGTGTTTCTTCCTGCACTTAGGAAAGAATATTGCCAAGTTTTGTTCGGCTTCTGCTTGCTTTTATTTGGCTTGCATAATGTCAAACTACATTGTTAGAGTCCCTAGAATATCTGTTTTAAAATCTTCCAGCATATTTCCAATCTCTGCATGAGTTACAACTTCACTGGCGGTCTTATTATCCCTTGTGATCATGTCACGTTCTACTGATTTTAGCCTTGTGTTGCCTCTCAAACTCCTAATACACAAATCAATAATGATAGCATAGCTTTCCTGATATATATCACCTTTTCCCATAATATTTAATGTTTCAACCCATTGATCCTTCATCCCCCTAATTAATGTAGTTTTCAGCACATTATCAGGTAAGGGTAAAGATGCATAAGGATATCTCTGGAGGTTGTATTGAAATCGTTCCACATATTCTTCCAACGTTTCATTGGGTTTTTCTATCATCTGAAATATTTCATCTTTTAGTTCCCGGGACCTGCAATAATCCTGATATTTCTTTAGAAACGCAGCTTTCATCTGGTCCCAATCATTTATAACCCCTCCACCTAATCCCATAAACCATCGTAAAGCTGATCCTTTTAATGTGGAAGGAAATAATTTTAACTTTTGGGGATCGGTGGTATAGTCATACCCCCTACATAGTACATCTAATTCAAATAGAAATGCATCTGGATCTTCTGATGTCAAGCCATGAAATGTAGGAATATGTTGAAGAGGAATGGCTTTCATGGGAGCATTAACTGCAGTGTCCACAGTGGGATATTGCAGTGGTACTGGTTCTGGGCCATTTGATCAAATATGTGCCAATATCCTTCTGGGATCTCAAGGGAATTCCTAGGCTGACTAGAAGGAATAGGAATGACCTTGACAGCACTCCCTTGATCTGGAATAATAAGTGTTCCTTGCTGGCCTACTGTTTGAGGAGATTCAGGTCCTTTGTTTTGAATGATGTTGACAGCATTTCCCTTATCTGGGCTGCTCACTGTTTGGATTATTTCAGGAGGATATTTTGGTTCTTCTGTTTCCCCTGTTTCCCCTTCTCCTTCGCGGAGATTACTAGAGCTCCCTTCTTGTGGAGAAATTAGGCGAGAATTCTCAATTTCTTGAGAATCTTGCTCAATTCCTTCTATTTGACTATGTATGTCAACAAAGGCTACAGATGGTGACTCTGTGGCCTGAAGGGAACTAGTAGGCTATCTAGAAATAACTTTCCTAGGTCCTAATGATGGCTGAGATTCAGTTTTCTTAAGGATTTCATCAATGAAAGTTGTTCGCCCAAGGGTCACTGGTCCCTTAGGTTTTTCGGGTTTAGGAGGAATTTGTTTTGTTTAGATTTTCTATTCATTCAAAAAAACAAGCCTTCATTCCTACCTAAAGAAAGAAATTTACCCAATTCTTCTGTGAAGCGGGCTGTGAGCAAGTATGTCCCTTGCTCAGTGTGCAGGTTCTTACCTTCCATCTTTAATACCCAATTCTTCGCAAGAAGAAAAAAAAGTCAAATGTGCATCACTCCTTCTAGATAGCATACACTCTCCCTGGCAACGTCGCCAAAATGTTGAGGTATAAAAGGTTTATTTTTAACGCCTATTTATCCTACATTAATTATCAATCCGAGAACAACTTTTTGTTTCAAGAGTGTACTCTGTTTGAGGCTAAAATTTGAACTAAGAGAAATGCTTTGAGGGATGTAGTACAGTATTCTAAATACAAGAGTAAATGGATGCTGGAAAAGAAATGTAATTACAATAACACAAACTCAAATGCTCTGAAACTTAACTATTCACTTTGCAAAGCATCAATCAAGGATACAATGGCAGTAACTCATTCCTTTAGAAATTGATGCAACTGAAACCAAACTAGAACAAAGCAATCAATCTGGGAACGATGAGGCAATAAAAAATGTTCTCTACAGTTGAGAGTCTTGATTTAAAGCAATTAAAGAGAAATAGAATTTGAACTAATAACTCTGTAAACTTAATGAGCTGGAAATGAACAACAAACTGTAATCAAATAACAAGCTCTTTGCAATCTGAAACCAATGAATTGGAAACGAAAAGGACACCTGAATTGAACAGCAACTGCTAACTAATGGATCAAATATTAACTTAATGAAATCAACTAATGAACTCTATTGAACACCAAACCCTGTCGACATCAAACGTTATCAAATAGCAATCGAAATGAATAGCAATCCAATATTACAACAAATAGAGTTAAATATTGAACATCAAAGCAATAACAAGATGTATAATACAGGAATTAATATCTTTCTTGAAATGGAACAGCAATGCAATTCATTAATGCAACACAGCAATACCAATAGCAACTAATTAAATTCGTAAACGTAATGAAACTGAACACAATTATCACACAACGGTAATTAATGGATAGAAATACAAACAGCAGATCGATTCCACTAGGGCCGAGCCCTTAGCACCAGTGAAACACTGCTGGGTTACTTTAGAGCTTGAGAAATGGAACGAAAACGCGTCTTTGTATTAATTAAACATAAAAAGTGTTTACAGCGACCGCTCTCTGATCAAGAGAGTTAATAAAGTACAACATTACAAGAGAAATGTTTTAATCAATGATTCCCCCCGCCTCCTTCTATCTCTGAAGGCGTTGCCTTTTATAAAAGTTTCGAGGGACAAGACAAGGAACAAGATAAGACTTGAATAGTGATCCCTCAGGATCGAAGGCTCCTGAGGGATTCACTTCCTTTCTTTCTTTAGCTATCACTTGATCTTCTTCGGCTAAAGCCACGCTATCCCCTGCCTTCTCTTAGAAATGCGTTATAATTTTCTTCTCTTTGACAGGATATGGTCTGTTATCACTCAGTTTTTCCTAGAAGTTGTGTAAGAGGAAAGTATACCCGAGGTAACCACAAACCAACCTTTTAGATGCAGAATCTAGCCAATCTGCATCCAGAGAGGGCTCTCTCTTTATAATTTATCTTTGTTCTTGAAAGGTTTTAGGCTAGTTATAGATTCAAGGGTTTGTTTGAAAATTGGTGGAATCCAAAAACTAAGGGCAAGGTTGAGGGCTTTCAGTCCATTGGGCTATGGAGTCAAAGGATGGCTTTACTGGATTTCTATTCTAAGCACAAGATGGTATTACAGGGCAAGATAGCTAGACAGAGAACAATCCTTAAAATTTAAAGTGGATGGGATGATCTTGAAGGGATGAAAGGCAGCTAAGAATCTTTCACCATGTTCAAAGAAAGAAATGAGATGACTACAAACAAAGAGCAATGAATAATTCATTTATTATAGTAATCAACAATGTTTAAATTAGCAAAGCAAGAGCATTTAAGAATTCATGCTTATAACTAATTTAGAAGAAAACATTAAGAACAACCACATTTGAAATCAGAGTACAATTAAGCAAATTCTGATTCAATCCTTTATGTAAATTATTCGGAAATGGATATGATGATATTGTAAACTAATATAAAATTTCAGACAAAGGGTAGAAAAACTTATTGAACTGTAGTCCAACACATGAATCCTGCAACAAGTCCAGTGCTTCAAATCGTCATCCAGTAAGCCACGAATAAATTTCTCCAAAATGATTTTATTCCGAAAACCTCAATGTTACAGCAGAGTAATAGAATCCACCCCAAATGCTTCCAAGAGTGGAGTATTTATACAAATTCTAAACTAAAATATCTTGAAACAAATATCAAAATTGGTTCACAAATCTCTCCAACTATTTACATAAATAGAACTTAATTAAAGGACACTAAAACTAATGCATCTATTTGACACTATTTTTTATGGATAGGTGATGACAAAGAGAAGAATTCGAATTTGATCCAACTCTTAGTTGATGATGAGGCATCCCAGTCACTAACTGCTTCCTTTCTTTGTGCAATCTGCTCCAACAATTCTGCAAACTTGGGGTCCAATGATATCTTTGTATTTCTCAATCCGTAATAGATATGTAAAAATTGAAAGAGGTTATTGTAGATAAATATGTTGGTGAGATAAACCTCTTTCATTTTCCAAACATGCCTCTCCAGCTATGCATAATAGTCTCTGTAAAAAATATGTGTAAAACAGAGTTTTACAGAGTCTGAAAAATGGCCTGTAAAGATGCGCATGTATCTCTCATTATAAAACCACTGTGCAAAACTGGAGATAGGTTTTTGTAGATAGGTCTCTTCGGAACAAAAACCTCCTTCAGTTTTGTATGAAGTATTTTGAATTGTCCACAATACTCTCTGCAAAATGATGACTTAAACTGGAATTTTCTGCAAAAAGTGCTTTCCAACATTGTTTAATATTTCCAAAACCATAATGGCTGTTAGAAAAGTGAGAGAGGTTTTTGTAAATGGCCCTCTTAAGAACATAAACATCCTTCAGGTTTTCAAAATGCATCTTGTATTGGTCACAATATTTTCTGCAAAATAATGACTAAAACATGCAATTTCTGCAAAAATGTTCCTTCTTGTTATGTTTTTTCATCTTTTTACTTTCTTGCTCTTTTGACTGTTTTACTTTCACTTTAGACAAAACTCACTATTGGTGAAAGTATTCTCATCTCTTTTTACCATTTTACTGCCTTCTGTATTTACTTTTACTGTTTACCTTTGACTGCTCTGTAACTTCATTTTAACTTTCACTGACTTTTACCTGATACACTTTAACCACTGATACTCTTTAACTGTTAAAGGAAGATAATCTAAATCTCAGTGAGGGGCATCCAAGGGTGCGACATTCAGAGCCAATGGAATCTCCATTCCTGGTTCTTGTGGATTCAGAAATGGAAATTTCGGTTTTCAATGAAAAAATGGGAACAAAACAGGTTTGGGAATGTAATTGTGGTTTCGGGATTTGAGGAGTAGACTAATCAATCAATTCTGAACCTGTTTCAACGAAAGAAAAATGAAAACCAAGTTTTTACAGAGTTCAGAGGGAGTTTCTAGGGTAAATACCTGTTTTCTGAAGGGAAACCGTGTTTAACAGGTACTGATGGACGACAGATGGACGCTTGAATACTGGAATGATGGGGGTCTTCAGTAAATTCTGTTAATGGCAGTTTAACAATCAATTTTCAAATTTTCATTGTGGAGGGCGCAATCGCTTTCAACAGACATAATGATAGAAAAAACACGAATTTTGTTTTATTTCCAAAGTCAAAAGGGGATTTTTATTTTTTCGAGTAATGACGTCATGGAAGTACGGGATGACGTGTGCAGGGGTCGGGCGGTAAGCGGTAATCCCCGCACCGCTTATGAGCAATGGCGGTTTTGAGCGTGGAGGGAGCGATTCCATTGGGCGAGTGACACGTGGCTGGAGTACTATTCCAATACCACCGTGCCCCCGCGGGTTAATGTGCTGACAAGGGACGGCTGGCGGAATTGATGAGGAGCGTCGATCTGTGGAGGGGCGATCCAACGGTGGAAGGGACGGGGAGATAGTGGGGCGTTATCGTGCAGGCCCGACGGGGTTTAAACGTGATTTAACTTTATTAAACATCCCGGGGGGCGTCTAATAGGCGGAAAAGTGTGGTTATTAATTAATTCTGACAATTAATTAATCCCAATGAAAAATAGGGGTCGCGGCAAGGTTCAATTATGGTTAAAGTGTCGGGTGGGATGCCAAGTGGATGAGCCACGGTGGCATGGGGGTTTTTCCGAAGTTTTGAAAGAATAAAACTTCAAGTTTATTCTTTTTGGTGTTAAACATATATATCATATGTTTAAAGCTTTTCTCATATATGTTTTTTATTATATGATAAATAAATCAATATGATTGACTTACCATAGGGGCGGGAGTATTATATAATGATATATTTTAACCAAAGGGCGCAAAATGTGGGTTTTTAGTGTTTAATTGGGAAATAAATACTTTGGTTAAACTTTATAATAAGATGGGTTTTTTGGATATTTTATGTAAAAGGAGTTATATACTTAGGATAAGGCATTTTCACTAGGGATTTAGTAAATAGAGTTAAATGTTAATATGACAAAGGGACAAGGACAACTCAAAATACTTTGCACATCTAAGAAAGTGAAGATTTCTAAAGTAAATCACATTATCTTAATTTCAACACTTCAACATAGAGTAGTAAGTGATTTTGAGGGATTATTGTGGAATTTTGCATGATTTTCCTAAGTAAAATAGGATTTTACTTTGGAAAAGGTTAAAAGTGAATGATTAATAATCTCAAGTACTTAGGTCTTTTTGATCATTAGGCCGAGGGTCCGGTCCCTCCAAAAGTCAAGGAAATGCCTTGAGCCCCTTTGATCTCCAAATACCTTAGCACTTTGGGGAAATTAGTAAAAACTTAGGGAAAAAGTGATGTGGGAAGTTAATGATTTTGACTTTTCTTTCTGTGAATTCTTCAGTGCAATTTCTGCTTGAGTACTTGTGATGAAGGCAAAAGATTAAACATATTCAGCACCATCATTCATCACATAAAACTTTGCAACACCATCTACCTACCCTATCTACTTGACACTACCATTTTCTCTTCTTTATTAGGGTGCATTTAGACTTGCAAACCCTTATCAACCTTTTTCTTTTTACATGATAAATCTATCTATTTCTACCCTTATTACATCCAAGGGCTCAGATTAAACTGTTGAGCACCTTTTATTAACTCTACCTATCTGCTTATCTGCCAAGATTAAACTGTTTGGTCAGATATTTATTCTCTATTCTACAACATGAAATTGAAACATGAATGAGTCAAGTTTAAACAGTTTGACTCTTCATAAATTGTGGCAAAAGTTTGACAAGCTGCACACAATTGCGTTATTACAAAAATGAAATAGTAGTGGCATTTGGATTTGCACACTTTCCTTGGTCTATTTTTTGCTTGGGGTTCATTTCTTTCATTTTCTTGACCAATTTATTTTTCTTACCCTTTGATTTTTCTTTTAGGGTATACCCTCTTTACATTTTTTAAATTTTTTGATTTTTTTGGTTTTCAAGAATATGGAACACCTTTGCTCAAGTAAGAAGGTTTGAACATATTCCATAGTTCAATCAAGACAATCATGAAAAATGACACCTATTGGTATAGGAGTCTAACACTGGCTCCACTTGGGGATGGCTTTTCCTTGTGAAAATTCAAGAACAGTAGGTCAGTTGCCTCAAAATGTCTTCAAACTAAACCATGTAATCTCCTTCTTCTGGTAGCTTTATTGTATATATGATAGTGGAACTTTTAAAGCTTAGGGCTTTCGCTTCGGGCTTCAACTCCAAGAAGTCACCATCCAATCAAAACTGATGCATTAGCTGTGGCTGAAAATCTTGAATTGAATATAGTCCTTTTTCTGCAACCTGAAATCTAATCTTGAAACTTAAAACAACACACAAAAATTTTCAAACCAACTTAATGAAAAACTGGTTGTAAATTGAAAACTAAAAAAAATTGCTCAAAATTCTGAGCTTATTAGCACTCATCTACCTACTCAATCTACTGTTCAACTGCTAGTTAGGTAAATGAAATAGCCAATGCAACCATTCAAGCATTATGTACTTTGATAGATTTTGTTGCATTTTCTTGTTGATTATCAAAATTGTACTTCTGCAACCTATTAGAAACTTGTCAACAAATGAGAGGATAAGGAAACACTTGATTTCCTTTGTTGACTCTAGAAACTGTACAAAAGGATCTTCCAAAATATATACTCTGATGTTTAACTGATCTGAACAACTGTACATCTATTCTGTATGGCCTCCATACCATGAATATGAAATGTTATTTTCATCTTTATCTCGCTGTAAAATTTCAGATAAGATTTGTGATGATATTCCTATTGATTGTAATGTTTGAGTGTTGAATCCTTTATCATCTTGATTCTGAAAATCATAGTTAGTTAATAGAGGAATTCTTTGAATGCCTTCAATATTCAACATATCTGCTATTGGATCCTGAAAATCTTGGGAAAATTGCTGGAACCTATGACATATAAAATTCCATGGGACTTCATAAACTTCAACAAGTTTCTCATTCTTTTCTTTAAATATGTTATACCACATTTCCTTTAAAAGATGAAATGGTTCAAAAAATAGTGGTATGGAACTTTCTTGTGTCATTTGATCATTTGTTTCAATAGGAACTGATAACTGCAATTGTGAAACTGAAAAATCTTGATCAATAGTTTCATTATCTTCTTTGTTGTCAATCACAATTCCTAAATATTGCTGATTATTGATGGCATGATAGTTTTCTCTAATGAACTGAAATGAAGCAAAACAAAGAGGTAAAGAATCTTCACTTATTTCCACATTTTCTGCTCTTCCTTCCTCACTCTCATGGCTGATCTGTATTGGCTGATCACTGTCTTCAATCTGCTGAAACTTCATTTCTTCATCCTCCAAACTAGCTTCTGATATCTCTGTAAAGTTAGCTTGACTTTGGAGAACATAATTATCATCATAATGATCATACTTAGGAAAATCATCAAAATAAGGAATGTCATCAAACATACACATCAGAACAACAGATTCCTCTTCCTCATATTGATTTGTAAATTCATTTTCTGATTTATGATAATTTGAATTAAGAGGAATTTGTTCATGGCTATCAACCTCTTCTATTTCTTCATGGTGATTTTGAATAAAAAAGTCTTCTTTCATAGTGATCTCATGTGTTATTTCATCTAGTTTTCTTACCAAAAGGTTGAGTTTTACCTCTGCAATGTTTTTCTTTTCCTCTTCTTCTGCTTTCAACTTTTCCTGTTTGATTTGGAGATTAACTTCCACATCAACTGCAATATTCTGCATCTGTACAAGTGTTTTTGGATCTCTTTCTCTTAACCGAAATTCTATTTCTGAATCAAAGGCACTTGGATAATGCAAGAGAGTTGAATCATGAGGAGGTCTAATATTTTCTGGCATTGAATAATAAACTTGATTAAATCTGTTAGAAAATTGTTGTATTGTTTCATTTGGATGTCTTTTTAATTGATTATATTCTTCCATGATTACAAAATGATTAACTTTGATTATCCATCTATCAAGGAAAATTTTGATAAACTGCTGGAAATTTGAGATGCTAGCATTAGGTAGATTTTTGAACCAACTCTTTATTCTATTTTTCAAAGAAAGAGAAAAAAGTCTGATTTTAACATCATCTTCATCAATCTCAAATAAATCCAAATAATTCTCAAAACCTTGAATATGTTTTTGGGCAGTGATACCATTCTCTCCATCAAATCTAGGAAGATACTTGTGGTATTTTTTAGGAAAATCATGGAGTATAGGAGGTAAAATAAGGGGCTTATATCTATCTGGAACTTTATATGGCACAGGGATATGTACAGGGATTGTAAGATCAATCTTGATTATTTGAGGCTTCTTAATTGGAAAATGATCATCATTAGATTCATAAGAAAGCTGCTCAAAGAGATTAGGAGAATTATTACTTACAATCTTCAAAGGAAAATAACTAAAAACTAATCTAAGATCTTCTATAAAATATAATATACATTGAAAAAATTTATTAATGAGAAAGAACATAATGTCTTGGATTAAGATCCAAGTTGAAAGCCTGATCTTTCCATATTGTACTTTGAGGTTCATTCCTCCAGTGGAGTCTTGATTCTGAAATTGATTTGGAGTCGCCAGGTGGATGATTTTAATCGTTGTGTGTCTGATCCCTGTTCACCATCATAGATCAGATCTAAACCTGTAAAACAATTCTGAAGAAAAAATTAGTTCTTCAGGAAACTAAATTTTTGTGAATTTTCAAAACAACTTCTACAAACTCTTCAAGAAATTTAAGATTTTTAATTAAAATTTTCTCAAAGATTTATTAAACTAGAGAGTCCGATTAAACATTTGAAACTAAGGTTCAATGTATAAGCTAAATCAGAGATAGACTGAAGCAGCTTTTATTTACTTTTGCAATTGCAGAGCAAAAGCAATTTCAAAGGCTACCTGGCTGATCTTCAGACTCTGTCCATAGCTTATAAATCAAACAATAGTATCAATAAAATGATTCGGATCCCCAGTATGGTCGCCACTATGTTATCACTCAGGTTTTCCTAGAAGTTGTGTAAGAGGAAAGTATACCCGAGGTAACCACAAACCAACCTTTTAGATGCAGAATCTAGCCAATCTGCATCTAGAGAGGGCTCTCTCTTTATAATTTATCTTTGTTCTTGAAAGGTTTTAGGCTAGTTATAGATTCAAGGGTTTGTTTGAAAATTGGTGGAATCCACAAACTAAGGGCAAGGTTGAGAGTTTTCAGTCCATTGGGCTATGGAGTCAAAGGATGGCTTTACTGGATTTCTATTCTAAACACAAGATGGTATTACAGGGCAAGATAGCTAGACAGAGAACAATCCTTAAAATTTAAAGTGGATGGGATGATCTTGAAGGGATGAAAGGCAGCTAAGAATCTTTCACCATGTTCAAAAGAAAGGAAATGAGATGACTACAAACAAAGAGCAATGAAGAATTCTTTATTATAGTAATCACCAATGTTTAAATTAGCACAGCAAGAGCATTTAAGAATTCATGCTTATAACTAATTTAGAAGAAAACATTAAGAACAACCACATTTGAAATCAGAGTACAATTAAGCAAATTCTGATTCAATCCTTTATGTAAATTATTCAGAAATGGATATGATGATATTATAAACTAATATAAAATTTCAGACAAAGGTAGAAACACTTATTGAACTGCAGTCCAACACATGAATCCTGCAAAAAGTCCTGAACTTCAAATCGTCATCCAGTAAGCCACGAATAAATTTCTCCAAAATGCTTTTATTCTGAAAATCTCAATGTTACAGCAGAGTAATAGAATCCACCTCAAATGCTTCCAAGAGTGGAGTATTTATACAAATTCTAAACTAAAATATCTTGAAACAAATATCAAAATTGGTTCACAAATCTCTCCAACTATTTTACATAAATAGAACTTAATTAAAGGACACTCAAACTAATGCATATATTTGGCACTATTTTGTATGGATAGGTGATGAAAAAGAGGAGAATTGGAATTTGATCCAACTCTTAGTTGATGATGAGGCATCCAAGTCACTAACTGCTTCCTTTCTTTGTGCATTCTGCTCCAACAATTCTGCAAAATTGGGGTCCAATGATATATTTTTATTTCTCAATCCGTAATAGATATGTAAAACGTGAAAGAGGTTATTGTAGATAAATATGTTGGTGAGATAAACCTCTTTCATTTTCCCAAAATTCCTCTCCAGCTATGCATAATAGTCTCTGTAAAAAATATGTGTAAAACAGAGTTTTACAGAGTCTGAAAAATGGCCTGTAAAGATGCACATGTATCTCTCATTATAAAACCACTGTGAAAAAAATGAGATATATTTTTGTAGATGGGTCTCTTAGGAACAAAAACCTCCTTCATTTTTGTATGAAGTATTTTTGAATTGTCCACAATACTCTCTGCAAAATGATGACTTAAACTGGAATTTTCTGCAAAAAGTGCTTTCCAACATTGTTTAATATTTCCAAAACCATAATGGCTGTTAGAAAAGTGAGAGAGGTTTTTGTAAATGGCACTCTTAAGAACATAAAAATCCTTCAGGTTTTCAAAATGCATCTTGTATTGGTCACAATATTTTCTGCAAAATAATGACTAAAACATGCAATTTCTGCAAAAATGTTCCTTCTTGTTATGTTTTTTCATCTTTTTACTTTCTTGCTCTTTTGACTGTTTTACTTTCACTTTAGACAAAAATCACTATTGGTGAAAGTATTCTCATCTCTTTTTACCATTTTCTGCCTTAATATTTACTTTTCACTGTTTTACCTTTGTTACTCTGTGTGCTTCATTTGAACTTTCAACGACTTTTACAAAATACACTTTAACTTAGCAAATTACTCTTTAGCTGTTAAAGAAGATAATCTAAATCTCGGTGAGGGCATCCAAGGGTGCGACATTAGAATGACAGAATCTCCATTCTGGTTCTTGTGGATTGAGAAATGGAAATTTCGGTTTCAATGAAAAAATGGGCCTGAAACAGGTTTGGGAATGTAATTGCAGTTTCGGGATTTGAGGAGTAGACTAATCAATCAATTCTGAACCTGTTTCAACGAAAGAAAAATAAAAACCAAGTTTTTACAGAGTTCAGAGGGAGTTTCTAGGGTAAATACCTGTTTTCTGAAGGGAAACCGTGTTTAACAGGTACTGATGGACGACGGATGGACGCTTGAATACTGGAATGATGGGGGTCTTCAGTAAATTCTGTTAATCGCAGTTTAACAATCAATTTTCAAATTTTCATTGTGGAGGGCACAATCGCTTTCAACATACAGAATGATAGAAAAAACACGAATTTTGTTTTATTTCCAAAGTCAAAAGGGGATTTTTATTTTTTCGAGGAATGACGTCATTTGAAGTACGGGATGACATGTGGCAGGGGTCGGGCGGTAGCAGTATCCCAGCACAACATGAGCAATCGCTAGGGCTGCAGAGACGATTCCATTGGGCGAAGTGACACGTGGAATTTAGATACTATTCCAATACCCACGTGCCCCACGCGGGTCAATGTGGCAGCCAGGGGCCGGCGGCGGGAATTGATGAGAGCATCGATACGCGGAGGGGCGATCCAGCGGTGGAAGGGACGGGACGGGGAGATAGTGGGGCATTATCGTTGCGGAGCCGGACGGGGTTTAAACGTGATTTAACATTAAACATCCAGGGCGTCTAATGAAAGTGAGAAAAGAATGTGTTATTAATTAATTACGACAATTAATTAATCGATAGAAAAATATTGCGAGTTGATTATGGTTAAAGTGTCGTTGGGATGCAGTGGATGGTACGGTGGCATGAGGGGAGTTTCAAAGTTTTGAAAATAAAACTTCGGGTTTATTATTTTTTGTATTAAACATATATATCATATGTTTAAAGCTTTTCTCATATATGTTTTTTTTTATTATATGATAAATTAACCAATGTAATTAGCTTATCATAAGGGCTGGAATATTACAAAATGATATATTTAACCAAAGGGCACATAATGTGGGTTTTTAGTGATTAATTGGGAAATAAATACTTTGGTTAAACTTTATAATAAGATGGGTTTTTTGGATATTTCTGTAAAAGGAGTTATATACTTAGGATAAGGCATTTTCACTAGGGATTTAGTAAATAGAGTTAAATGTTAATATGACAAAGGGACAAGGACAATTCAAAATACTTTGCACATCTAAGAAAGTGAAGATTTCTAAAGTATTATCTTAATTTCAACACTTCAACATAGAGTAGTAAGTGATTTTGAGGGATTATTGTGGAATTTTCCATGATTTTCCTAAGTAAAATAGGATTTTACTTAGGAAAAGGTTAAAAGTGAATGATTATAATGACAAATAATCTCAAGTACTTAGGTCTTTTTAGATCATTAGGCCGAGGGTCCGGTCCCTCCAAAAGTCAAGGAAATGCCTTGAGCCCCTTTGATCTCCAAATACCTTAGCACTTTGGGGAAATTAGTAAAAACTTAGGGAAAAAGTGATGTGGGAAGTTAATGATTTTGACTTTGCTTTCTGTGAATTCTTCAGTGCATTTTCTGCTTGAGTACTTGTGATGAAGGTAAAAGATTAAACATATTCAGCACCATCATTCATCACATAAAACTTTGCAACACCATCTACCTACCATATCTACTTGACACTACCATTTTCTCTTCTTTATTAGGGTGCATTTGGACTTGCAAACCCTCATCAGTCTTTTCCTTTTACATGAAAAATCTATCTAATTCTACTCTTATTACATCCAAGGGCTCAGATTAAACTGTTGAGCACCTTTTATTAACTCTACCTATCTACTTATCTGCCAAGATTAAATTGTTTGGTCAGATATTTATTCTCTGTTCTACAACATGAAATTGAAACATGAATGAGTCAAGTTTAAACAGTTTGACTCTTCATAAATTGTGGCAAAGTTTGACAAGCTGCACACAATTGCTTTATTACAAAAATGAAATAGTAGTGGCATTTGGATTTGCACACTTTCCTTGGTCTATTTTTGCTTGGGGTTCATTTCTTTCTCTTTTTTGACCATTTTATTTTTCTTACCCTTTGATTTTTCTTTTAGGGTATACCCTCTTTACATTTTTAAAATTTTTTGATTTTTTGGTTTTTCAAGAATATGGAACACCTTTGCTCAAGAAAAAGGTTTGAACATATTCCATGGTTCAATCAAGACAATCATGAAAAATGACACCTATTGGTATAGGAGACTAACACTGGCTCCACTTGGGGATGGCTTTTCCTTGTGAAAAGTCAAGAACAGCAGGTCAGTTGCCTCAAATTGTCTTCAAACTAAACCATGTAATCTCCTTCTTCTGGTAGTTTTATTGTATATATGATAGTGGAACTTTTGAAGCTTAGGGCCTTCGCTTCAGGCTTCAACTCCAAGAAGTCACCATCCAATCAAAACTGATGCATTAGATGTGGCTGAAAATCTTGAATCAAATATAGTCCTTTTTCTACAACCTGAAATCTAATCTTGAAACTTAAAACAACACACAAAAAAATTTCAAACCAACTTAATGAAAAACTAACTGAAAATTGAAAACTAAAAAAAATTGCTCAAAATTTCTGAGCTTATTAGCACTCATCTACCTACTCAATCTACTGTTCAACTGCTAGTTAGGTAAAATGAAATAGCCAATGCAACCATTCAAGCATTATGTACTTTGATAGATTTTGTTGCATTTTCTTGTTGATTATCAAAATTGTACTTCTGAAACCTATTAGAAACTTGTCAAAAAATGAGAGGATAAGGAAACACTTGATTTCCTTTGTTGACTCTAGAAACTGTACAAAAGGATCTTCCAAAATATATACACTAATGTTTAACTGATCTGAACAACTGTACATCTGTTCTGGATGGCCGCCATACCATGAATATGAAGTGCTATTTTCATCTTTATCTCCCTGTAAACTTTCAGATAAGATTTGTGATGATATTCCTACTGATTGTAATGTTTGAGTATTGAATCCTTTATCATCTTGATTCTAAAAATCATAGTTAGTTAATAGAGGAATGCTTTGAATGCCTTCAATATTCAACATATCTGCTATTGGATCCTGAAAATCTTGGGAAAATTGTTGGAACCTATGACATATAAAATTCCATGGGACTTCATAAACTTCAACAAGTTTCCCATTCTTTTCTTTAAATATGTTATACCACATTTCCTTTAAAAGCTGAAATGGTTAAAAAAATAGTGGTATGGAACTTTCTTGTGTCATTTGATCATTTATTTCAATGGGAACTGATAACTGCAATTGTGAAACTGAAAAATCTTGATCAATAGTTTCATTATCTTCTTTGTTGTCAATCACAATTCCTAAAGATTGCTGATTATTGATGGCATGATAATTGTCTCTAATGAACTGAAATGAACCAAAACAAAGAGGTAAAGAACCTTCACTTATTTCCACATTTTCTGCTCTTCCTTCTTCACTCTCATGGCTGATATGTATTGGCTGATCACTGTCTTCAATCTGCTGAAACTGCATTTCTTCATCCTCCAAACTAGCTTCTGATATCTCTGTAAAGTTAGCTTGACTTTGGAGAACATAACTATCATCATAATGATCGTACTTAGGCAAATCATCAAAATAAGGAATGTCATCAAACATACACATTAGAACAACAGATTCCTCTTCCTCATATTGATTTGTAAATTCATTTTCTGATTTATGATAATTTGAATTAAGAGCAATTTGTTCATGGCTATCAACCTCTTCTATTTCTTCATGGTGATTTTGAATAAAAAGTTCTTCTTTCATAGTGATCTCATGTGTTATTTCATCTAGTTTTCTTACCAAAAGGTTGAGTTTTACCTCTGCAATGTTTTTCCTTTCCTCTTCTTCTACTTTCAACTTTTCCTGTTTGATTTGGAGATTAACTTCCACATCAACTGCAATATTTAGCATCTGTACAAGTGTTTTTGGATTTCTTTCTCTTAACCGAAATTCTATTTCTGAATCAAAGGCACTTGGATAATGCAAGAGAGCTGAATCATGAGGAGGTCTAATATTTTATGGCATTGAATAATAAACTTGATTAAATCTGTCAGAAAATTGTTGTATTGTTTCATTTGGATGTCTTTTTAATTGATTATATTCTTCCATGATTACAAAATGATTAACTTTGATTATCCATCTATCAAGGAAAATTTTGATAAACTGCTGGAAATTTGAGATGCTAGCATTAGGTAGATTTTTGAACCAACTCTTTATTCTATTTTTCAAAGAAAGAGCAAAAAGTATGATTTTAACATCATCTTCATCAATCTCAAATAAATCCAAATAATTCTCAAAACCTTGAATATGTTTTTGGGCAGTGATACCATTCTCTCCATCAAATCTAGGAAGATACTTGTAGTATTTTTTCGGAAAATCATGGAGTATAGGAGGTAAAATAACGGGATTATATCTATCTGGAAATTTATATGGCACAGGGATATGTATAGGGATTGTAAGATCAGTCTTGATTATTTGAGGCTTCTTAATTGGAAAATGATCAGCATTAGATTCATAAGAAAGCTGCTCAAAGAGATTAGGAGAATTATTACTTACAATCTTCAAAGGAAAATAACTAAAAACTAATCTAAGATCTTCTATAAAATATAATATACATTGAAAAAATTTATTAATGAGAAAGAACATAATGTCTTGGATTAAGATCCAAGTTGAAAGCCTGATCTTTCCATATTGTACTTTGAGGTTCATTCCTCCAGTGGAGTCTTGATTCTGAAATTGATTTGGAGTCGCCAGGTGGATGATTTTAATCGTTGTGTGTCTGATCCCTGTTCACCATCATAGATCAGATCTAAACCTGTAAAACAATTCTGAAGAAAAAATTAGTTCTTCAGGAAACTAAATTTTTGTGAATTTTCAAAACAACTTCTACAAACTCTTCAAGAAATTTAAGATTTTTAATTAAAATTTTCTCAAAGATTTATTAAACTAGAGAGTCTGATTAAACATTTGAAACTAAGATTCAATATATAAGCTAAATCAGAGATAGACTGAAGCAGCATTTATTTACTTTTGCAATTGCAGAGCAAAAGCAATTTCAAAGGCTACCTGGCTGATCTTCAGACTCTGTCTATAGCTTATAAATCAAACAATAATAACAGTGAAATGATTCAGATCCCCAGTATGGTCGCCACTATGTTATCACTCAGGTTTTCCTAGAAGTTGTGTAAGAGGAAAGTATACCCGAGGTAACCACAAACCAACCTTTTAGATGCAGAATCTAGCCAATCTGCATCCAGAGAGGGCTCTCTCTTTATGATTTATCTTTGTTCTTGGAAAGATTTTAGGCTAGTTATAGATTCAAGGGTTTGTTTGAAAATTGGTGGAATCCACAAACTAAGGGCAAGGTTGAGGGCTTTCAGTCCATTGGGCTATGGAGTCAAAGGATGGCTTTACTGGATTTCTATTCTAGGCACAAGATGGTATTACAGGGCAAGATAGCTAGGCAGAGAACAATCCTTAAAATTTAAAGTGGATGGGATGATCTTGAAGGGATGAAAGGCAGCTAAGAATCTTTCACCATGTTCAAAAGAAAGAAGTGAAATGACTACAAACAAAGAGCAATGAAGAATTATTTATTATAGTAATCAACAATGTTTAAATTAGCAAAGCAAGAGCATTTAAGAATTCATGCTTATAACTAATTTAGAAGAAAACATTAAGAACAACCACATTTGAAATCAGAGTACAATTAAGCAAATTCTGATTCAATCCTTTATGTAAATTATTTAGAAATGGATATGAATGATATTATAAACTAATATAAAACTTCAGAGAAAGGGTAGAAAGACTTATTGAACTGTAGTCCAACACATGAATCCTGCAACAAGTCTAGTGCTTTAAATCGTCATCCAGTAAGCCACGAAAAAATTTCTCCGAAATGCTTTTATTCTGAAAATCTCAATGTTACAGCAGAGTAATAGAATCCACCTTCAAATGCTTCCAAGAGTGGAGTATTTATACAAATTCTAAACTAAAATATCTTGAAAAAAATATCAAAATTGGTTCACAAATCTCTCCAACTATTTTACATAAATAGAACTTAAGTAAAGGACACTCAAACTAATGAATCTATTTGGCACTATTTTTTATGGATAGGTGATGACAAAGAGGAGAATTCGAATTTTATCCAACTCTTAGTTGATGATGAGGCATCCAAGTCACTAACTGCTTCCTTTCTTTGTGCAATCTGCTCCAACAATTCTGCAAACTTGGGGTCCAATGATATCTTTGTATTTCTCAATCCGTAATAGATATGTAAAAATTGAAAGAGGTTATTGTAGATAAATATGTTGGTGAGATAAACCTCTTTCATTTTCCAAACATGCCTCTCCAGCTATGCATAATAGTCTCTGTAAAAAATATGTGTAAAACAGAGTTTTACAGAGTCTGAAAAATGGCCTGTAAAGATGCGCATGTATCTCTCATTATAAAACCACTGTGCAAAACTGGAGATAGGTTTTTGTAGATAGGTCTCTTCGGAACAAAAACCTCCTTCAGTTTTGTATGAAGTATTTTGAATTGTCCACAATACTCTCTGCAAAATGATGACTTAAACTGGAATTTTCTGCAAAAAGTGCTTTCCAACATTGTTTAATATTTCCAAAACCATAATGGCTGTTAGAAAAGTGAGAGAGGTTTTTGTAGATGGCCCTCTTAAGAACATAAAAATCATTCAGTTTTGTAAAATTCATCTCGGATTGATCACAATAGTTTCTGCAAAACTATGACTAAAATATGCAATTTCTGCAAAAATGTTCCTTCTTGTTATGTTTTTTCATCTTTTTACTTTCTTGCTCTTTTGATTGTTTTACTTTCACTTTAGACAAACCTCACTATTGGTGAAAGTATTCTCATCTCTTTTTACCATTTTACTTCCTTCTGTATTTACTTTTACTATTTACCTTTGACTGCTCTGTAACTTCATTTTAACTTTCACTGACTTTTACCTGATACACTTTAACCACTGATACTCTTTAACTGTTAAAGGAATATAATCTAAATCTCAGTGAAGGGCATCCAAGGGTGCGACATTCAGAGCCACTGGAATCTCCATTCCTAGTTCTTGTGGATTCAGAAATGGAAATTTCGGTTTTCAATGAAAAAATGGGCACAAAACAGGTTTGGGAATGTAATTGTGGTTTCGGGATTTGAGGAGTAGACTAATCAATAAATTATGAGCCTGTTTCAACGAAAGAAAAATGAAAACCAAGTTTTTACAGAGTTCGGAGGGAGTTTCTAGGGTAAATACCTGTTTTCTGAAGGGAAACCGTGTTTAACAGGTACTGATGGACGACGGATGGACGCTTGAATACTGGAATGATGGGGGTCTTCAGTAAATCTTGTTAATGGCAGTTTAACAATCAATTTTCAAATTTTCATTGTGGAGGGCGCAATCGCTTTCAACAGACAGAATGATAGAAAAAACACGAATTTTGTTTTATTTCCAAAGTCAAAAGGGGATTTTTATTTTTTCGAGGAATGACGTCATGGAAGTACGGGATGACGTGTGCAGGGGTCGGGCGGTAAGCGGTAATCCCCGCACCGCTTATGAGCAATGGCGGTTTTGAGCGTGGAGGGAGCGATTCCATTGGGCGAGTGACACGTGGCTGGAGTACTATTCCAATACCACCGTGCCCCCGCGGGTTAATGTGCTGACAAGGGACGGCTGGCGGAATTGATGAGGAGCGTCGATCTGTGGAGGGGCGATCCAACGGTGGAAGGGACGGGGAGATAGTGGGGCGTTATCGTGCAGGCCCGACGGGGTTTAAACGTGATTTAACTTTATTAAACATCCCGGGGGGCGTCTAATAGGCGGAAAAGTGTGGTTATTAATTAATTCTGACAATTAATTAATCCCAATGAAAAATAGGGGTCGCGGCAAGGTTCAATTATGGTTAAAGTGTCGGGTGGGATGCCAAGTGGATGAGCCACGGTGGCATGGGGGTTTTTCCGAAATTTTGAAAGAATAAAACTTCAAGTTTATTCTTTTTGGTGTTAAACATATATATCATATGTTTAAAGCTTTTCTCATATATGTTTTTTATTATATGATAAATAAATCAATATGATTGACTTACCATAGGGGCGGGAGTATTATATAATGATATATTTTAACCAAAGGGCGCAAAATGTGGGTTTTTAGTGTTTAATTGGGAAATAAATACTTTGGTTAAACTTTATAATAAGATGGGTTTTTTGGATATTTTATGTAAAAGGAGTTATATACTTAGGATAAGGCATTTTCACTAGGGATTTAGTAAATAGAGTTAAATGTTAATATGACAAAGGGACAAGGACAACTCAAAATACTTTGCACATCTAAGAAAGTGAAGATTTCTAAAGTAAATCACATTATCTTAATTTCAACACTTCAACATAGAGTAGTAAGTGATTTTGAGGGATTATTGTGGAATTTTGCATGATTTTCCTAAGTAAAATAGGATTTTACTTTGGAAAAGGTTAAAAGTGAATGATTAATAATCTCAAGTACTTAGGTCTTTTTGATCATTAGGCCGAGGGTCCGGTCCCTCCAAAAGTCAAGGAAATGCCTTGAGCCCCTTTGATCTCCAAATACCTTAGCACTTTGGGGAAATTAGTAAAAACTTAGGGAAAAAGTGATGTGGGAAGTTAATGATTTTGACTTTGCTTTCTGTGAATTCTTCAGTGTATTTTCTGCTTCAGTACTTGTGATGAAGGTAAAAGATTAAACATATTTTGCACCATCATTCACCATATGAAACTTTGTAACACCATCTACCTACCCTATCTACTTGACACTACCATTTTCTCTTCTTTATTAGGGTGCACTTAGACTGGCAAACCCTTATCAATATTTTTCTTTTTACATGGAAAATCTATCTAAATCTACCCTTATTACATCCAAGGGCTCAGATTAAACTGTTGAGCACCTTTTATTAACTCTACCTATCTACTTATCTGCCAAGATTAAACTGTTTGGTCAGATATTTATTCACTATTCTACAACATGAAATTGAAAAATGAATGAGTCAAGTTTACACAGTTTGACTCTTCATAAATTGTGGCAAAGTTTAACAAGCTGCACACAATTACTTATTTACAAAAAATGAAATAGTAGTGGCATTTGGATTTGCACACTTTCCTTGGTCTATTTTTGTTTGGGGTTCATTTCTTTCACTTTTTTGACCATTTTATTTTTCTTACCCTTTGATTTTTTCTTTTAGGGTATACCCTCTTTACATTTTTTAAATTTTTTGATTTTTTGGTTTTTCAAGAATATGGAACACCTTTGCTCAAGAAAAAGGTTTGAACATATTCCATAGTTCAATCAAGACAATCATGAAAAATGACACCTATTGGTATAGGAGACTAACATGGTCTATCACTGGAGGAACACCAGTTACTCCTTCTTTAGCCTCGCCTCTGGTATAGTTGTTCACCTCGCTTGATTCCTGTTTTCGACAATAAAAGGAAGCTTTTAGTTACTTTTTACAATAAACATAATTCTTTGCAATTCTACCATAATTCTATAATAAATCACCTTTATAGAATAAAAAGAGTTATGTTTAAAAGAAAAGAATGAGAAAATACATGATGAATTCATACCTTTTTCAAATCTCAACAAGCACAAGTTTTGTAGGGGGACAACTGCCCCTTACTTACATTTCTGCAAAAAATTCAAAAGGCTATCAACCTAGCAAGAGGTAAGGTAATGAGAGGCACCATCACAAGAAAACCACTCACAACCAAGAAGAAAGTAGCAAAGTATGGGTTTGATGGAAATCAGGATTTATGACTATTTTGACCAAGCAATAAAGCAATACTAGGGTTACAAAGGCAAAGGACACCTCCACCCCTTCAAATGATCATTGAAGGCTTTTTAGACATAAGTAATGAGTTTGATAAGTGTTTCTTTGAGAACTTAGAAGACAACATTGTTTTCTTTTTCTAAGCATCCCTAAAAACTCATAAGTTTGGGAAGATGGACAAAGATGGTCAAATATTGAAAAATAAGCCTCCTTCATCACAACAGATGGTTTCAAAGGGTTTTCAAACTACCTTCTAGGGTTTGGCAGATAAGCACTAATTCCACTTCATCAAAAGGTAAAATAGAGGTTTTAAAGAGGATCAAGAAGGGTAGACATAAAAATCAATACTCCACTACACCAATGGCAGAAAGATGATGAGGAGTATCAGCAAAAAGAGGCAAGAAATGTGAGTTCAAAGCTCTTTTTTCTCTAAAGAAAAGTTAGAGGCATATTCAAGTGGCCAAAAGGGACAAACCTGGGTAGAAATTGCTAAAGAAAACAACTATGATAAACATGGGTCATTATTGATAAAGTAAGTTGTCCAAGTTCAAAAGAGACAATGATCAAAGGGCAGAAGTAGTGTAGGCACCTGCAAGATCAAAAGTAGCCAGCAAAAAACACAAAAATGGTTTAAAAATAGCTCACCTCCCTCACTTGACATACATCATTGTCAAAATGATCTAAAGAAACAATTATGCCACTGGTTTACAATAGAGCAGTGAACTCCCAACAAGGGCCTCCTTATCAAATGACTATTCTACAAAATATGGATGAACATGAATGACACTTTACAAGATTGTTAAAAATGATTTCTTACAGGAAAAATTATAAGGTCAATGGCAAGAATGTTTCAAATAAAGGTGGCACATCTCAAAAGACCAAGTTGTTGTTTATACTTACTACTAGGGTTTTTCTCCCACCAAGAGGTTTTTTCCTCATTACTTAAAGATAAAAACATGGCAGCATATCAGTCAAAGGGAGAAATGGAAAATGTGATAAGTTTTCTTTGTATAGGTGTTAAAGTCATAAAACAAGTTCATTTTCCAAATATTGGTGAGAGGCATAGTCTTGGCTTCTTCAGGAAGGTTATAAATTTGAAAATAACGTTAAGAGGCCTCCAACAGTGAAAAAATACAAATTTTCTGTCGAAATGCCACCTACAAGACCAAAAGCAGTCAAAAGGCACAGTGAGAAAAAGTGAGGAGAAATGAACCTTATAAAGTGGGTTTTGGCATTAAATCATCTTTTCAAAAAAACTATAAAGTCTTTTCTCCCTCTTTTCCTCTTCATTTTCGTCATAGAAAAGAAGGAAATAACCGTTGAAGGAAAGTTTGAGGGTTTCTGTGCAAACTAGTGAAAATTTGCAGGCGCTATGCATAGAGGCTGGTGCTATGCAACTAGCCTTCAGCGCTACGCACAGGTGAGGTGGCCACAATGTTATTTAACACTACGTTGCGCACCTAGAGTCTGGCGCTATGCACCTGGGCAAGCACTACGCATAGGCACAAGAAAAGGCTCGAACTACCCGAACTGCCTATCAACCACCCGGTGCTATGCTCCGACGGGCCCGACTGGCCCATCTCCGACCTGAGTTGACCCAAGCGCTACGCACAGGCATAATGTGTCTCGATTTTCTAAAAAGGGTAAAAAATTCTAGTTTTCACCTCCAAACCTCTTGCATTCAAAGAAATAAGGTTGGTGGCTCTTTTTCTTGCCTTCCAAGCATTCATTTTACTAAGAAAAAAAGACATTTAAGGGCCTAATGTGACAAAACCCTAGGCTGCAGAAAAATCAATTTTTTGATCTCTTGGGTTAGGGTTTGCAAAGAAAAGAGCTGTTATATATGTAAGATAAGACTGAGTGACAACAAACAAACATCTAAAAACTGAGAACACTCCTTGGAAGCTTCATCTTAGCCCTCATCTACAAAATTTTCCCTTACATCACTCATTGCCATCCTTTGACCTAAAGGCTCTCAAACAAAGTTTAAAAACCCTTCTGTTCTAACACCAGTCACCATGTCTGAAGGAGAAATTCACACCAACAGTGATGAAAGCCAAAGACCTATGAAGCCTAAACACAAGGGAGGAAAGGCTAATAGGTTTGAACCCTTGGACAGTACTCAAATTACTTCCTCTCCCATGACCCTTTCATCCTTTCAGGATGTTGGGTGTTACCAATTTTGTGAGAAAGTTAAACAATTATAGAGCCACTCAGACTTGACTATATTGTTCATCCTTGGCTTGAAAAATCACCAAGTCAACCTAGCAGGAGTGAAATTTTAACTCTCATCTAAATCCATTTCTAAAGCCACAAGTATTCCAGACATTGGTGATATATGGTTTAAACAAAAGAAGTTGGACTTGAGCTACTATGAGCCCTACCTAAGACCTAGCTATCAACAAGGCTGCAAGGTTGTTTTCCCCTTCTCCCACTTGCTAAAGAGGTATTCCCTACTAATGAGGCAGATTATTAAGTACTTCACCTGTGATGGGAGATACTCGATGGTTTATTCATATCATATAAGGTTACTAATGCACTTCACCAAAGTCAAAATGATGAACCTACCATACTACCTCTTCCATAGCATTGACAAGATGGCCTCAGTAGTCAAGGAGAGAAGTCGTTACCACCAAATAACGAGCCTTTTCCGCCACTCCTCGATCAAAATGATTGTCTTACACTAGCTGGAGCAGCAAGGAATCTCTTGGGAAGTCTTCATCTCACATGATGTGTTTACAAATGCCCAATCCTTCATTCAACAGAATTTACCTTCCACTTCACAACCACCTACCTCCACTCCTCCATCATCTCTGCATATGCCTTCTCCACAAATAAATTCACCTCCTATCTCTTCTCCTAATGCATCAAGTGAAGGAACTGACAGTAGCTCCAATAAGGAGCAAATAGATGACAATGATGAGGAAGAGGACAGTGAGGTAGAAACTGAGGTAGATGAAGACAACCAAGAAGAAGACAACAATACTAAAGGGAATAATGATGGTAGTGACCATGAAGAACAAAAATACAACAGTGAGGAAGAGGCAGAAGATATTGAGGAAGACCAAGGAGGTGATGATAGCATGGAATAAAGTGAAGAGAGTAAAGCAGAAAACAGTAATACAAATACAGAGCTTAATCAAGAAGGTGATGAGGAAAATAAAGAAAATAGTGGGGCGGAAATAGAGCCTAATGATGAAGAAAATGATGATGACATAAAAAAGAGGATGAACATGGGAGCCCTGAAAAAAAGACAGTGATGAAGAGGATCAAAATAGTGACAGTGATGACACTCATGAAACAAATTCAAACGCACAAGAGAGTGTTGATGATGAGCAAGATGACAGTCAGCAGGAGAGTGCACAAGACAACCCAGAGAAAGATTATTCTGAGCATGATAGTGAGCCCAATCACAGTGACAAAGGTGCTGAAATAAATGAAGAAAATGAAGATGAAGAGACAGGGGAAGAGGGTGAAGAAACTGAAGACCAAGAGCAAACAAATAATCAGGGTGAAACAGATTTTGAGGGTGAAGACATTGACTGAGACAGTGATACAAATGAGACAGTAAATGACAACTGTCATGACTGTCATGACACCAATATTCCTCAAAATGACCAAATAACTGAAAGTGACCATGCTGAAAGTAACAAAGAAGAAGACCTTGGTGAAGGACAGAGCCAAAATGAGGCAAGAGAGGGGGATAGTGGTCACTTTGAGAGCCAAGGAAATAGTGAAGAAAATAGTAAAGAAGGCAAAGATGATGATGAGGTTAAAGGTCAAAAATTCAGTGACCCAATGGAGCATCAAGTGACTCATGAAAGTCATGACAAAAATAAGAAGGCTTGTGACACCTCCAAAGGTAAGAGCACCCTCATCCATCCTCTCACATGCACCTACCACAGAGGCATAAGAGATGTGTTTGCTACCTCAAAAAGGAAAAACGCCATCTCTTCTCTAGAAATTCAAGCATAAGGACAAAGGAAAGGAAAAAATGGACAAAGGAAGGCAGCAGGTGAAGGTAAGAAGAAGTAAAAGGATCAAAAGGACTTCTTAAGGCCCTCAGTTTATTGATTTAGACAGTGACAATGAGGACCAGGGGATGAACATTAAATTGCTTCTCTTGGAGAAATATGCACAACTTCAAGAATGGGAAAGGTACTTTGATATGGCTCAAAGGGTCATCCACTATTACAAAGAGGAACATAAGCATTTCAAGGAGGTGAAGAGAGGCCTTTCCCTACAAAAGAAAATGGCCAAGCATTATGCAAGGAAAAGCATGCTTGCTAGTGCCAAGCTAAAGAAGGCCCTAATTGACCTATAAGACCTAAAAAGAGCCAAAGTGCATGAAAGCCTTGGAATCTTGGCTGAGGCTTCTCAACAGGTGTCCAAAACCTCTTTAGGGATCTCTCCACAAATTTGTAATATCCCAAATTGGGAACAACTACACTATTGGGAATACCTTTGGTTATTACCAATGTGGGGCTTCATAAATTCATGAGCATGATAGTGTAGAATAGCTCATTGGATGTAGAAAAACATCTCATGAGCAGATAAAATAACCTCAACAAATGTATGGCTGATAATCTCCTTCCCAAGTGGGCAATACAACAATATATGGATTTTCTACAACAGTGAGAATACCCTAAGGCATCCCAAAGTTGGAGAGAAGAAATAAATCAGCTTTAACTGATTCTAGATGACATATCCTTGTTTCTAAGCAACAACAAAAACTTTAATTCACTTCTTGACTCAAAAGGGTGGGGAAAAGCAGTGATTTAGGCCCTAAAATGAGTAATTTAAAGGATGTGCATAAAAATAAGGAGGGATTATAGTTGGATATTATATATTAGGTTATTTGGGACTCCCATACTGAATTTCAGGTCAAAAACATAATCCTAGCTATATTAAACAGTTCCTCCAATATCGACTAGGCTTAAAATTGTTGATTTCCCATGACATAGAGTATGCAGAATGTAACTAAAGCATATACAGCGTGATTTCTGAAGGAATTAAATGAAAATAATTATAAACATAAGTGGATCAGACTTATGATATGATTTATGCAATGTAATAGTGAAAGACAAGTTTTACATAGATCCAGGCTTCAGAATGAGGCATTACAACACAAGAAAGTGCAGAAAGAGCTTGACAGCATAATTTTCATGGTTGAAGCATACAGTAGATTAAAAATCAGATCTACAGCAGATCTATACATAAAATTTCAGATCTATATCATATTTGTAAACAAGAAATGCCCCTTTATACACTCCCCTTGGGGATCTCAGCAAAACAGGAAGGTACAAGAGTAGATCTGAGATCTAAGTCACAAATCTGCAGAAGTATTCAGAAAATTCTGAAGAATAACATATATATTAGATCAGATCTGAACTAACATGGATTGGTTTGCCAATCCACGGATCACCACAGTGAAAGGAAGGATCCAATCACCAGAGATATTTCTCCTCTAGAATGATGCCAAGACACCCTACAACTCAGCTTTGTAAATAACGTAGTCATGGAAGAGGGACTGCACTGTAGGCCGTGGAAATTCTTTGGCCTGTTGCCAATGTATGGATCTGAAGCTCAAACTATGGATGAACTCTTCCAAGAGGTTAAAAGACACACTCACTGAGAAGAGGTTCCACTATAAGCTAGATCTTTGCAGATCTAGAGTTCCACTTGATGCAGCTCACATAGACAACCCAATCCTAAGAAAAACTGCGTTGTAGATGTAATATGAGGCTTGGCAAAATTTTGGATAGTGGACTAGACAAACAAGACTCCTCAAAGAGTTGCTCAAGGAAGGAGGTGGGGATCCTAAATAGGAAACCCCAAGAGGTGTGTCTCAATAGACAAACCCTTCTGAAAATAATAATCTGCAACAACCTTATCTTTTTTTCCTCCTCCTTATTTTATAGGATGAATGCCTTTTCAAACCCTAAACCACCTCAATGAGTTAACCCCTTTCACATGTGGAGCCTCCATCTAGAACTGTGTTGTGTATCCATGAGGTTCATTGCACCTAGATTGCGCTGTTGATTTGGTCAAAGTTGACCCAGTCTTGTGATTTAAGCCCATTCACACTTGCAAGAGATTATTTAAATGGCCCATATATGTCTCTGTTTACATAGGCATTGATTTATTCATGGTTTTTAGCAGTTTTACATGTCCTCCTTCATATTTTATTCATAAACATGAAATGCAAGAAAAAATAAGGCAAAATAAGATATTCCCATTAGCTTGGGCTAAATGGGAATATTACAGTCCTCCCCTCCAAAATTTTGCTTGTTCTCAAGCAACTAATAAGGTGAGTGCTGACAGAATTCTCCTCCATTGGTAACATCATCAAAGATCAAGCTCCCATCATAAGCTAGATGCTCACCAATCCAGACTTCCATGAATTGTTTTCCCACAGTCAATATGAGATGTGAAAACTCCATCCCACAAGGAAACAAGATCTCATGTGAAACATTCATGGTTTTCCAAATGTCCCCTCTGAAATATATAACACATGACACATGGAGAACTTTCAGCTCATCAGGCACATGCATACCTCTCATCCTCCCTCCATAGATTCCCACAAAAGGTACAAACATGTCATCAATGTATGGAAGCAAAATACGGTACAAACAAATAGAAAGGTGCACATATGAAGGTGGGTCATAGTCCCACATGTGGAACCAATGTAATGCATCTCATACCTGCATTAAACCAAGGTGTGGTAAGTGGTCTTCCCACCACTTACTTGCAGCCCATGCCATCTCACTGTAACTGAATGTATGAGATATGTTTGGTGCCTTAGGAAAGCACCCATCATGAAACAAGATCTCCCTTTGTCCACCAAGGGAGTGGCCAAGTCCAGCAAGTGTTGTGGCCCAAAATTTTCCATGATATTGACAAGGTAAAACTCTCCTCCTTGGAGTCATGGCCTCCATAAACAAGGTGGAAGAATGCATATAATCAGAAAAATAAACTTGTCTCACCTGAGCATATTCTTCACCAATAGTCCTCCCCATCAATTTGGAGTGGTGCATAGATCTATCTTCTCCCTCAAGAGGGGAAAGAAAAGGTTGAATTAAATCTTCAACAGAGTTATGTTTCTGCCCCATCTCCACAAGGTTCATGCATCTTTGATAATGCTGATAGAGTTCTTCTTCAAAGCCCTCCCAATAGTAGCTCCCCAAGATGGTGTTGTTGAGCTTCATAAGATACTCTTAGCTGGAACAGAACTCCTTATAGGCCCATTGTAGTGAATTCTCCTTGAGCTTGGAGGCTCTAGATAAGGAGATCCTACCATGATTATAGATTACTCCCTCAAGGATTGAACATCTCCCCTCATGTAACCAGTCATCCAGAATCATGCAAGTATGAAGATCCTTGGAATATCCAACCAGCAGTTGGGATTTCCAATAGGGATCTAATGTGTCCAATAATGACAGCATTGTTAATGTGCCAACTGAACTGGCTGCCATGTTGCTACTCTTCTCCTTGACATCCTCCATGTCCAAGGTGTATGTTGGAAGGCCATACCTCCCAGTCTTCTCCTTTTTGTCATCTCCCATGCCAAAGGTATGAGATGGAAGGTTGCTATTCCTTCCTTGCTGCCTTCCTTGCTCATGCACATGTTTCAAAGAAGAAGGAAGCTCTTGGGAGTTAGTCTTCCATGGAAGGCTATAATTTTTCCAAGGCCTCTATATTTTGGCCAAAGCATGCATGTGAGACCACCATCTCTCTTCCAGCACGGAAGAGTGTTCTTCAAACAAGTTTGTCTGCTGATTCAAATCTTGCCTCCCATGCTTCATGATGGTGTCATTTTATTTTCTTGCAGCATATCTCTTCAATGTAATTTTAGAGGTGAGGATAGATAGTGAAGTCAAAGGAAAAATGCTCTCCCTTTATTTGCACCTCCCCCATAGTCTCAGCGCTGTAGCATGGTCTCCTAACACTCTCTTCCTTCTGGGATGTATGGAAGGAGCATCAATGTATGAAACATATCCCATCAAATCTGAATAAGGTGGTCTTCCAAGGGGTACACCACAAGATAAGATGTCTCATGGCTCATTCCCATGTGAAATACCGATGGGAACATAATATGACTACTTCCACTGCGCAAATCCATCTCTAATTGCTGTGTGGAAGTACCAGGATAAGGAGAGGTTGCAACAACTTCCCCATCTTCTTCTTCATTGCCCACCTTCTACAAGATTTCACAGTCTAAAGTGCTTCTTTGTTTTTCCTCCTTGTCCATAATTATAGACAAATGCTGCTCATATTTTCCAAGAATAATATCCTAGAGACCTCCTTGCAGAGATACAAGGGCCCTCATAGTAGAAGCAAATCGGACAAACTTTTCCTTTTTTTTCCAAATTTTAACCCCTAGGAGCGCAGCACCCTAGGTGCTAAACACAAAATTGGTTCATCCTCAACTCTCAAATTTTGTATTTTTGGATTTTTCACATCACCAACAGTCTTCTCACCAATTTTCATATCATTTGGAGCATTTTTAGCCCCTCAAAAGGTCAAAAAACATCAAGAAATTGACCTTTCTGCCTCATTTTTAGACCAGGTGTTGCGCACAGATTAGTGTTGGGAGATTTGATTTTTTAAATGGTAAATGGAATCCAATTAGCACAACTAATTTTTTTTTGGAAATTAGACTCATCATTATTTCCAACGAGCCATCACGGAGACAAATCTGGTGTTGGGAAGGCCTCCAAAACACTGTTGCAAAAAGGCCTATTTCTGCGCTGCGCACCTGGCATAATTTCACTGTTTGACACAGTGCGCTATGCTCCTGTAGATGACTAGGCAGAATGTGCATTTTTCAAGTTTTCACATGCTTTTTAGAGCCAATTTAATTTCTATTTTTTGCCGGAAAATATATTTGTTAGATATTTTTGTGCCTTGGGCCTTGCAAGGCCTTAAGGAAAACTTAGGATATTTCTTGTTGGCAAATAGGCTTCTAGATACTCTCTTTGGTTTTCCTCCTCTATGATTATTATATATTGCATGAGGATCCATTGTAAAGATTTGGGAACTTGATGTGTTTAAGAGCAATACATGGTTTTTGGAAGTTGAAGAACAATTTAATGTTGTGGAGCTTGTGGATGGATTTCCTTGATTGGTGGTGATGAAGGCTTGCTTACATGATCCCTGAGTTTAGTTAATGGTGATGTATCTCTCATATGTTCATGTTTTTTCTTGTTTTCCATATGTCCATATTTATATTTTTCAATAGCTCATAAAATTATAGGATGAGAAATGTTTTTTGAGGCACCTCAGTCCTCCTGTTAGCTATTGTTTTCATGTTTTCTACAACTGGGTTAGCTTAAAGAATTCTTCATTGCTCCTTAGACCCACCTAAGCTTGTCTATTTCATATTGGATTACTATGCTAGTTTATAAACATGATTCATGGTAAGGCCTACTTGTTTATGGCTATCTAAACTCTGTCTTGAAATCTTTCTTTGATGTATTGAGTGCTAGGTTAAGTCAAAGAGGTCTTGTTTCGATCTTGCCCTTTGAATATATGCTTATCAGTTTGCCTCGAAGTTATTTATAGTTTAATGAATGATGTTTAGGAATTCCCTCTTCATTTATTGATGCTATTTGTCTCTTATATGCTTTCAAATCTTGAAATTTGAATCATTGAAGTTAGATAAGTTGTCTTTCTTCCGTGTTCTACTGGATTGTTTATCTTCAATGTTTATTTGTTTAAAAGAATTGTCACTGAGTAAATGGTGCACCCTATCTCATGATTAGTATATTTTTATTATCAATATTAAAGACCTCCCTATTCATAGGTATTTGACAAAGGATTCTTAACTGCCCTTTTCCCCACCTTGGTTCTCAAACTCATTGTCCATTTCACCTCACGCGTAAACTTAAAATATCCATTAACTACACTAGATTTTCCCTGTGATGTACCCCGATTCGCTACCAAGATATCAATAACTTCATAGACTCCATTGCCCAATTGATTTGATAACCTCTCACTCCACCTATCCTAATTGATCATCTTACCCCAACCCCAAACAAACAAACAAAACTACACTTAACAACTAGCCTAAAATCAATCACCCAAAGCGAACAAGTTCACACCCTTCACATAATAGAGAGAGCCCTCTCTGAGTCCAGGAAGGCTAGGTCCTAGGACTCCAAAGATTGGTCTAATGTTACCCTGTCATTTGGTTTACCAATCTACCAAATCATGGGATACCAACACAGTATCAAGCCATTCACGGATGAGGTATTGTGTGATATTTCTCCTCTTGATGTAGCTGATGTATTATTGGGCCAACCATACTTGTGGAGGCAATATGATGTGTATGAATCTAGGCCTCGTGTTGTTGTTATTTCTTTGGGAAATAACTTGTACATGATACCAGAGGTAGTACCGCCTCCTATCATCTCTTTGACTACTACAAAACAACACAGTAAGATTTTTTCCCAAACCAGAAAATTTATTTACCTTACAACTCGCTCACAGGGAAAGAGGAATATTGTGGTCACAACCTCGAAACAGGGCTCCCCTGCATGGCTGCAGCAGGTGGACAAAGTCATGAAGGACTACAAGGAAATTTTCTCCTCACTCACAGAGGTTCCTCTACATTTTCAGTACAAGCACTCCATTGATCTGACCCCCGACGCACCACTACCTGATATTGCCATACCTTATGTGACTACACAAACAGGATCCACACATGTACTGTCTGAGGCTAATAAAGAAACCAAATTTTCTAATTGCATCCAGCATGTCTGCCTACAGGTACATGACGTCTTCGACAACAGAACGTGCCTCATCTCATTGAGGATATCAATTCAATGGGGACCATTGCTTCTTAAGGAGGGAGGAATTATCCAGGTGGATATCGGTGGCCACCCACCTATTCCATTTGGACCCGCACCATCAATTCTTGCAGCTTTTCACTTTCAGCACAACTTACTATTTTTAGTAGGTTTTCGGGTCCTGCAGTCCCGGAGCCGTTTTGGGGCCTTAATGATCTAGGTGGACATTTGTGGCAACCCACCTATTCCATTTGAACCCCCACCATCAGTTCTTTAAGTTTTTAAGTTGAAGCACAACTTACTATTTTTAGCCATTTTTCGTGTCCTCAACTTCCGGAGCCATTTTGAGGTCCTAAAGGACGTTTTTCGGGCATCGTTTATCCAGTGAATATGATTCCGTTCCAAAATTTATATTCATGGCAATAGTTGTATTCCTCGGATATATATTTCTAACGGTGTATCATACACCTCAAATGGAGATTGTATGCTGAAGTTACATCCCTGGGAAGTTGAAACACCAATTTACCCAAATGGGGCCCATAGTTTTGGCGCTTCATCTCCTACAGTTAGGTTTTTGGACGTTTAGAGTTCTCCATTATTTCTCCATAATAAATAGGCCCTCGAGCCTCATTGTAACATAGTTCAGAGGTCTGTAACCACCACATCTCTTCTTAGAGATTTTCTACCAACACCCTAGCTATTTTATTTACATTATGCCTTTGAGCATATTTCTGTTATTTGATATTAATGAAATGATGCATTATTTCTGCTGCATCTCTATGTTTATGGTTATTTTTGTATCCTGTTGTGTTCCTGCATAAATCCGGATCAGTGGTATCAGAGCGGTCTGCTCTTTCTTTGTTTTTCTTTGCATGTCCCTAACGCGGTTAGGGTATAAGGAGTTAGGGCTCGATCTGGTTGAACCCTTGCAAGATCTGCCTTGCAAACCCCAATGAGCTCCCATGGAAAAAGAAAATAAAGATGAGGGAGTAGGAGATCCTATAAAAATATTGCTCGAGGAGGCCCTAGAGAAACAAAGGAACACCATGATGAATAACTTTTCTTAGATCCTTCAATGACTGCCCACCTACGTTGCATCTGCATCCAACAGCCACTCTGGAGGCGCCACTCCCTTCAAGGTACAGGTAAAATTTGATATTCATATATTGAATGCCAAATAGATGCAAACGTCGTAGATAGATGGTTGAATTTGCTAGAAGGGTATTTCTCGGTCCATGATTTCTCTGACCGAGAAAAGATTATTTTTGCACTCCTCAAAGCCGCCCCCCATGTCAAAGACTAGTGGGAAAGCTACCATGAGCAAGAGGACAAAGGGGAACCCTCTCTGTTCTCGACCACACCCACTTGGAATTCATTCCGAGATGGCATCAAGGAACAATATGTCCCCGTGGGGTGATCCGGATTTATGCAGGAACGCAAAAAAATACTGATATAACCATAGATACAGTGGAAATAATGCTTCATTTTATTAATAAATGAATGACTGCAATAAGCTTACAAACATAATGGAAACAAGCTAGGGCGCTGGTAGCGTATCTCTGAGAAGAGATGTAGCGTACGCAGGCCTCTGAACTGTGTTGCATTGAGGCTCGCAGGCCTATTACAGAAATAATGGAAATAGATGAGCTAGGGTACTGGCAGCGTATCCCTGAGAAGAGATGTGGCGGCTACCGGCCCCTGAACTATGTTATAATGCAGACATGATAGAGATGTGGTGAGCTAGGGCACTGGTCGCGCTTATATCTTAGAAGAGATGTGTCAGCTCCCAGCCCCCTGCACTGTCTTACAATGAGGCTCGAGGACCTATTTATTGTTGAGAAACAATGTAGAATCCGAAACGTCCAAAACCCTAACCGTAGGAGATGAAGCGCCAAAACTGTAGGCCCCGTTTGGGTAAATTGGTGGTTCAACTTCCCGGGGACGTAACTTTGGCATCCGATCTCTGTTTGATGCGCTCAATAGCTCGTTAGAAATATCCATCCGAGGAGTACAACTTTTGAACGAGCAACATCAGTCCATGGACCCATGTTGCTCTTCGTTTTCCCAAAAAACGTCGTTTAGGGCCTCAAAATAGCTTCGGAAGTTTAAGACCCGAAAAACTGCTAAAAATAGTAAGTTGTGCCGAAAGTTACAAACTAAAATAACTGATGGTAGGGGTTCAAATGGACTCGATGGGTGGCCACCAATATCCACCTGGATTATTAATGCCCCAAAACGGCTCCGGGTGTGCAGGACCCGAAAACCTGCTATAAATAGTAAGTTGTGCTAAAGCTGAAAAACTGAAAGAATTGATGCTGCGGGTCCAAATGGAATAGGTGGGAGGCCACCGATATCCACCTGGATCATTCCTCCCTCCTTAGGAAGCAATGGTCTCCATTGCGTTAAGTTCCTCCATGGGGGGGGAAATTTTGCTGAACTTGGTGTTGGATTTAGATGTGCCACCGGTGGGCAGCCATTGAAGGATCTGAAAAAAAAATTGTCCATCATTGCATTCCTCTGTTTCTCGAGGGCATCCTTGAGCAAGATTTTGATAGGATCTCCTGCTCCCTCGTCTTTCTTTTCTTTCGCCATGGGGGGTCGTTGGGGTTGCGAGGTTGAACTCCTTATACCCTAGCCACGTTGGGGATATGAAACGAAAAATAGAGAAAAAGCAGACCCGCTCTGATACCACTCATCCGGATTTATGCAGGAACGCAACAGAATACAGATATAACCATATATACAGTGGAAATAATGCTTCATTTTATTAATAAATGAATGACTGCAATAAGCTTACAAACATAATGGAAACAAGCTAGGGCGCTGGTAGTGTATCTCTGAGAAGAGATGTAGCGTACGCAGGCCTTTGAAATGTGTTACATTGAGGCTCGCAGGCCTATTACAGACATAATGGAAATAGATGAGCTAGGGTACTAGCAGTGTATCCCTGAGAAGAGTTGTGGTGGCTACCAGCTCCTGAACTGTTTTATAATGCAGACATGATAGAGATGTGGTGAGCTAGGGCACTGGTCGCGCTTATCTCTGAGAAGAGATGTGTCGGCTCCCAGCCCCCTGAACTGTCTTACAATGAGGCTTGAGGGCCTATTTATTGTTGAGAAACAATGTAGAATCCGAAACGTCCAAAACCCTAATCGTAGGAGATGAAGCGCCAAAACTGTGGGCTCCGTTTGGGTAAATTGGTGGTTCAACTTCCCGGGCACGTAACTTTGGCATCCGATCTCCGTTTGATGTGCTCAATAGCTCATTAGAAAGATCTGTCCGAGTAAAAATTTTGGACCCATGTTGCTCTCCGTTTTCCCAAAAAACGTTGTTTAGGGCCTCAAAACGGCTCCGGAAGTTTAAGACCTGAAAAACTGCTAAAAATAGTAAGTTGTGTCGAAACTTACAAACTGAAATAACTGATGGTGGGGGTTCAAATGGACTCGATGGGTGGCCACCAATATCCACCTGGATTATTAATGCCCCAAAACGGCTCCGGGTGTGCAGGACCCGAAAACCTTCTATAAATAGTAAGTTGTGCTAAAGCTGGAAAGCTGAAAGAATTGATGCTGCGGGTCCAAATGGAATAGGTGGGAGGCCACCGATATCCACCTGGATCATTCCTCCCTCCTTAGGAAGCAATGGTCTCCATTGATTTAAGTTCCTCCATGGGGGGGAAAATTTTGTTGAACTTGGTGTTGGATTTAGATGTGCCACCAGTGGGCAGCCATTGAAGGATCTGAAGAAAAAAAATTGTCCATCATCGCGTTCCTCTGTTTCTCGAGGGCATCCTCGAGCAATATTTTGATAGGATCTCCTGCTCCCTCATCTTTCTTTTCTTCTGCCATGGTGGGTCGTCGAGGTTGCGAGGTTGAACTCCTTATACCCTGGCCACGTTGGGGATATGAAACAAAAAACAGAGAAAAAGCAGACCCGCTCTGATACCACTCATCCGGATTTATGCAGGAATGCAACAGAATACAGATATAACCATAGATACAGTGGAAATAATGCTTCATTTTATTAATAAATGAATGACTGCAATAAGCTTACAAACATAATGGAAACAAGCTAGGGCGCTGGTAGCGTATCTCTGAGAAGAGATGTAGCGTACGCAGGCCTCTGATATGTGTTACATTGAGGCTCGCAAGCCTATTACAGACATAATGGAAATAGATGAGCTAGGGTACTGACAGCATATCCTTGAGAAGAGATGTGGCGGCTACCAGCCCCTTAACTGTGTTATAATGCAGACATGATAGAGATGTGGTGAGCTAGGGCACTGGTCGCGCTTATCTATGAGAAGAGATGCGTCGGCTCCCAACCCCATGAACTGTCTTAAAATGAGGCTCGAGGGTCTATTTATTGTTGAGAAACAATGTAGAATCCGAAACGTCCAAAACCCTAACCGTAGGAGATGAAGCGCCAAAACTGTGGGCCCCATTTGGGTAAATTGGTGGTTCAACTTCCCGGGGACGTAACTTTGGCATCCGATCTCCGTTTGATGCGCTCAATAGCTCGTTAGAAAGATCCGTCCGAGGAGTACAACTTTTGAACCCATGTTGCTCTTCGTTTTCCCAAAAAACGTCGTTTAGGGCCTCAAAACGGCTCCATAATTTTAAGACCCGAAAAACTGCTAAAAATAGTAAGTTGTTTCGAAACTTACAAATTGAAATAACTAATGGTGGGGGTTCAAATGGACTCGATGGGTGGCCACCAATATCCACCTGGATTATTAATGCCCCAAAATGGCTCCGGGTGTGCAGGACCCGAAAACCTGCTATAAATAGTAAGCTGTGCTTAAGCTCAAAAACTGAAAGAATTGATGGTGCGGGTCCAAATGGAATAGGTGGGAGGCCACCGATATCCACCTGGATCATGGGGAGCTATGAGTACAAATACATCCAATGGACCACACTGCGGCAACAAAGGGATCAAGATGTGCACGAACTGATGAATCTGTTCCATACCCTACGCACAAAGTTGGGTATTAAAGATTCAGAGAGACATTTGGTGCTCAAGTACCACAGTTGTCTACACAAACCCATTAAATAGGAAGGATTTCCTTGAAATTACATCGCTTGGCATAGCATATCGCTATGCCGCCAATATCGAGCAGAAATTTAAGCAGAAGAAGTGAGACTTTGGATCTGCGAATTCGAAAGGTGCCCCCAAACCGAAGAACAAGGGGCAAGGCCAAAGCGATGCCACTAAGAACAACACCACAAATCCAAAGATGGACACCGGGAAGTGGTGTGAATTTCATAACAACCCCACTCACATCACAAACGAGTATCGGGCCAAATAGTCATTGGTGGTCGAACTAAAGGCACTTGAATCATATGCATTTTCTGATCCTGAGTTAGAACCAGAAAAAGGCAATGAAAAAGGGAATAATATCATTGATGCAGATCCCAATGCCTTTGTTGCCACCACCAAGATCCAGAGGGAGGATCCAAAGGAGGGAGAGCGCCTCTTCCATTCACAGATGTGGGTGAAGGTTTCTCTGCTGTAATTTCTTGTCGATAGCAGAAGCCAAAAGAACCTCATTTCAGCAGAGGTCATGAAGCAGCTCAACCTACTGACCATAGCACACCCACAACCGTATACCATCAAGTGGCTCCACCCAGGGAGAGATCTCCGCATCCACCAGTAGTGCCACCTTCTATACAGTATCAAGCCATTCACAGATGAGGTATTGTGTGATATTGCTCCTCTTGATGTAGTTGATGTATTATTAGGCCAACCATACTTGTGGAGGTGACATGTTGTGTATGAGTCTAGGCCTCGTGTTGTTGTTATTACTTTGGGAAATAACTTGTACAAGATACCGGAGGTAGTACCGCCTCCTGTCATCTCTTTGACTACTGCAAAAAAGCATAGTAATATTTTTTCCCAAACAAGGAAATTTATTTTACTTACAACTCGCTCACAGGGAAAGAGGAATATTGTGGTCACAACCTCGAAACAAGGCTCCCCTAGACAACTGTAGCAGGTGGACAAAGTCATGAAGGAATACGGGGAAAATTTCTCCTCACTCACAAAGGTTCCTCTACACTGTCAGTACAAGCACTCCATTGATTTGACCCCCGACGCACCACTGCCTGATGTTGCCATACCTCATGCAACTACATAGACAGAATCCACGCATGTACTGTCTGAGGCTAATAAAGAAACCAAATTTACTAATTGCATCCAGCATGTCCGCCCACAGGTCCATGAAATCTTCGACAACAGAACGTGCCTCATCTCATGGAGGATCTCAATGCAATGGGGACCATTGCTTCTTAAGGAGGGAGGAATGATCCAGGTGGATATCGGTGGCCACCTACCTATTCTATTTGGACCCGCACCATCAATTCTTGCAGCTTTTCACTTTCAATACAACTTTCTATTTTTAGCAGGTTTTCGGGTCCTCCAATCCCCAACCCATTTTGGGGCCTTAATAATCTAGGTGGGAATTTTTGGCCACCCACCTATTCCATTTGAACCCCCACCATCAGTTCTTTTAGTTTTTAAGTTGCAGCACAACTTAATATTTTTAGCAGTTTTTCGGGTCCTCAAATTCCAGAGCCGTTTTGAGGCCCTAAAGGACGTTTTATGGGCATCATATGTCTAGCTAATATGATTCCGTTACAGAATCAATATTCATGGCAACAGTTTTAGTCCTTGGATATATCTTTCTAACGGTGTATCATTCACGTCAAATGGAGATTTTATGCCGAAGTTACGTCCCCGGGAAGTTGAAACATAAATTTACCCAAACGGGGCCCATAGTTTTGGCGCTTCATCTCCTAGGGGTAAATTTTTGGATGTTTAGAGTTATCCATTGTTTCTCCATAATAAATAGGCCCTCAAGCCTCATTGTAACATAGTTCAGAGGTCTGTAGCCACCACATATCTTCTCAGAGATTTTCTACCAGTACCCTACCTATTTTATTTACATTATGTCTGTAAGAATATTTCTGTTATTTGATATTAATGAAATGACGCATTATTTCTGATACATCTCTATGTTTATGCTTATTTCTGTATCCTGTTGCATTCCTGCATAAATCCGGATTAGTGGTATCAGAGCAGTCTGCTCTTTCTTTGTTTTTCTTTGCATGTCCCCAACGTGGTCGGGGTATAAGGAGTTAGGGCTCGATCTGGTTGAACCCTTGCAATATTAGCCTTGCAAACCCCAACGAGCTCCGATGGTAGAAGAAAATAAAGACGAGGGATCAGGAGATCCTATCAAAATATTGCTCGAGGAGGCCCTCAAGAAACAAAGGAACACGATGATGAATAACTTTTCTAAGATCCTTCAACGACTGCCCACCTACGTCCCATCTACATCCAACAGCCACTCTGGAAGCGCCACTCTCTTCAAGGTACATGTAAACTTTGATAATCCTGTATTTGAATGCCAAATAGATGCAGACACCATAGATAGATGGTTGAATTTGCTGGAAGGGTATTTCTCTGTCCATGATTTCTCCGACCGAGAAAAGATTATTTTTGCACTCCTCAAAGCTGCCCCCCATGTCAAATATTGGTGGGAAAACTACCATAAGCAAGAGGACGAAGGGGAACCCTCTTTTTTCTCAGCCACGCCCACTTAGAATTCATTATGAGATGGCATCAAGGAACAATATTACCTCGTGGGGAGCTATGATGACAAATACATCCAATGGACGAAGCTGCGGCAACAAAGGGATCAAGATGTGCATGAACTGACGAATCTATCCCATACCCTGCGCACAAAGTTGGGTATTAAAGATTCAAAGAGAAATTTGGTGCTCAAGCACCGCGGTTGTCTGCAAAAACAAATTCAGAAGGAAATGGAGTTCCTCGAAATTACATCGCTTGGCACGGCATATCGCTATGCTGCCAAGATCGAGCGGAAATTTAAGCAGAAGAAGCGAGAATTTGGATCTGCGAATCTGAAAGGTGCCCCCGATGTTGGGAAAAATATTGAGAGGGGGGGGTGAATCAGTATTTAGGGCATACTCAATTCTTTTTACTTTTTCTTACTTCAAAACCCATACGCTACTTTGTTGAAGCCAACAAGCGTATACACGCGGATATCCTTCATAAAACTCGCGTATACACAGAGATCTAATTATGCCATTAATTCTTCACTTATATCATTCCATCATTCATTCATTAGATGTTCAATAAACAGTAAACATGTACAGTAAGAACAGAGTAAGTCATCACACATAAGCAACACACATGAACACCAGGATTTTAGGTGGAAACCCAAGTCGGGAGAAAACCACCGCTGTCGTTGTCTCGGCCTTCAATATTTTATTATAGAGAAAACATCTTACAACATATGTGCTGGCGCAGCCTCCTACCAGCACGCAGGCACCCACCTGCGCTCGTTTACCAGCCTCTCCTGGAAGGGAGCTACGACCCCCTGCTCTCGTTTACCAGCCTCACCTGGAAGGGAGCTCCGACCCCCTAATCTCGTTTACCAGCCTCACCTGGAAGGGAGCTACAACCCCCTGACTAAAGGCTACAACCCTCAGCACCACCATGGACCAAGTTTCATCAATTTTCACACTAGATCCAAAGCTTCCTTTAGAACACAACTTGCAGGCCACGTTTCATCATATTTTCAGACTGGACCCACTCCACACATTTAGCTCCATCAAAACTGATACTTATCAATTCAGATAACCCAGAACTGTAGAATACAGATTGTAATAACACAGCAGAACAGATCAGACATTTCACCCTTCATACTTCAGCAGAACCCTAGTTTTCATACGCGCTTTCCTTTCACTGATCCCGCGTATATACGTGCCTTCGACCATACAAACCCGTGTATACTTCAGTACATATTACAGAGCTATTTTTTACTACCCATACGTGCTTTCTCTTCAGCAAACCCGCGTATATACGCGCTTACTCTGCAGCGAACTAGCGTATAGTTCTTCAGACATTTAGGTCATTGCAATTCTTCAGAACAGATACATCACACAGATTTTACCCTTTACTTCAGACAAATGTTCGCCTCATCTCAGATCTAATCATTCCATAAACATATTTAGAAGATACAAATACATTTCAAATCTAGATTCCCTTCATTTTCTTCATTGGTGCATCATGCCTTCAGATCTATTATCCAACTATAACCCTTTCCATTCAGATATACTTCAGAGAGAAGTATTCATTCAAGCTCAGACTTCTTGCACACGCCTTTCACAATGAATTTCTTCTCCTTATATAGGTTTACCCTTTATCAATACCATGAGCCAAAACCACATTAATTTCAATGGTATTCCTGGACGGGGTCACATAGACGAATCATTACTCAATACAATGGGTCAATACCATGGTGTTTACCCCTGGTTTTACATATTTAGAGCGTTTTTTCCCATACGCGACTTGGCACGTTATTTCTCGCGTGCATACACTACTTTGTCTAGACAAATCCGCGTATGCCTTGAGACATACTCTTTTCATCATGTTCTAGCATATACTGACATTCCTTCCATCATTACCTTCTGTACTCATTGTATATACATCAGATTTACATCATTTAACAAGTTCATCAAGACATATTCCATCAGGGACAAATTCATCAAGTAGGTTGCCATCATCTTCATCAAGTGGGTTGCCATCAAGGACAACACTCAGCATCATATTGCCAACAATCTCCCCCTTTGGACTTGATGGAAACCACGATGGTGTTTGATCACCACAGATAGATATATTAAGCATAATGATATTCTCCCCTCATTCAAACACCATGTCACTCTCCCCCTTTGACATCAAGGGCAAAGGGCGGATCAAAAAACAACACAAGGTTGTTTTCTCCTCATGTAGATAGAAGAGCGCTGTAGATCTGATGTGCATTGAAGTTACCATGCTCCCCTTGAGTTCATGCTGAATGTTCAAACATATTTTTCAATGAAGTACATGACTCTATGACTTTCTTATCACCAAGGACTCATACTTACATCAAAGATCCAACCAAGTGGATTTACATATGAGACTCAAATACCCAACCAAGAGGGTTTACATATTTTGACTCAAGTACCCAACCAAGTGGGTTTACACATTTGATCAAGTCCTTACATGACTGAATATTACAATTTTACATCATAGGTCTCAACATGACCTTTCCATCAAATTACAAATATGAATTTTCATGACCAATACCGGAAGGACCTCAAGAGAGATCATATTTCAGAATCGTCATAATGCCAACAATGCATTATACTCAGCAAGACTAATGCTCCCCCTGAAACTGTGCATCCTGAATACTTTCAACAGCAAATCATCAAGGCATCTTCACCCAAAATCAGAGAATGAAATAGAAATATAAGAGCTGAAACATCACTAGAGACTCCAAATAGCATTAGAGATACCAAACAGCACCACAGCTTGTGCTGAAGAAATGCTGACCCAGAAAAAATTGTCAGCAACCACACATACGCGGTTTTATGTGTATGAACTCGCGTATATACGCGACTGTGTTTAAGGAAATTCGCGTATCCAATTCCATCTTCTGCATTTTACCCAGATCTGATCCTCTGTGAAGCAGAGACAGTTTTCAGCTTCTTTCTGATATATTTGAATGCTTCCCTGGAATATATGAGAACAGATAGATAGGACAATGTAGTTGTGTCTTCAAGTGTCATCCAATGGTTGTAGCATAAGCACATTAGTAACCAAGCCTTCAAACTCTTTGCAGCATCAACATATTCTTCCCAAGAGGAATTATCATACCAGAACAACTTCTACAATAAACCATATGTGTCAAGCAATCATTCATGTGATCTGATATCACCAAGATCTTCAAGATTTATCATGATCATGATGTAACATGTGTAAGAATTAAAAGAGGTCTCAACCAGCAACAAACTCTGCATGATTTATCCTTATCTCTTAATCATAAGACTTCCATCTCTTCCAAAATCAAAGAGTACTTTTTAGCAAAAAGCAAATAGGGCTCATCCACAATCTCATCATAAGAAACTATGTAACATGTCATCATCATTTAGAACTGAGAAATAAACAGATACAGTGCCAATATACAGTCATTAACAACCAGACTGATGCTCCCCCTGAACCTATGCTCTTGATCTTCAACTATCATACAAATTTTCTTATCTTAAGTGCATACGCGACTGTCTCCATTGTAACTCGCATGTATACGCGGATTTAGTTCACTGAACCCGCGTATGGAAAGTGAAACATTGAAAACTTCACATTCCTTCATCTCTCCCTGAATTTTTACCACCTGTACCTGTCTTCTTCACGTCAGATGCTTTGTCAGAAATAAACATAACCAGAATAACCAAAACAATCATGGAATCACCATACATCGCTCCCCCTGTGATGATACATTACTAATCCCTATAATGTATCTCACATCTCTCCTGCAGTCATTCAGAGAAGTAAGATTTAGAAGCGGATGATTGCTGTAGGGTCAGTATTCCTTACGTTTCTGATCGATCCTCCTTCTTTTTCCAAATTTGCTTGAACTTTCTAATTGTGTGCTGAAAATGATTCAATTTCTCAGATTTGTTCATCCTACATTCTTTTTCCACATGTCCATACTTGTTACAAGCATAACATCTTATATGACCAGAGAAGTAAGCATAAGGGTCATAGTGTGTTTCTCTGCTCTTCCTTCTATTGCAATCAGCTACTTTATGACCATACTTGTTGCATGAAAAACAATATCCCTTGAAGAAACCAGAGTACCTTTCTATGTAGAATCTGTTTGTATGTGCCTGAAACATCTTGCTTCTGCAATTGGCTGCAACATGCCCATAATTATGACATGTAAGGCATTCAACATTATTGATACTTCTATAGTTTTCAGCAAAATATTTCTTTTGAGAATTCATAATTATTGGTTGACCTTTTGTTTCTTTCAATACTTCAGGTTTTGCTTTGACATCCTTTGAATCTTTAGCACTTCCTTGCAAACTAGATTCTCCTTTAACAGTTTCATGAAAACCAAGACCAAGTTTAATAGAAGGAGACCTTTGATTACTAAGAATATTATCCAGAATCTCAGTACTATCTTGAAACCTCAAGAGTTTATCCTTTTCTTCTAATTTACCTTTGAGAATGTTTACCTCAACCTCCAATTGTTGGCATTGCTTCTTCATACTTTATTCAACCCTTTTTCCTTCTTCTACTTGATCACTCAATTTTAAAATTTCTTCCTTCAACCAATTTTCGTTTTCTTCACATGTCTGTAGCAGCTCTTCATTCTTCTTATTTGATTTTTCCAGATCTTCTTTGAGAGAGATGATTTCTGCTTCAATTCCCTCCTTTTCAAATGATAGGGGTTCTTCATTCTTCTTATTTGATTTTTCCAGATCTTCTTTGAGAGAGATGATTTCTGCTTCAAGTCTTTCACTTTGATTGGTTGCAAAAACATACAACTTTTGATACTTGTCTATCTGTCCATTTAGTATTTCTTTCTGTTCATTCATTCTAGAGATCATATCTTTGTAGACAGATTCTCTCTTATGAAATTGATTCCAATCATTGCTTTCATCATTGATTTTGAGATTTGCTTCTAGACTTATACTGTTACGTTCACTATCTTCACCATTGCTTGCACAAGAAAGTGAATCACAAGAACAACAATCAGTACCTTTTTTGTCTTCTTCATTTTCTGCCGCACATGTCTTCTGAGATGTCTTCTTTTGAGTAGCCTTCTTCTTTTGCTTCTTTGCCATAAGCACTTGTAGATCTTGGTCAGAATCTTCTTCTTCCTCATCAAATACTTCATGTGTATAATAACTCTTTTTATTTTCAAATTGTTTCCCTTTACCATGATTATCCTCATAAGGACATTTAGCGGCATAATGACCAACTTTTCCACAAGCAAAACATTTGAAGGGGAGCTTATCTTTGAATCTTCCAGTTCCTAGTTGGAGTTTTCTCACAAAATTTGCTTCTTCTTCCTCTGATATATAATCTGATTCCTTGACATCTTCCTTGTCTTTTCTTTTTGCACATGCCTTGAAAGCAGCTTCTTTGGTTTGAGAGGGACCTCCTTGTCTCATTTCATAAGCAGTGAGAATACCATGTAATTGAACAATAGTAAGAGTTTGTAGATCTTGCCTTTCTTCAATAGCTGATACTTTTGACTCAAATTTTGAATTTAAAGATATTAAGAATTTTTCCACCAGAGTTGTATCGGTTATGGTTTCACCCAAACTTCTCATGCGATTTACAATATAATCTAGACGTAAAAAGAAATTGGCAATACTCTCATCACTGTGCATCCTTAAATTTTCATATTCAATTCTAAGAGTTTGGAGTTTTGCACTTTTTACCTTTGTATCTCCTTCATAGCTCAGAATGATTTTGTCCCATATTTCTTTTGCTGAATTTAGCTGCATCACTTTAGCAAATTCTAGTTCATACATGCTTCCTAATAAGACATTGACTTCTTTGGCATTGACTTCATATTTCTTCCTTTCTGCTGCATTAGTGGGAATGCTTGCTGGATATTGATAACCTTCTTCCACGATTGCCCATACTTCCGCACCAAGACTTTGCAGATATGATTTTGTTCATATCTTCTAGAATAACAGATTATCTCCATTGAATAGAGGTGGCCTTATAGACATTACTCCTTCATGACTTCCCATTGCGACGGATCTCCTTCAAGCGATCAAGCTTCTGCAGAAGGACCTGCTCCGATACCAATTGTTGGGAAAAATACTGAGAGGGGGGGGGGGTGAATCAGTATTTAGGGCATACTCAATTCTTTTTACTTTTTCTTACTTCAAAACCCATACGCTACTTTGCTGAAGCCAACAAGCGTATACCCTTCCATCATTACCTTCTGTACTCATTGTATATACATCAGATTTACATCATTTAACAAGTTCATCAAGACATATTCCATCAGAGACAACTTCATCAAGTAGGTTGCCATCATCTTCATCAAGTGGGTTGCCATCAAGGACAAAACTCAGCATCATATTGCCAACACCCGAATGAAGAACAAGGGCCAAGGCAAAAGCGGTGCCACTCAGAACAACACCACAAATCCAAAGAAGGACACTGGGAATTGGTGTGAATTTCATAACAGCCCCACTCATAGCACAAATGAGTGTCGGGCCAAATAGTCATTGGTGGCTGAACTAAATGCACCTGAATCAGATGCATTTTCTGATCTTGAGTCAGAACTAGAAAAAGGCAATGACAAATGGAATTAGATCATTGATGCGGATCCCAGCGCCATTTTTTCCACCACCAAGATCTAGAGGGAGGATCCAAAGGATCCAGAGGAGGGGGAGCGTCTCTTCCATTTGCAGATGTGGGTGAAGGGTTCTCCGCTGCAATTTCTTGTCGATAGCGGAAGCCAAAAGAACCTCATTTAAGCAGAGGTAATGAAGCATCTAAGCCTACTAACCATACCACACCCGCAACTGTATACCATCGAGTGGCTCCACCCAGGGAGAGATCTCCGCATCCGTTAGCAGTGCCGCCTTCCGTACAGTATCAAGCCATTCAAGGATGAGGTATTGTGTGATATTGCTCCTCTTGATGTAGCTGATGTATTATTGGGCCAACCATACTTGTGGAGGTGACATGTTGTGTATGAGTCTAGGCCTCATGTTGTTGTTATTACTTTGGTAAATAACTTGTACAAGATACCGGAGGTAGTACCGCCTCTTGTCATGTCTTTGAATACTGCAAAACAACACAATAAGATTGTTTCCCAAACCAGGAAATTTATTTTCCTTACAAATCTCTTAGAGGGAAAGAGGAATATTGTGGTCACAACCTCGAAACAAGGCTCCCCTGCATGGCTGCAGCAGGCAGAAAAAGTCATGAAGGAATACGAGGAAATTTTCTCCTCACTCACAGAGGTTCCTCTACACTGTCAGTACAAGCACTCCATTGATCTAACCCCCGACACACCGCTGCCTAATGTTGCCATACCTCATGCGACTACACAAAAAGAATCCACCCATTTACTATCTTAGGCTGATAAAGAAAACAAATTTACTAATTGCATCCAGCATGTCCACCCGCAGGTCCATGACATCTTCGACAACAAAATGTGCCTCATCTCATGGAGGATCTCAACACAATGGGGACCATTGCTTCTTAAGGATGAAGAAATGATCTACGTGGATATCGGTCACCACCCACCTATTCCATTTGGATGCACACCATCAATTATTGTAGCTTTTCACTTTCAGCACAACTTACTATTTTTAGCAGGTTTTCGGGTCCTGCAATCCCAGAGCTATCTTGGGGCCTTAATGATCTAGGTGGAAATTTCTGTCCACCCACCTATTCCATTTGAACCACCACCATCATTTCTTTCAATTTTTAAGTTGCAGCACAACTTACTATTTTTAGTAGTTTTTCGGGTCCTCAACTTCCGTAGCCATTTTGAGGCCCTAAAGGACGTTTTTTGCGCATAGTTTATGCATCAAATATGATTCCATTCTAGTGTCAATAATCATGGCAATAGTTGTATTCCTCGGATAGATCTTTCTAACGGTGTATCACACGTGTCAAACGAATATTGTATGCCGAAGTTACGTCCCCGGGAAGTTGAAACACAAATTTACCCAAACGGGGCCCATAGTTTTGGCGCTTCATCTCCTAGGGTTAGGTTTTTGGACGTTTAGAGTTCTCCATTGTTTCTCCACAATAAATAGGCCCTAGAGCCTCATTGTAACACAGTTCAGAGGTTTATAGCCACCACAGCTCTTCTCAGATATTTTCTACCAGCACTCTAGCTATTTTATTTACATTATGTTTGTAAGCATATTTATGTTATTTGATATTAATGAAATGATGAATTATTTCTGATGCATCTCTATGTTTATGGTTATTTCTGTATCCTGTTGTGTTCTTTCATAATTCCGAATCAGTGGTATCAGAGCGGTCTTCTCTTTCTTTATTTTTCTTTGCATGTCCCCAATGCGGTCAAGGTCTAAGGAGTTAGGGCTCAATCTGGTTGAACCCTTGTAAGATCTGCCTCGCAAACCCTGACGACCTCCCATGGCAGAAGAAAAGAAAGAGAAGGGAGCATGAGATCCTATCAAAATATTGCTCAAGGAGGCCCTCCAGAAACAAAGGAACACGATGATGGATAACTTTGCCCAGATCCTTCAACGACTTCCCACCTATGACACATCTACATCCAAAAGCCACTCTGGAAGTGCCACTCCCTTCAAGGTACAGGTAAACTTTGATATTCTTGTATTTGAAGGAAAAATATATGCAGACGTCGTAGATAGATGGTTGAATTTGTTGGAAGGGTATTTCTCGGTCCATGATTTCTCTGACCGAGAAAAGATTATTTTTGCACTCCTCAAAGCCGCCCCGCATGTCAAAGACTGGTGGGAAACCTACCGTGAGTAAGAGGACGAAGGGGAACCCTCTCTATTCTCGGCCACACCCACTTTGAATTCGTTCCGAGATGGCATCAAGGAACAATATTTCCCCGTGGGGAGCTATGAGGACAAATACATCCAATGGACCATGGTGCGGCAACAAAGGGCTCAAGATGTGCACAAACTGATGAATCTATTCCATACCCTGCGCACAAAGTTGGGTATTAAAGATTTAGAGAGAAATTTGGTGCTCAAGTACTGCAGATGTCTACATAAACACATTCAGGAGGAAATGGAGTTCCTTGACATTACATCGCTTGGCATGGCATATCGCTATGCTGCCAAGATCGAGCAGAAATTTAAGCAGAAGAAGCGAGACTTTGGATCTGCGAATCCGAAAGGTGCCCCCGAACCGAAGAACAAGGGGCAAGGCCAAAGCAGTGCTACTCAGAACAACACCACAAATCCAAAGAAGGACACTGGGAAGTGGTGTGAATTTCATAACAGCCCCACTCACAGCACAAATGAGTGTCGGGCCAAACAGTCATTGGTGGCCGAACTAAAGGCACCCAAATCAGATGCATTTTCTGATCCTGAGTTAGAACTAGACAAAGGTAATGAAAAATGGAAGCAGATCATTGATGTAGATCCCAGTTCCATTGTTGCCACCACCATGATCTAGAGGGAGGATCCAGCGGATCCAAAGGACAGGATGCACCTCTTCCATTCATAGATGTGGGTGAAGGGCTCTCCGCTGCAATTTCTTGTTGATAGCAGAAACCAAAAGAACCTCATTTCAGCAGAGGTCGTGAAGAAGCTCGGCCTACCGACCATAGCACACCCGTAGTTGTATACCATTGGGTGGCTCCACAAATGGAGAGATCTACGCATCTGCCAGTAGTACCGCCTTTCGTACAGTATCAAGCCATTCATGAATGAGGTATTGTGTGATATTTCTCGTCTTGATGTAGCTGATGTATTAATTGGCCAACCATACTTGTGGAGGTGACATGTTGTGTATGAGTCTGGGCCTCGCGTTGTTGTTATTACTTTTGGAAATAACTTGTACAATATACCATAGGTAGTACTGCCTCCTGTCATCTCTTTGACTACTACAAAACAACGCAGTAAGATTATTTCCCAAACCAGGAAATTTAGTTTCCTTACAAATCGCTTAGAGGTAAAGAGGAATATTGTGGTCACAACCTCGAAATAAGGCTCCCCTGCACGGCTGCAGTAGGTGGACAAAGTCATGAAGGAATACGAGGAAATTTTCTCTTCACTCACAGAGGTTCCTCTACACTGTCAGTACAAGCACTCCATTGACCTGACCCCCGACACACCGCTGCCTAATTTTTCCATACCTCATGCAACTACACAGACATAATCCACACATGTACTATCTCAGGCTAATAAAGAAAACAAATTTACTAATTGCATCCAGCATGTCCGCCCGCAGGTCCATGACATCTTCGACAACAGAACGTGCCTCATCTCATGGAGGATCTCAACGCAATGGGGACCATTGCTTCTTAAGGAAGGAGGAATGATCCAGGTGGATATTGGTGGCCACCCACTGATTCCATTTGGACTCACACCATCAATTCTTGTAGCTTTTCACTTTCAGCACAACTTACTATTTTTAGTAGGTTTTCGGGTCATGCAATCCCAGAGCCGTTTTGGGGCCTTAATGATCCAGGTTGACATTGGTGGCCCCTCACCTGTTCCATTTGAAACCCCACCATCATTTCTTTCAGTTTTTAAGTTGCAGCACAACTTACTATTTTTAGCAATTTTACAGGTCCTCAACTTCCGGAGCCATTTTCAAGCCCTAAAGGACGTTTTTTGGGCATCGTTTGTCCAGCTAATATGATCCCATTCCGAAATTGATATTCATGGAAAAAATTGTAGTTTTCAAATATATCTTTCTAATGGTCTATCATACGCATCAAATAGAGATTGTATGACGATGTTACATCCCCAGGAATTTGAAACACCAATTTACAGAAACAGGGCCCATAGTTTTGGCGCTTCATCTCCTAGGATTAGGTTTTTGGACATTTAGAGTTCTCCATTTTTTCTCCATACTAAATAGGCCTTCGAGCCTCATTGTAACAAAGTTCAGAGGTCTGTAGCCACCACATCTCTTCTTATAGATTTTCTATCAGCACCTTAGCTATTTGATTTACATTATTTCTGTAAGCATATTTATGTTATTTGATATTAATGAAATGATGCGTTATTTCCTCTACAACTCTATGTTTATGGTTATTTCTATTTCCTATTGAGTTCCTGAATAAACCCAGATCAGTGGTATCAGAGCAGTCCATTTTTTCTTTGTTTTTGTTTGCATGTCCCCAACGTAGTCAGGGTATAAGGAGTTAGGGATCGATTTGGTTGAACCCCTGCAATATCAACCTCGCAAACCCCGACGACCTCCCATGGCAGAAGAAAAGAAAGACGAGGGAGCAGGAGATCCTATCAAAATATTGCTTGAGGAGGCCTTCAAGAAACAAAGGAACACGATGATGGATAACTTTGCTTAGATCCTTCAACGACTGCCCACCTACGGTGCATCTGCATCCAATAGCCACTCTGGAGGCACCACTCCCTTCAAGGTACAAGAAAAATTTGATATTCCTGTATTTGAAGGCCAAATAGATGCAGAAACCTTAGATAGATGGAAGAATTTGTTGGAAGGGTATTTCTCGGTCCATGATTTCTCTGACTGAGAAAATATTATTTTTGCACTCCTCAAAGCCACCCCCCATGTCAAAGACTGGTGGGAAACCTACCGTGAGTAAGAGGACGAAGGGGAACTCTCTCTGTTCTCGACCACACCCACTTGGAATTCATTCTGAGATGGGATCAAGGAAAAATATTACCTCGTGGGGAGCTATGAGGACAAATACATCTAATGGACCACACTGCGGCAACAAAGGGATCAAGATGTGCAAGAACTGACGAATCTGTTCCATACCCTATGCACAAAGTTGGGTATTAAAGATTTAGAGAGACATTTGGTGCTCAAGTACCATAGCTATCTACAAAAACACATTCAAGAGGAAGGAATTCCTCGACATTACATCGCTTGGCATGGCATATCACTATGCCTCCAAGATCGAGCAGAAATTTAAGCAGAAGAAGCGAGACTTTGGATCTGCGAATCCGAAAGGTGCCCTTGAACCGAAGAACAAGGGGCAATTCCAAAGTGGTGCCACTCAGAACAACACAAAAAATCTAAAGAAGGACACCGGGAAGTGGCGTGAATTTCATAACAGCGCCACTCACATCACAATCGAGTGTCAGGCCAAATAGTCATTGGTGGCCGAACTAAAGGCACCCGAATTAGATGCATTTTCTGATCCTGAGTCAGAACCAGACAAAGGCAATGAAAAATGGAAGTAGATCATTGATGCGGATTCTAGTGCCATTTTTGCCACCACCAAGATCCAAAGGGAGGATCCAGAGGATCTAGAGGAGGGGGAGCACCTCTTCCATTCGCAGATGTGGGTGAAGGGTTCTCCGCCACAATTTCTTATTGATAGTGGAAGCAAAAAGAACCTCATTTCAGGAGAGGTTTGAAGCAGCTTAGCCTACTGACCATAGCACACCCGCAGTCGTATACCATCGGGTGGCTCCACCCAAGGACATATCTCTGCATCCGCCAGCAGTGCTGCCTTCCGTACAATATCAAGCCATTCACGGATGAGGTATTGTGTGATATTCCTCCTCTTGATGTAGCTGATGTATTATTGGGCCAACCATACTTGTGGAGGCAACATGCTGTGTATGATTATAGGCCTCGTGTTGTTGTTAATACTTTGGGAAATAACTTGTACAAGATACCGGAGGTAGTACCACCTCTTGTCATCTCTTTGACTCCTGCAAAACAGCGCAGTAATATTTTTTCCCAAACCAGGAAATTTATTTTCCTTACAACTCGCTCACAGGGAAAGAGGAATATTGTGGTCACAACCTTGAAACAGGGCTCCCCTACAAGGCTGCAACAAGTGGACAAAGTCATGAAGGAATATGAAGAAATTTTCTCCTCACTCACAGAGGTTACTCTATGCTATCAGTACAAGCACCCCATTGATCTAACCCCTGATGCACCGCTTCCTGATGTTTCCATACCTCATGCGACTACAAAGATAGAATCGACACATGTACTATCTGAGGCTGATAAAGAAACCAAATTTACTAATTGCATCCAGCATGTCTACCCACAGGTCCATGACATCTTCGACAAAAAAACGTACCTCATCTCATGGAGGATATTAACAAAATGGGGACCATTGCTTCTTAAGGAGGGAGGAATGATCCAGGTGGATATCGGTGGCCACCCACCTATTCCATTTGGACCCGCACCATCAATTCTTGCAGCTTTTCACTTTCAGCACAACTTACTATTTTTAGCAGGTTTTCGGGTCCTGCAATCCCGAAGCCGTTTTGGGGCCTTAATGATCCAGGTGGACATTGGTGGCCACCTACCTATTCCATTTGAACCCACACCATCACTTCTTTCAGTTTTTAAGTTGCAACACAACTTACTATTTTCAGCAGTTTTTTGGGTCCTTAACTTCCAGAGCCGTTTTGAGCCCCTAAAGAACATTTTTTGGGCATCGTTTGTGCAGCTAATATGATTTATTTCTGGAATAAATATTTGTAACAACATTTTTATTCCTCAGATATATCTCTCTAACGGTGTATCATACGTGTCAAACGGAGATTGTATGCCGAAGTTACGTCCCCGGGAAGTTGAAACACCAATTTACCCAAACGGGGCCCATAGTTTTGGCGCTTCATCTCCTAGGGTTAGGTTTTTGGACGTTTAGAGTTCTCCATTGTTTTTCCATAATAAATAGGCCCTTGAGCCTCATTGTAACACAGTTCAGAGGTCTGTAGCCACCACATCTCTTCTCATATATTTGCTACCAGCACCCTAGCTATTTTATTTACATTATGTCTGTAAGCATATTTCTGTTATTTGATATTAATGAAATGAAGCATTATTTCCATTGCATCTCTATGTTTATGGTAATTTCTATATTTTGTTGCATTCTTGCATAAATCTGGATCATTCCCATATACCAGATTGAAGGGATAAGTACCTATAGAGGCCTTCTGGTTTATTCGATTAGCCCCTTAGAGCAAAGGTTAAAGATTTATGCCAATTATTTTGGCTCTGATCAAAAGTTTGTTTAATAATCCTTATGAGGTTTTTATTGGTTGACTCTACTAAACCACTCCCTTGGGGATATTAATTAATAAAGTATTTAAGTTTAAGTCCAGTCTTAAGAGAAAATGTTGTCATGTTATTACCTGAAAAGTAAGCTGCATTGTCAAACATAAGTGCAGTTGGTAAACAAAACTTGGTAATAATGAACTGATAAATGAATTTGAGAATAGCATCAAAATTGGCTACCTTTAGTGGAATTTATTCCACCCACTTGGTGAAGTAGTCTGTAACAGTAAGGATATACTTATGTTGCTTGGAAGAGTGAGGAAAAATCTTACCTATAATGTCCAATCCCCATTGTTCAAAATGTTGTTCAATGTTGACCGGTTGAAGAGGTAAGGCTGGTCTTTTTTTTCTTCATGTGGTAGTCTGACAAATCTTACATTTATTTACATATGCATAGGTATCTTTGAAAATAGTTGGCCAATAATACCTTCCATGTAGGATTTTATGTGCAATGGTATCTCCTCCTAAGTGTCCACCAACTGGTCCATCGTGGAGCTCCTGCAAAACCTTTTGTTCTTCATACTTTTCAAGGCGTATTAATAATACATAATCATAGTTTTTTTAATAACATATCATTAATGATTTCATATCGATTGTCTTTTAGCCTTAAAGCTCTTTTATTTTATAATTGAGTTCAACAGGAGCATATCCATTCTTTAAGTAAAAGATAAGATCAGTATATTGGGACTCAGTATCAGTTAGGCTTACCTTAGATATGTGTACATTATTACTTGAGTCCTCATCATTTGGTATGTTGGATGCTCCAGTAAGAAATTTGCAAAAACCTTGTCCTATGACAATTTTAGCTGGTTTAATGTCAATACCATATTTCTGCAGAGTTGTGACCCAATTTTATCTCTTTTCTCTTAATTATTTTTTCATAAGAAATTGTCTTACTGTTGGGAATGGGACTATTACTTTAGTGTGTGTCTTTAGAAGAAAAGCTCTGAAGTTCTTTATAGATTTGAAAACAACAAAAGCTTGTTTCTCCACCTCTGAGTAATTCAGTTCAACACCTTAAAAATTTGAACTAAAGAGCGAGATGGGTGCCTAATTTTTTTTATCATTAAGTTGTGTTAGAACAACAACATATGATGTTTCAGAATCGAAATTATATAAAATAAAATGATCAGAAAGATTTGGAGTAATTAGAGAGGGAGCATTTTTAATGGCTTGTTTGATTGAATCAAAATCTTCTCTTTCATTGTGACCTCACTTAAAGACTTCAATTTTCTTGATCATGGCTTGTAAAGGAAGAAACATTTGGGTAAAGTCAGGAACAAATCTCTTGAAAAAATTTATTTGTCCTGGAAAGGACTACATGGATTTCTTGTAATGGGGAAAATAAATTTCAGAGATCGCCTTAATACTTTTAGGATCAACACAAATTCCTTCTTTGGATACAATAAATCCTAAAAATTTTCCTTCAATGAGAGCGAAATCAGATTGTTTTGGATTTAATGAAATTCCATACTTTTTACAGCGTTCAAAGATCAATTTTAAGTCATGAAAATGGTTGCTTCTTTTCTTGGAGTATATGGTTATGTCATCCAAGTAAAAAAAACATTTTTTTTTATCAGACCTATAAAAGCTATATCCATGGATCTTTGGATGGTTTACCCTGCGTTTATTAGACCAAAAGGTATTTTCTTACAGGCATAGGTCCCCCATTTGGTTCTAAATGTAGTCATCAATCTATCATCTGGATGAACTAGGATTTGATTGTATCCTGAAATACCATCAAGTAAAGACATGAGCTTAAAACATGCAACTGAGTGTAAAATTTGTTTCATGGATGTGTTGAAGACCCGAAAATCGGGTCTACAACAAGGGGGATACCCACCCAGTCCGGACCTTGGTTAGCAGCTCCTTTTCCGTTTGGTATAGTGGGTCTGACTGGGGATATGGGACAAGTTTCCCAATATGTGTGTGTGTGTTGAGAATTGATATTTCCTTTCTAAAATTTCCTAAGTGAAATGCTTTTATTCTAAATCTAATCTAATAACATGCAATTTTATTCTAATAAACAGAAATATCTAATGCTACACTAACCCAGGATGTAATATTTCCGTTATGCGATCTAAAATGATTTCAAATAACAATTGATAATAAAGATCATTCAACTGTTATAAGAAAAGAATTCAATAAAGATAAACCACTTCGTATAAAAAGTTAGATGAAACAGTTGTGAAAAACATATCACATATTAAGCTACTCATATATTAAGTATAAATAAATAGCTATCACCGTACAAAAGTGCCAAATGATAACTCAAGCATTCAAGCATCAATATATAAACAACTAAACATGAATATCACTTTAACACAAAGGTAGAAATAGTTAAGATATAAAAGTACCATTTATAACTAGTTCTACTCATGAGCTTCAAGCAATAATGACTTATCTCTTCTTAATCCAACATCCACTAAGAGTACAAAACTGAAACATCAGTAGTAGATATTAAACACAGATATCAATAAATCCTGTTCCATTCATTCATCAAAACCTCCTCGGAGGGTGCAAAAGTGCATGTTCTGAGGACAAGTTTTTGACAAATTTCAGGACCCTTCTCTAAATGCATGAGAAGGGTTTAAATACTACTAACTAAATCTAAAAATATGTTATTACAAAAATGTAGGATATGGTTTAAATGACCGTCCTCATTTCAGGAAAAAATAAAGCAAAATTGATATTAACACTGAATCTAAAACTAAAACTAACAACTAACTATTTGTGAATCTGTTCTTTGAAATCTCAAGCGTTCAGCATTTGTTTGAGAAGAGTCGGCTGGCCGACTTCCAACTTTAACTGTCCTGTGAAAACAGAATCGACAAGAGCTGGCACCATCTTCTCGGCAAAATTAAAGATACATTTGAGAGTCATGCACTGGCTGTGTGGTTTTACCAAATATGCCCAGTAAGAATCCCAGTTCAACTTAGTTAATCGTTTAATTGATTCTTCCTTTTCTTGAGCCTTCTATCTCCAGCCTATCTACAGTTGTTGTGCTTTCGGTAGATACCCTAGAGTGGTTTCTGAGATCATATTTTCCTTGTACAAATTTTCATTTATGTAGTCAATAACATTGTTTGCTGCTGTGGCTGCTTCTTCTGCCGCTTGCTCTGCTTTCTTCATTTGTGCATCCCAATTGTTAAAGAGAATTTCTTTGTGATTGTCATTGATTATTGGTGCACATGCTCTTTTTCCCTCCTCTGTTTCTTGCTAAGCCAAATATTCGGTAACTCTTTTATCAATTAAATCATAATCATGTCGTAAGTCTATGACTTGATTAGTGATTTTATCGCTTATTTCACAATAAGAGTTGAACTGTGATATTCTTTGGCACAATATTTCTCTTTGCTGCAGTAGTTGATCATTTAAGGAAATGGATTCTGTGATGAATTATGTAAGATTAGGATCATCCTTGTGCATCTCTTGCATAACCTGTAACTATTTTTCTCTTTCAGCCAAACTATTCCGGTACCCTATCTGCATTTGTTGGAAGTCCTGCTGTAATTTTTCAAGCTGTTTCTGTGCTTCATTGTTGGCGTTGGCTTGTTGCAGTTGTTGTTGCAAAACCTGTACTTGATATTCTTTCTCATTCAGTAATTTATGTACCTCAGATGCTTTATCAATGGCCGCAGAGGCATATGCTCCTGTGATCTGAGATAATTTGGTGATATTTTTAGTAGGATCGGTGGTAGGATCTTTCCATAGGATGTCTAATTGTTCTGCATCATGAGAGAGCACGTTTTCTAATTTCCTTTTCTTTCTTTGTCTTCTCACTACTGCCTTGTGTTGTGGACTATAAAATACATCAAGAGGAGGAATTTCCTCTATTTTGAGCATAAGTTCAGAGGATGGGGTAATGGGAATATGTTCCATTTCTGAGACATTGCTAATTGTTCCTGTGACTATATCTTCTGTTGCCTGTACATTACTCACAGGTGTCTTTGTGCTCTGTCCTTCAATATTGATTAAATCATTGAATGTCTCCCATTCTTTATCTAGCTCGGTTCTGACTAATGGTGGCTGGATGAGGAGAGGGAGAGGATTTAGCTATGGAGAGGTTAAAACCTGTTGATGTGGGAGCTCCTTTGACTAGGCAGTATCCCTTATTGTCTCTTCACTTTTATCATGGTCACTTTCAGACCTCTTAGAGTGTTCTGATGTTTCTTTCCCTGACTTAGATTTAGATTTGTCTGTGCCTGAACTTCCAAAGGATACTACCGACCCTTCACTTTTATCATGGTCACTTTCAGACCTCTTAGAGTGTTCTGATGTTTCTTTCCCTGACTTAGATTTAGATTTGTCTGTGCCTGAACTTCCACTAAGACTAATACTGGGATTTGGTTCCCTTATGGGTTCCAAGTGTAATTTATCCAAAGGGATATTAGCTAACCTCCTTTCCATGTATATCTTGAACTCGTGAAATTTTGCTGGAGGAAATCGCATTTGGGCCGAATGTAGAACCTCTTTAAGTGTACCTTTCTTTTGGAACATGTCATCAAAAAGATCATCTTCTTTAGAAAACACCTTTATTTTGACCGCAGTAGTGAAATTTTTAGCAATATCATAAGGGTCGAACGGTCTTCTTGGAAATTTGAACAATCGTAGACATGTTATGTTGTTTACTTCTTTGAATGCATGGCCTACATCAAATAGTGAAAAGGCCCCATAGGCCACAGGAAATTGTGGCCAAATAGCCTTCTTTTTGTCCTTCAAATCTTTAGTCAAACCTCCTTCTCCGCAGGTTTGATAAGCAATTTCTTGTGCCATGAGTTTATCAGGAACATACAAAGGTAAGACATGAGGGGAAGCGAGACTTCCAAATACCCTGACATATGTAAACAGTTCTTCTCCGAACCATCTCGCGACAGGGAGTATATCTACCTCTGCTTCGGGAGAAAATCTTGGAGCGTCTTTATCATATAACATTTTGTACAAGGGCAACATGATTCCATGACAAATCTTATAAAAATACGGAGTGAACTTTGAATCCCACAATTCTTTATGATAAATATGAATGGGTAAGGGGTCTTGAGTCGTCCATTTCCAACTTGTTAGGTCTCTGTAATAAGCAAGATTGGCAAAAGTCCGATCACAGAGTTAACATCATTTCAACCAACTTTGGGATTCTAGGATCGGTGCCTTCCGAACCGGTGAGAGGGATCTCTCCAATATGTACAAAGATGGATTTGTCTTTGAAGGCTTAAGGTAACGATATTAGGCTAGTTATGAAGTTCAAGGGCTTGGTTTTGTGTTTGGATGGTTGAACATAGTTGCTGTCTGAGGCTGAAATATCTATATGCAAATAGGTTCAAAAGTGAGAAGTTGCAAGCAAAAAGAGTAAGCTCCGGTCAAGAAGAAAGATGATGGCAGATTTTCAGTCCATTGGGCTATGGAGTCATAATAGGAT
>MU968501.1:4464500-4703282 GCA_034641835.2 Pinus albicaulis
GGTGTACTTGGGTCCATCTAATGATAATAGGTTAGATGACCAAAAAATGGTGTAACATGCTTGCTAGACATTATTGAGTAACCTTCCTTTGACTGTGCTTTCAGGGGTACCTTGAAATTTATCTTTGACTAATGTTCTTATCTCAGGCTCAAGGCAACATAAGAAGCAACTGTCTTCTTATGTCCTACATGATGATGCCCTTTTGGATAGATTATGCAGCGCTACTTTTGGAGGAGATATTGGAACACTACTGATCAACATCATTCAGTCTTTTGTATTTCATGTGACTTGGAGAATGACCTTTTCTCTTTAGGCAGTTGTTCGATTTAAAACATGTACTCTTGCTGCTCTTTACTTTACAACTCTCCATCTATTTACTGATGACAAATATCTTCAACATGAGAGACCTATTTGGACTTGTCCCTCTGCTTTTATTTGCATACGGTTTATCATTCAATTACACCCCTGCAGAGATGTAAAAACATATGACTTTGAACCTTGGAGAGCTCATTTGGTATTTCGAGGAGATTGCGCCTGAGCAAAGCATACTTCATCAGATAATGAGTGACATGATATTTCCCTGATCTGGATCTTTGTGAACTTCTTCTGACATGAGACAAAGTGACCTTTTAGTGGTGCGCGACCTATGGATGAAGCAAGACTTGTTTTTGCAAAATAGGAACTAATTTAAGGCTGATTGGTACTAAACAGAGGCTTTTGGCTTAGGATGTCTTAGCCAAGGAAAAAATCCCTAAACACCACTATCTAACTTAGGAATAGTCTTGACATATTTTGAGTGTTTTCTTTGGTATGATTAGATTTTCAAATGACAAGATGACCAGGGATAGGGTTGTAGACATATTGTCAACCTTTGGATAGGTAATTGCTTAAGAGAACAGGGTAAATGATGGCAAATGATTTATAGCTATGACAACTATAGACATGGTTACTTTGCTAAGACCAGATAGGGCCTGTCAACTGGGATCTGTTCTCATCATAGACTGACAGGAAGGGGTAGGAGGACAAAAATTGTTTTGGGGTGTTTTCTAGATGACAAATTTGACAGTTTTGAGATTAGCTTCTAGAAAACTAAGCTAAGGAAACTGGTCATCAGCAACAAGTGAAAAATACTGATGACTAACAGTGGCTCCATTTGGGGAGGGCAGCTCCTTTTCAGGAGGTGTCCAGAATTGCATATCTCTGGCTTGTGAAGACCAATGCCTTATCCATTGGCGCACAATTCTTCCTTTCTTGATGCTATTTCTAAAAATTTATAGCACAATTAGCATCAAAGTCATCTCTACCTACCCAGCTATTTTTCCTAACTTTTTTTCTTCTTTTAGGTGTATTTGAGCTAGCAACTCTTGACAAGATATATTTTTTTTTTGAAGAAAGAAAAACTATCTACTACTATACTTATATCTTCCGGGAGTTCAGATTAAACTGATGAACTCCTTTGTTTCTCTACCTATACTATGATCTACTGTCAAGATTAAGTTGTTTGACAGGGTTTCATTCTCTAGTCTAAAGCATGAAATTGAAAAAATGATCAAATCAGGATTAGACAGTCTGATTTGTCATGTGTTTGTGGCATAAAAACAAGTTGCACACAAACATTATTTATGTACAAAATGAGCGCTTAGAAAAATCAGGGCCAAGATAGACAAATTGTTTTTCATCCCCGTTTTTCTCTTTGGTTATGTTTTGAGCGTGTGGAACCAGTATCTTTTCCTAATCTACTTTTTTTGGCAAGTCAAGCTTACACAATTTGACAAATCAGGGCCAAGATAGACAAATTGTTTTTCATCCCCGTTTTTCTCTTTGGTTATGTTTTGAGCGTGTGGAACCAGTATCTTTTCCTAATCTACTTTCTTTGGCAAGTCAAGCTTACACAATTTGACTATCACTTCTTTTACTAATTTATCAGCAATAAATTAAAAACATGTCCAGTTATGATTAGGCTAGATAACTGAACAAGACATCTTTTGAGCCCTAGTAGTGGCATTTAGACTTGCGCACTTTCAGCATGACTATTTTTTGGGTATGGGGCTTTTCATGGTGTTTTCAAACTGCCCTCTTTTTCTACTTTTCTACTATTTTTGTATTTTCTGTTTTTTGATTTATTTCTTCAAGCAATGGTATGTACAATGATTGAAAAATCTGAAACTAGAACTCTTGAAAACGGTGAAACTTGAGCATCTTATCTTCATAAGGATATCTTGATGCTCTTGGCCCACTCAGCTCTTGAAAAGAAAAGTTTGGGAAATTTTCTCTTGTAAGCATAACATAAGGATTCATGCAAGAATCTCTAAACAACCCTGTGTTTTCCTGCTACACTTCTTTATACCTTTGATCTCCACTTCTCCTTTTGTTGTACATATTTTTCAAATAGTGTAGATATTCTTTGTCATTTTTAAAGCATATGATGACATCATCAAGGTACATCATGACAAGGAAATTCAGAATTAGGAACATGGCTCTCCTGAGGGCATATTTGGTGTTCATTGGTTTTGGACAGATTGGTTTGAACATGAAGTTGCCACTAGTATATTTGAAGAAATATTTGAGTTGATCCTTTTGAAGTGGTATTATTCGATGGTATTCTGAAAAATTATCACTCAAAACCACCTGATTAGAAACTCCCAGTTTTTGTATAGTATGGTCTTGTTTAGGAAGAACATAATTCCTATTCTAGGGGTGTGTGTTTATGTTTCTGAAATCAACACAGATCCTATGTCCAACCATCTTGTATTTGATTGTTAGTGTCTGATTAGGATTTCTGTATTTCCTTTTGTCAAAGCTATTTCCTGAATTGAAGGTAGTATTACATTGTTTCAAATAGTTTTCCCGACATGCACTAGTATCTTGAATAATTTTGCATATTCTAGCAGTCCTTAATGTTTGGTGTAAGGTCAGAATTTTAGCTAGCTCAATCAAATCAGGTGTTTTTGGACTGCAGCTATCACATTCCTTCATATCAAGTTTATTAGGCATTCTTCCCGGATCTTTAACAGTTGTGGCAATAGTCAAGGTTTCATTCAGAGAGGTAAAGTTTTGGGATGGTGAAGTATTCAAGTATGGTAAGAACATTAGACTCTCCTGCCCCTGATTTCCAAAGAGGTTTGTAATAGTAAGTCCTCTAGTGCTTCTGTTTTGAAAAAGGTTCTTGATTGTACTGTTGATGTTTGTCCTTGGTTTGAACAATTTGCTTGAGGGTGTATAATGTTTTTTGTTTTCTGATCTATCTCTGTTTCTAGGAAATAAAATTCCCTTTCATCAAGACATAGTTGTTCGAGGTCGTGATAGTTTTGAGTATCAAATTCATCATACAGAGGTTGGTCTGGCTGCGATACTGTGCTTAAACTGGTTTCAGTTTCACTTGTGTTTTCATCAGTATTATCTTATAGGTGTAAGATGAAGGAATCCATGTTTGAATGTATGGAATAAAGAGGTATGTTTTCTAGTTTCTCTTGACTACTGACCATATATTTCATGTGTGATTCATGGTATAATATTCTTGGTTGGTTGAAAATAGGAATGGTAGCATAAGACATGTTTAACTGAATGTTTCCTTGGAGGTTAGCCCCCCAGGTCCTAGACAAAAGCATCCCATATTTCGGGGGAATGTCTGCTACCACTATGTACATAACCAAATGTTTAGCTGGGACTTGTGCCAGACTTACACATAGGTCTTTGATTAGGCACAAAAATTTGACTCTGCTCGAATAGAAAGAATACAAGTCTTTTTAAGGTTTGGTTATTTCTAAGCCCAATCTGTCCATTATTACTTTGGGCATGAGATTATGAGAGGCACCGGAATCTAGCATAGCGTTATGTAGGATATGGTCATGTACATTCAAGCAGATGTAAAAAGGAGGAGTGGCTCCTTCTTGATACTTTCCTTCTATCTTTGGTCCAAATAACAGTTCGGGGGTTTCATCAGCTAAGTGCAAAGTGTCGGCATCATTTCCTATGTTTAAGATTTTCATAACCTAAGACTTATAGGAATTTGAGCTATTAGTTCAGTTAGGGGCATGTTTATTTTGATTTTAGCAATTTCCCCTTCGAAATTGAAAGGTACTTGAGTTTTTGACATGTTTGCATTAGCTTTTTCAGCCATTACCTTCTCTACTGATCTGTCCTTTTGATTTTGATGTGGAGCTTTGTTCAAGATGGTACTTTCAGGAATATTGGTGGAAGTGCTGGCACAGTTTGGGTTGATGTTTGATTGGCTAGTTTTGTCTTTTTTTAGATCAGTTTTCTTAGCCATAACATTAACATTGTCTACTGGTTTTTTAAGAATAGCTTCAGGAGTTTTCTTGACAGAAAAATCAAAGCTGTTCCTTTTTAAGTTTTCTTGGTTTTTTTTCAATTTTTCTTACTTCTGAGATCATATTGCCTATGGACTTCCATTATGGAATTTTGTAAACCAATTTCAGGGTCTTCGGAATCTTCATAGTCAATCTCATCTTGGTATGAGGAGAAGAAACCTTGTTCTTCTTCCGTGAGATAAACCTCACCCTCACTGTCAGAGCCTATCAAGTTTATATGATTTTCCTCAATGTGTTCAATGTATATTTCTCCTTCATCAAGATAATTATCTTGGAAAGGAGTCATTATTTGTTGATCATTTTCTCTTGGTTTGTTTTGGGGTGGGTCCCTTCTAAAGTTTTGATTCCGGTTTCTGGTTTGGGGGTTTGGTTGGTTGTCCCTAGGAGGTGTTCTATCACTGATACTTATTCTTTCCATCATTCTTTCTATCATTCTTTCGATTTTTCTTTCAAGGTTGTCTATTTTGGCATCGTAAGATGATGTAGAGGGAAAGGTTTCATCTCGGTATGTGACCCTCTTTTCTGATCTTAGCCTAGCCCTCTTCTTGGCAAGGTTTTCTTCCGCACTAATAGCCCCCTTTCGCATTTCTTCTATAGTTGTAGGTTCTCTTTCTCTCAACTGATATGTCATATCTGGATCAAAACCTTCCAGAAATTTCGCTAGAGCTAAGCTGGGTGGAGGTTTCATGTTAGCAGGGAGAGCGTTATAGACACTGTTGAATTTGGTACAATAATCTTGAACACTTTCTCTTGTGTTCCTCTTAAGAGCATTGTATTCAGAGAGGACTTGAAGTGGGTTTTTCTTGATTTCCCATTTGTTTATGAAAGTTTGATATAATTATGGGAGATTATGTATGCTATGAGAAGCTAAGCCTTTAAACCATTTTTTAGCTTCGCCTCCCAGGCTTTGGGCAAACATTCTCATCTTGATAGTTTCCTCATCTAATTCCATGAAATCAAAAGCATCGTTCATTCTATCTACATATTGTTGGTTAGTAGTGGATTTAGCCCCAGTGAAGTGTGGGATCTTAGACTGATAGTCATTTGGCAAAGGTGCCAAAGGCTGAGGTAACATTAGGGGTGCGTACCATGCTGCCATGATGGGTGGTACTGGTAAATTTACAAGTGGAGGATTTGGTATGTGAGATGAAGTGATTTTCATAGTGGTGTTGTGAGTGGGAGTGTTAGAGGTGCTTGGAGCGGCAAACTGATTTTGAGTAGACTTGTGATGGAAATAGTTAAAGTGGTGAAGAAGCTGAAAATCAGGGGGAGTGGTAGGAGATGCTTCTTCGCTAGAACTCTGCTGCAATTCTAAGGGTTCAACATTGGGATGATCAAAGCTAGGTTGTGACTTGGTTCTAAAAATATTTCTAGTATGGCGCAAGTCAAAAGTTTGGTCTAGCAAGGATGTATTCAGGTACAGAGCTTTCTCTATGAAGGCTCCTATCGGTAGTTAAATCACTAGTCTTAGAATTTTTCCACAAAATATTTTTTGGGTCATCAACTATGGTAGGAGGATTGGGGTCCGGATGAGATTTGGTATAAATTCTTCGTGAATCCAGATTTCAAATTCAAACTTTAGAGAGGCTGAAAGTTATGAATGCTTTCAACAACTTGTTTTCTCTAAGTTTTGTCAAACTAGCTCAGTGTATGGTTAAGACTTCTTTAGAATTTTCAAGGCTGTTTGTAAGGCATTCTTATAATAGTTTATGGAAGCTTATCAAAGTTTTCAAAAGGCCTACTGGAGGCTAGTGGAGTCGCCAGGTGGATATTTTTGGTTTTTTTGAGGATATATTGTCTATGGTCCACCACAAAAATAATACGAATAGTCAATCTAAAAAAGAAATGTTTTTGTGAGGTTATTTTCTGAGTTTTCAAGGTACAGTCTGATTTGTAAGAGTGTCCTAAATTTTTTTTCAGCACTTAGCTAAGGTGATGAAACAAAGAGAGTTTACTCTAATGGATTTATCAGTTGATTTTATGATTTAATCTTGAAGGACTAATGAGTCTATCACAGTTTACTAGACAATCATGAAATCAAAGAGTATTTTACCATAATCGCCATTATGTTGGTGTGGCGATGAGGTAGATGATAATCATTGAATATTCTCGAGCCAAGGGATTTCTGAATTTCTAAGGTATACTTAGTTTGTCACTAACTCAGAAAAGTCCCATCGTGACAGCCATTATGTTAAGTGGTGATGAGGTGGCTCAATAGTATAGTGTGCTTAGTTCAAGAGGGGCTATCCGTGAGTCTTGAGAGATGTTTAGATTGAGATGAACTCAGAAAAAATCATTGGAGTTTTACTGAGCTTGTGAGAGGTATTTAAAACTATGTACTCAGAAAATTCCCACCGTGATCACCATTATGTTAGGTTCCCTTGATTTGGCAGATTGACGGACCAAATGACGGAGTAACATCAAACCAATCTTTGGAGCCCTAGGACCTAGCCTTCCTAGACTGAGAGAGGGCTCTCTCTAATGAAGCGAAGAATGTGAGCTTGTTCGCTTAGATGTTTAGATTTTAGGCTAGTTGTTAAGTGTGTTTGTTTGTTTGTTTTTTAGTTGTTTGGGGAAAAATGATCAAGTGGATCCAAATAGAACAAGAAAATGAGATCAAATTGGCTATGGGGTCAAAATCAAGCCAATGATGTCAAGACAATGGGTGGGGTGTACTGCAGGGCCAATTTAGTATAGCGAATGGATATTTCAGATGGTTTATGAAGTGAAATGAACATCAAGTTTGTGCGAAACGAAGGGATCTTAAGCATAAATAGTTTGGACAGCAAGTATTCATGTGGTAGGGATAACCATTAATCACCATGAATCAAACTCAAACTCAAAGATGCATAAAATAAAAATTCAAGTGACACATAGAAGTATAAGACCCTTTAACTGTCAGAAAATCACCTTTAGTGTTTGAGAAAACATATAAGACAAACCAACAGCTCAAAATGTGGAAAGAAAATTCCTAAGCAACACATTAAAACTAATGAGAACTTTGAAATGAGTCTGCAAGTATATGGCAGAGGGCAAGATCGAAACAAGACCTCTCTAATTTAACCCAAACATTCAAAATTTCAAAGGATATTTCTTTAATGAGGTTTAAACAGCTACAAGTAAGCAGTGCATACCATAAACCAAACAAGATAGCATGTCATATTAATCATTAAGGAAATAAAAACAAGTTCTTAGTGGACCAAAGGGAAGTTAAGAATCCTTTGACATGGCTAAGAAAGATGGAAACATAGAAGTTGTAATAAATCAGGAAATTTGATAATCCTCAATGGGCATACGTCAAACCATTCTTTACTGACCTACAACAAGCAAGAAACATGGATACATATGTGGAAAACTGAGAAAACATAACTGAAAAGGAGTACAATACCATTTTCCAAGCCATGTAATCCTACACATAGATCTTCTCCATCATCAAGGCAAGCAAGTCAAGCTATTCACTCCATAAGACAAGTGTGATCATCAAAACTCATAACATATATTGCTCTAAGCTCAGTCAAGTTCTTAAGCTCTTCAAAGTCCAGCTTGTATATCAAATCTTCAACCATCAATATTACAATGATTCTCCATAATTTATATAGGAGAATGAGAAGATAAGCTTCACAAAAATGACTAGAAGCTCATAGGCTAAAAACAAATATCTAATTTTTTCCTTGAGGCTTTGCAAAGCCCAAGGCACAAAATATCTTCTAAATATCTTAAAAATGCTAAAAATGGAAATTTATTTGACTTTTAACCACTGAAAATGGCTAAAAATGGCCTAGCGCACATTTGGATAAGCCACTTCAGAAAACTGATTTTTTGACAAAATGCTACAGGAACATAGCAGCAGAAAATTCCCTGTTTTGCAGACAGCTTTTGAGGGACCTCCCGATGTCAAAACGAGGCTCGTGATGGCTCGTTGGAAAGCCCTGGATGTCTAGTTTCTGAAAATACTTTATTCTCCACAAACGGATCAATGGAATTCAGTGAAAAGCTGACCTGAGTGGAAAAAAACTAGAAATTATCCCTTTGCTGATATGAGAGGCAAAAAGTCAAAAAATCATTGTTTTTCGCCTCTTTGGGGGATCAAAACTCATCCTTTGGATCTGAAATTTTTTGAGTAGATGCCCTTGAATATAATTCATCCAATGATACCACTTTCAACTTCTGAGGATGCTTCAAACAAAAATGGCGATGCCCACAAATTTCTACAATTAGGCCCAAAAATGTCAAAAAACAAAAACTTGTCGAAATTTGCCCAATTTTGGTGAGCAAGACCTTCATGGGTTTTTATAAACCTGTAGAGAAGAGGAGGCCAAGATCTCAAGCTTTGATGTGATTTTCCCCACTTTTTCTACTGGGCGCCTCTTTCGAGCTGCCTTGAGCTTTTCTTGTATAACCTTCAATTTCCTTCGGCCAAATTGGTTTAGCTTTTTGTAGTGCCCGGTCATTTTATTTTGTAGGCTCAAGTATCTATTAGGTCTTTCTAACTTGTCCTCCAAATTTTTATTTTCCCTTTCAAGCCATGCTTCTCTATTATCTTCTATTTCTTGAGTGAGTAAAGAAGTAAGAGGAAATGATCGGACAAGGGTTGCCTCTTCTTCTTTCTTTTTCTCCAAAGCTCTCTTGAGACCCATAGTCCTAGGCCTCTTTCTCCTTGGCTGTTCTTCCTCTTCAGTATAATTGAATTCACCCATAATATCTTCAAGCTTGGTTTGTGCTTTGGAGGCCTCCCTTTGATATTTGAAAGCTTGAGCCTCAAATACTGCCATTTGACCACTCATTTGCTTGTTTTGCATCTATAGGACATGGATGAAGTCTTTTGAGCTTTCTAGATCAGCTTGTAGATCATGAATTTGATATTCTCTGTTTCGCAAGAGAGCCTCAAGGATTCTTATTTCATTGTCACTATCATCACTGTTTATCTGAATTATATCAAACTCTATTTCCTTCTCATGACTACTTTCCTCCTTCTCTTTCCCCTTGCCTTGGATAGACTTCTTGGTCTTCCTCTTCTTTGGTAATTCAACTCTGCTCTTTTTAGGCAGTTTGCCTCAGCTTCTTAGTGCTCTTGTGACATTGCTAGTCACTGCTGGAATGGTATTTTTCTTTGCTGCCCTAGTGTTTCTAGTCTTTGTCACCTTTGGAGGAAGAGTCATGGCCCCTTGCCTAGGAGAGGCAACTAGCACATGCTCTTGGCTGTGTGGAGGAGAAGAAGGAGGAAATTCACCTATTTGCACTTGCTCAACTTGTTCTTTTACCTTGTTGCTTCCATCATCATCTTTGTCACTATTTTCCTCCTTTTGAAGATTGCCTTCTTTGTTTTTATCACTGCTATGCTCATGGTCACTGATTTGGCCCCTTTGCTCTATGCTGCCCTCTTTAGAATGCTCACTTTTTGGTTTTTGATTGTCATCATCCTTGTCTGCTTGAGGGCTTTCTTGTTTTTCATCATAAGTGTCCCTTTGAGGACTATCATGACCTTCATCATAAGTATTTTAGCTGCCACTTTGTATGTCTCCTTGAGGGCTGCCTTGTCCTTTTCTGTCTCTAATTTCTTCATGATTGTATTGCTCTGTACCCTCACTGTTTTGTGCTTCATTATCATCATGCTCACTGCTGTGTGGGCTGCCAACATTTTCCTCTTTATGACTGATGTGCTTTGCATCAATTTGTTCAAGCTCTTCATCATTTCCTTCATTATGCTCACTGTCATGCTTAGATTCTTCATTTTGTCTTTCCTCATCACTTGTTTGCCTCCTCTCACTTTGCCTTTCTTCACTACTAGTTTGCCCTTTCTCTTCTTCACTTTCAATCATAGGAGATTTTTGTCCTTTAGGAGTGGATTTACTAGAAGAAGGAGAAACATGATGAGTGGATGGTGAGGAAGGAACATGAGATGAAGATGCAATGGCAAAATTGGGATGGGAGATGAAAGAGTCCCAAGAAACTCCCTTTTTCTCAAGTTGATGGAGGATGATGATCTTGATAAGGAAATGATGAAATAGGCAAGCTTGTTGTTGAGTGGAGGGCTTCTTTTGAATAGTAGAAGCCATCTTGTCAATGCTTCTATAGAGGAAAAAAGGTAGGTTTAGCAATTGAGTTCTTGTGAAGTGCATGAGAAGCCTGATATTATAAGCATAAACCCAAGAAAACCCCCCTTCGCATGTGAAATACTTCATGATGATTTTCATGAGAGGAGCATAGCTGGTCAACAAGTAGGAAAAAGGAAAAATAGCTGGGCAAGCATCCCGATGCTCTGGTTTTAAGAAGGGTTTGTATTGATTCAAATCTAGGTAGGTTTTCTTAAATCATTTTTCTCTGATATATGGAATTTTGGTAGCTCTGGAGACAGCTCTAGGAGAGAGCTTGAAATCTAAACCTGATAAATGAACATGCTTCCCTTGCAACCTTAAAGCAAATAAATGTGTCAAAGGAAGACGAATTTTCACTTCCTGAACCTTCTGGAAAAATTCCAAGCATCCTACTTCATGAAAGTTAAAAAGCACTGAAGGAGATTCATTCACTTCATGAGTTGCAAAAGGCTCATACCTTTTGTGATAACCACTCCTGCTATCTTTTTTAGTAGGCATTTTTCTTCTGATATTTTTCACTGACTTACCAAGGCAAAATTGTTTATATGACTTCTGAAAAGGGCCCTTAAACCAACACACCTTTTACTCTTTGAAAAATTAAGTCTGTCCTTAGTTAGCCAACAAGTTTGTTTAAATGAAACCAACTCTATTTGACTTTGACAATATGAACTCCTTTCCCTCAATTCACTGTTTTCTGTAGCTATTTGAAGCAAGAAAGAGGTTCCTTTGAAATCACTGTGTCTTTTGATATCACTGTTTTAAGGGATTGATTTGGAACAAAGACTGTACCCTTTGAAAAAACACTGTGTTCTCTCTTTGAATAAACTGTTCTTCTTTGATGATTATTGTTTCTCTAAAAAAAAAGACAGCCTCCTTGTCACTGAGTTTTTCAAACAAACTCTGTCTCCCTTAATGATCACTATTTTTATTTAAGTTTAGCAAACAAGTATTAGCTGAATGAAAGCAATTTCACCTCTTCAATACTGTGTTTGAGTAAAGAGGTTTTATAACAAGATATGTTTTTGGTTTTTGAAGAGAAATCTCCTTTTGTTTTTGACACAGAGACCCTTGCCCTCAAACACTGCCTTTTTTGAAATCTCTATTTTTTAAAGGTTAACACAACTCCTTTCAAACTGGTAACATTCTTCCTCCCAAATAGTATCTTCTTTGGCAAACACTGCACCTTTGAAATTAATGATCTTTTGTGGTTAATTGAAGCAAAAGGCACTCATGAAAGACATTGTTTTAAAATGCTCCTTCAAGCTGATTATGGGACCCTCTACAAACTCTCTTTTGTGTTGTAGAGACTGTATGAATCTTTAGCTATTCCTAGCACAAAAACTCTTTTAATATTGGCACATTTAACACTTTCTTTAACCATTGTTCATCTTTGAAGTTTGTAACCGAGCTCTTCCTTAAACTCAAACTTAGCTAGGAGGCAAGAAATACCTTTGAAACAATGAATTTGAGATGCCTTTTGAGTATCTATCCAATGGTCAAAGCACGTTCAAACTTGGTTGATTGGGCGGGCTCTGAATGCATAAACGCGCTGCGCCTAGGCTTGTCGGGTCGGCCCTAGGTGCCTGACATAGGCGTGCCATGCGTGTCTACAGGCGTGTTGCGCCTTTTATAAAAATACACAGAGTCTACCTACAGGCACACCGCGCGTTGTAACAAGTGTGCCGCACATAAAACAAGCTTCAATTTGTGACTTGATTTCGTTTCTCTTCTTCAACAAATGTGCAAAAAGACAAATGAACTTGTTTCCTTGGGCTTTTATAGCTTGTGAGGATTTTAAAGAACTGCCCCCTCCCTTTGAAACTATTAGTAAAAACACTGTTTATATGAAGTGAAAGGTGTGTTAAAATTATGACTTGGACCATTTTTTATAAAAGAGTCTATCACTAAACCACCTTTGCATAAGTTGATTTACGGTGTAACTCTTGGAGAGCTGTCCCTATGCCATTTTTATGAAATAGGCCATGGTTTGAAGTTTTCCAATATTAACTGCCCTTTTTGAAGGGGTTCTATAAACAGTGAAAGTTTTCACCCTATTATAATGTGCTCTCTGTCCTTTGACTGATCTGAAAAGATGGCTTTTGATGCTTTCCTTTCATTTATAACCTGGAGGGAGTTTAGCTTTGATAAATCATAATGAATTTTTCCAAAAGCAAGAATTCCCTTTCCTCACAAGTCATCTAGGTGGACTGTCTTTTCTAGTCAGTTGCAGAGGCCACTTTAAAAGCAAGCTTGGTTAACCAATTTCACCTCCTTGGTCATTTAGATAAAGCTGCTTCTAGTTAAACATTATTACTCATGATTTGTCCTTTGAAGGAAGGCTTTTGTAAACATAAGAAATAGAGACCTTTGGCACCCTTATGTCACTGTGTGGTTTTTAAGTGAAAAAGGTCTTCAAACTATAAAATTTCATTTGCTCCACTGATTTTCACCCTTGTCTTTCAATAGGAAAATTGCTCAAACACCATATGAAACACTACTGATGCATCTTTTGTTCATCTCTTTGGAAGGAGGTGATTCACAGTTTCTGAAGTCACTTAAAACACCTTAACCCTTTGCTTTTAAATGAAGGAGGTTTTCACTGTGCTTTTAGCCATCTGCTCTTCTACTGGAGGAGGTTCTCGCTGTTGTTTTAACCATCTGCTCTTTTACTAGAGGAGGTTATCACTGTGCTTTTAACCATCTAATTTTAATGAAGGAGTTTAGTACTGTAGATATGACATTTCATCTTTTTTCAAAACTGTGTCATCTTTCTGCAATCATATGTCCCTGCTGGGTATCATATCAAATGGGCAACAAGGCGAAATTTGACATTTTGTTTTATGAGACATGGTTTGAGATATATATCCTTTGTAAAATATCCATGTGAACCCTTAAACCAGAAGCCATGTGAGTTGTATATGTAGAGTATTTGCTTGCTAGAAATTATTGAGTAACCTTCCTTTGATTGTGCTTTCAGGGGTACCTTGAAATTTCTCTTTGACTAATGTTCTTATCTCAGGCTCAAGGCAACATAGGAAGCAGTTGTCTTCTTATGTCCTACATGATGATGCCCTTTTGGATAGATTATGCAGCACTGCTTTTGGAGGAGATACTGGAACACTACTGATCAACATCATTTAGTATTTTGTATTTCATGTGACTTGGAGAATGACCTCTGCTCTTTAGGCAGCTGTTGGATTTAAAACATGTACTCTTGCTGCTCTTTACTTTACAACTCTCCATCTATTTTACTGATGGAAAATATCTTCAACATGAGAGACCTATTTGGACTTGTCCCTCTGCTTTTATTTGCATACTGTTTATCATTCAATTATACCCCTACAGAGATGTAAAAACATATGACTTTGAACCTTGGAGAGCTCATTTAGTATTTTGAGGAGATTGCGCCTGAGCGAAGCATACTTCATCAGATAATGAGTAACATTATATTTCCATGATCTGGATCTTTGTGAACTTATTCCGACATGAGACAAAGTGACCTTTTAGTGGTGTGTGACCTATGGATGAAGCAAGACTTGTTTTTGCAAAATAGGAACTAATTCAAGGCTGACTGGTACTAAATAGAGGCTTTTGGCTTAGGATGTCTTAGCCAAGGAAAAACTCCCTAAACACCACTAACTAACTTAGGAATAGTCTTGATTAGATTTTCAAATGACAAGATGACCAGGGATAGGGTTGCAGACATATTGTCAACCTTTGGATAGGAAATTGCTTGAGAAACAAGGGTAAATGATGGCAAATGATTTATAGCTATGATAACTATAGACATGGTTACTTTGCTGAAACCAGATAGGGCCTGTCAACTGGGATATTTTCTCATCATAGAATGACAGGAAGGAGTAGGAGGAAAAAATTTATTTTGGGGTGTTTTCTAGATGACAGATTTGACAGTTTTGAGATCAGCTTCTAGAAAACTAAGCTAAGGAAACTAGTCATCAGCAACAGGTGAAAAATACTGATGAATAACACCTACAAAACAACCTTTCATCATAGGTATTATCATCCATCATAAAACCTAATTCAATAAGATCCATACCAAGATATCATCTATCTCATATCCATCAATATTCCTTTCTGTCCACTTATATGAACCAAATCTTTCTCAAAACACACTTATCCTATATTTTTTGAAATAAATCCTCCTTAGTTCACTTTCCTAAGTCAAAATTTCTTCAAAATCTCTTCAACATATCGGTTTTGTATTTTGTTTAAGAACATATCAATTTTTACAACTTTTTTGCAATCATCCTAATTTCCACAAAAAAAATAGATTCCTATTTTTGTAAACTCAGAATAACAACAAACCTCTCGATTCTCCCAGAAATTAAAACTCTACAAGAAATTTGAATTCTAGAAATTGACCTATGTAACTAGTGGAAATTTCTTCATCCATAATGTGCTCCTTTCCTTTGTACACAATTAGGACATCTACAACCATGATTTATATTTTGATTGCGCTAAATTCCTCTCCTTTTAGCGCAATCAACACATTTTAAGTGCTCTTCCTTGCTATTTTCTTATGTCTAGATTATTCAATTTTTCCCTAGTGTGCAATTACCCCTTCAGTGAATGCACTTTTATCCTTTCATTTTGTATATTCCTTCCTTTGTGCATAGATGATCGGAATTTGGATCAGGGCCTAAAATTAGCTAAAATTTCAAAGTGCTCAAAATTTCTTCGAACCTGAATGACCGAATAGAGTTCATCGCCAGGATTTTGGCGCAACTTGTTTCATGAAAATCCGAGTTCGTATGACTGAGTTATCAACTGCTGTTCGTTTTCCAAAATAGGCAAAAAAGGAGCAGAACATGTATAGTGTTGATGTGGCAGGTACAGTTAGCATTGCAAGAATATTCTCCAAATTGCATCCAGTGACATTGTGACAAGTGTCGTCTTTAGATTCTCCAGATGGGTTAAGTGAAGAAAGAAATTTCCCAATGACCTCCAATTCTTCCTAAGTTGGAATTTGAATTTTTTTTAAGGGTTGGAGTATAACCCAACCAAAGGGCGCCACGCCTCCTCTCTGGTGGGCCATCTCTCAACCTTTGAAATTGAGTTATATGTTACATCAAAGTTTTGAACATTAGTTATATGGTGGACTCGTTTTAATAATATATATATATATATATATATATATATATATATATATATATATATATATATATAGTTCCAAACCCACATTTCAGTGAGATATCACTAACTTTGGAGGAGCCACTACACAAGTTTGGAGGAGGCTTCAAAATGGCGGAGGAAGTTCCATTATGGCGCGGTGTAAAATTTTATGGCTGAGCGGGGACTAGAACCCCTGACCTCCCACCTGCAAACCGAGCGCCTTACTATCTCCACTACTGGGTGTTTCTTACCCATACAGTCCTGCACATAAAATTAAATTAAAGCTTCCTGACCGTTTGGGGGTTGGAGGGGGCCAGCCTCGTGGGCCAGCCCTCTCCCCATGTGGCCATAAGCAGAAGACTGGGTGCCAAGCCAAACGAAACCGACATAGACTAATTGTGTTTTAATTAAGTTAAGACGTGTTATTATGAAGTTAACACGTCATTAGCGCATAAAACACAATTAAATTTAAAACTGTCTTATCCGTCTGCTAACCTAGGATTAGCACTAATTAATCTGACATTTAAATTGGCAGAAATTTCGGAGGCCGCACCAATTTTGGAGGGTTTTCCAAATTTGGAATGTTAACTGGCATATTTTCCATTTTTGGAGGAGAAATTGGGGCAAAGTTGGTTTTGGTCATAGCTCACTCAATTTTCGACCAAATTGAGCTCAATAAAATTAATTCTAGGCTAATTGGCATGTTGGGAACTCAATGAAGCAAGTTGCAGAGGTAGAAAAGGTCATCTATAGGTTTTTTTGTGCATTTGAATATTTTTGAAGGCAAGGGCCGCCAGGTGTTGGGGTCATTTCCAAAGCATCCGGAGTCCAAATTCAACAAATGACTAGTAATTTTTGGGAGATTATGATGTTTTAAACTCATTGGAACAGGTTCCAAGAGGTTCTGAAGATTGTAATAGAAATTTGAGCACACTTGAAGCTAATACAAAGGTCACACTATGAAGTTGGACCAAGGAGATGTAGCCCAGGAGGGGTGAACTCCTTTATCAAAATTATCTGTGTTAAGCTATGTTATGTGTGTTTGATTTGTTTAATATTTCTTCTATTTTGTCATTTAAAATTATGCTTTTTAAGCTTATGAAAAACTCATAATTTCACTAAGTACAATGTTTTCCAAACTCATAATTTCACTAAGTACAATGTTTTCCAATCACATGCTCATAAACAAACTCATGAAGGATAAGTAAAACAAAGCAAAGAAAATTTTATATCTGAAATGAAACTAGGACAACAATAACTAGCATTCATTTTCAGATCAAGTTGGTATCAGAGCACAAGGTTGCTTTCTTTTTTTACTTGAAGGGTTTTAATAGTGAAAATTTACTGATGCTTACAAGATTGATATTGCTAGAGGAGAAGGGAAGCTACTGATAGCTAGTCCTGGAGTTAGGACAAGAAGGAAGAAGGTTGAGAAGGTATCATCCTTACCCAAAGGACCACTCAAGGCAACACTTGAAGCATAAGAGGACTTATTTGCATAAGCGATTGAAGTGATTGAAGAGATATAAGCTGCAGAGATTGAGCTTGAATATACAGCCAAAATGTCAGGCCATGACGGAAGTCATGAACATTATAAAGAAGAGAATGTTAAGAGGGAATTTAAAGAAATGAAAAATATGGTGAAAGAATTTTATGAAGCTTTGTGAATTGTTGTGAAGCTCTTTAATTAATTACATAATACATTGTGATGGAAATTCCATTAAGTGGTGATTCTAAACCATCCTCCTTTGTAAGACTCTTTGATAAAGAGATGAAGCAGGACTTATACATCATGAAATATATGGTGCAACATCTGTATGAAGATATGTGGGAGAACACTAAACTTCAAGAGAAGTTGGTTGCTATGAATAAAGAGAAGCAAGAAATTCTTCAAAAGATGCATGAGGTGGAGATTCAACTCCATGATGCCAAAGAAGCCTTAGCCAAGCATGTGCTTGAAGAAGAGGTAAATAATTCAAATTTTTCTTCAATTTCCTTTCAAGATAAATGTGTAGGTTCATTTTAAAAACACACTAGAGGAATATGGTCGAAATTGATAATGAAAATGGGCTATGAAGGTAAAGGATTAGGAAAACATGCACAAGGCATAGTTGAGCCAATTATGGTTGAGGAAAGGCCTAAGTATTTGGGTCTTGGCTATGGACAAATTTATGCATAAAGTTCTAAAGCAATGAAGGCACTTGAAATAGTTCCAGGAAGGACTTTTTTTGTAGGTTGAAACCCTCAAACATGTAAATTTTGTATTCAAGATGAATGCAATTGTTTGAAACCCATTTTGCAACAGGATGCTTGTAGACATGCAGCTTATGGTGAACAAGAGAGTTGTGATAGCTCTAAGGACATGAACATTGTTGTTGGTCTTCAAAACAGGGTTGGAACCTCTTCAAGTTCATCTTCTCAAGAAGGTGATTGTAAACATTGGAAAATCGTACAACAGAAGATGACATTAATTAATGTCAAGCCAAAGGATTTATAGGGCAGGAAGACATTATGAAACCAGGAAAGAATTTAAAATCTCTAAGGTTTTGAGAAAATCAAATTTTAAATAGCCTTAAAATTCTGATTGCATGCTTTATCCTTCAAGAAGAGTGCCTTCTGCGTGCCTTTTTGCCCGATAAGTGCGCATTCCTGAAAATGGAAAAATGTCGCTTTCTGGGACCACACAAAGCAAAGTACATTTACTCCTTACATGAAGCAGCCTAAGGACAGCCACGAAAGCCTCCTTAGACACTATGTGAGCATATAAAGGAATATTTAGAGCACACAATGGAATCATACCTCTCCCTTGGGACACCATCCACCATGTACCAAGGGAGGGAAGGAGGATTTGAAATCCCTTATATAAAGCCACCAAGAGATGAAGAATGGGTGATCACATTGTTATGCTGGCCAAAATTGCCCAAGAAATACTAGCAGTGTGTGACCCAAAGTTGGAGATAGAGGGGACTCGATTGTTGGCCACCCAAAAATCTCAATCCATCACAACAGAGAGAGAGGGAGACTTTATTAGAGGCAGAGCTTGGAAAAACAACATCCTTGCATTGAGACCTAGAACCATTGTCTAGGAGCCCTTTGGCAAGTGGGTAAAATTTCTTCTCCATATCAAACGTTTAATAAGAAGAGGCGAGCTATCGTTTGCATTATTATCGTTTGGACTCTCTTCAATATATTTTGTATATTTGTGTTTTAGTTTTTAGTTTAATTTGAGCATACATTCGCATATTGTTTCCTCTAGATTATATGCTTTTGAGCTCCACCACTTTCTACCTGTTACCAATAGTTTATAGGGGTAGACCACACCCCTTAAACTGGTGCAATTTCGTACACCCGTATGTCAAATCCACCACAACAGGATTGTCGACTCCACTAACATTTTACAAGTTTATGTGGTTGTGCCATCTCTTGCAGGAGACCTTTGTCTACGCTAGAGAGTGGAGATGATAGTCCTCTGATCCATCTTGTAGTCCCTAGATTCACTTGGAGTGACAGACTAAAGAAGGCAGCTGCTAATATTTTTTACTTGTAGGAATTTGTGTGCAGTTGTTTGTCACAGACGCGCAGTGCACATGCTCAGGGCTGACCTGCGCGTAGGAAAGCGCACCTGTCAGGGATTTTTGCGCGCAATTTACAGAATGAGATTTTTCTCCCTATATTCTACATTTTTCTACTTGTAGTGTGTTGGGCAGCCCCTAATGTATCTTCTAGCACTTGTGTTGATACCACACAGCTTTTGAGAACTTTCTTTTAGCTGCCTTCTGTAGGCTTAGAGTTAGTTTTGCTTCAAGTTGGTTTTTGAAAAAATCTTCACTAGTTTAAGTAGGGGGAAAATTAGCCATTGCATTTCGAACAATTTATGTTTTGCAAATTTTGGTATTCACACTTAGATAAAAAGTAAGTGGCCCAAGACCATGCATGCATAACTAGTTTTATTTTTTCTAGAGTATAAATTGTTTAGTTTAGTTCAATTTTTGCATTAGGAATTGCGGGACTAGGATTGAATTGTCAATTAGAGCGAGTAACCTCTGCTACCTTTGCACCCTCCAGTGATCCTAGGTAAGCATATCAATGCTCTGTATTTACAATTCGCCATCTCCCTTTAGTTAGTCACATAGATTAACTAGGAAAATTTGAAAGCGGCCCGTTATCAGCACATGTTTTCCATTTGAGCCAGGAACAATATAACATAGTTTAACTAGGGGATTTTTGTAAAGGATCATCGATATCCATATGTTCAAACTATGATCTTGTTCACCTTATGCTCACACACACTCACCCACTAAGCAAAGGAAGACACCTAAAACTAACTTAACCAAACTCACTAAATTATCCCCACATGGGCCACAAAAAAATTTATAGTTTAAGTTAGGATCAAGAAGGTAGGCATCCAATAAGCCACCTTGATCATACTTCACATTGAAACATAGAATTTTTGTATTTAGGGAGCTTCAAATCCACCTATCACCCCATGGAAAAGAAAACCCGAGTGTGGTAGAGACCCGATTTAGAGGGGGTTAGGCTTAGGCACAGTGCATGCTGTATCAGTTGGGGCTACCTGACTCGGCTGATACTTGGTACTATTAGCTGACTACCAAGAATCCCAAGACTCGAATGCTCATGTGGGATGGTGGTTCTTAGTGGCCAACAACTAGAGCATCCTTTACCTTATAGGTGACGGTGCAGGCAAGCGCCAGACCCTCTACCCTTACCTTGGTGGATTCCCTTTGGCTGACTGGGGGCGTCACCAGCTCTTACGAGACGTTGTGCTAACACTCGTAAGAAATATTCTCAAGGCCCAGTTAATTTTGAGTGTGTGAGGACACATAGGTCTTCTAGGATTTTGAGTATCATTTGCAAACAAACAAAAACCATCTTTTTTCTTGATTGATCACGTAGATTAATTTAAAGGGAAAATTTATTTTATTTTCGCTTTGTTTTATGTATGTGGCCATAAATTTTCTTTGATCATAAACTCTATCCTCTCAAATTTTTCCAAAACTGAACCTGGTTGACACCCGAACGGTCCCAAGGGAACCTCATCGATCCAGGCGTCTTTTGGACCTCCCCCCATTTCAGGGAGGGGTTCCAGGTCTTTCGCCATTCAGGCGTCAAAGACAGAACACTGCCACTGTCATTGGTTCATCCTTTATTGGAGAAACCATAGTTGGGAACCCTAATTAGTCTCCCAACACCACACCACACACCACTCCTCCCTCGACCCCTAGGGGGCAGAGGAGTGCATCCCATTTGGGAAGCTAACTTAACACACATCAAGTTACGTCACAGACTAACCCTCGTTATAACCAGAACTTCGTGTCTTCACACATTGCAAGGGTGTCAACCTCCTAGTAACCTTTCTTAGCTTCGTTGAATCTACTTGATTTAACCAAGCTAACGAATGACCCCATTGCACACGATCCTACATGGCCTCCCATGCCCACAAAGCTCCCTTCGGATATACCAAAATTTGAAGGTAAGAAAGCGGAAGACCCAGGTAATCATGTAATGACCTTTCACCTGTGGTGCTCATTGAATAGTATCATTGATGACACTATCCGATTGAGGCTATTTCAATGCACTCTTACGGGAGTAGTCACGAAGTGGTACATGGAGCAACCTCCTACTTCACATGGAACCTTTAGCGCCCTCGCTACCACATTCCTCACATATTTTCACTTACCCATTCACCATGATTTGGGAATGGAGTTACTGACTCATTTTAGACAAACCCCCACCATCCATATCTTATACCATCTCCATGAAAGGAGGAGACGTCATAGTTTATGTAAATCTAAACTAGATGATTGGGTCCTCCTATATTTATTCTTGAAAACTTTGACGGAGAAGATTTCAAAGGATGTGGTGCAGCAAAACCCCACATTTGAAGAGGATGCAATGAGTAAAGCCAAGAAGCTCGAACTGATTTATACGCAGTCAGGATACATTTACAACATCCCGCCTAACGCCCCGCGCCTGCAAAATTATCAAGAATTTCCAGGCGCGTCGAACTTTGCAGATGGATTAATAGGGTCAATGACCCAAGGTTACCTAGGCAACAGTAGTCAAAATCCCGGTTACGCATATATTTCTACTCAGAACATGCCTCAACCTGGATTTTAAAGTCATCATATGCCTCAGAAAAATTTGACTAATAGGGCGGAAGTGTATCACCAAGGAGGACCCTATCCTCTGGCTGAGGAGACCAAGTACGCAGAAATAAAAACTGATGGAAGAGCTCCCCTCCAACGGCCTGGTGCAAACAAGGGACAGTGTTATGCTCAGTCCCAAGCACACGACCCACCTGCACAAACCAACGCACAGGTGAACTTTGTGTAGCTGTCCCAAAATCAACCACACCAATATAACTAGGAGAAATACCCTCCAAATGTGGTTAAAAAAAAAGTCAAAAAACAAGCCAAAAGGGAACCCTTGAAAGGGGGGCAGCAACCAACAACGCCCACCACGGTCTCAGGTTGGAGGCAACTCCAACAGGAATCAGAACCATGATCCAAGAAATTCCCAATGGCAAGGCAAAAGGCCACCTCTACGAACAAACGATTCTTGTTCAATATGTAGTGAGTACGAGCACTATACTCACCATTGTCCTGATCTCCCTAAGCTAAAAAAGCTTCAGAGTAACCGAGGAAAAGGAGGATCTTCCCAGCAACCTGCTATTATGTGAGAACCAATCCCAAACCAAGGGACGGTAAGCACTCACCAGCAAGACCCAGACGATTTCGAGAAAAGTAGTCATGAAATCTAAATGACTGGGAAAGAGATGTTTTTCCAAACACAGCATCGCAATTACGACACCCCACCAGACAACACTATGTCAGGGGCTATTACTAGTGCGCCAACTGCACCTTTGACCATTTCAAAGATGCCTATAGAGCCATTGCCAAAGATGGAAAAGGGACCTAATAGGCGAGCATGTAACTACACCAAAGCGGCCCATAATTATAGCATCATGGAAGATTTAGCTCAATCACCTGCTGCTATGTCTGCGTTGGAAGTACTGTAGTCGTGCCCAAAGCAAGAAAAGCCCTACTTTCCGCATTAAGCACTATCGACCCTGCCAATATGCACCTGATGGATTTTGACTTAGAAAAAGCCACCCCTAGGCTTCCTTCCATGATCTCCTTACAGATACCAGTGTCGGTCCAAAATATCACTATTCACCGTTGTGTCATAGACGAGGGTGCATCGACATGCATCATGTCAAAAAAGGTTTGGCAGAAGTTGGGTTCTCTCGAACTAAAACCCTCAGTCATAACGCTTCGAGCATAGGATGGCTGTCCCTCGACCCCCGTCGGCCTCTACCAAAATGTGCCAGTCTGCTTAGCCGGAAAGATGGTCCACATAGACATTGAACTCTTGGATGCTCACTTGGATTACAATATACTTCTCGGGCAGAGTTATATGTATTCCATATCTGCCATAGCCTCCTCTCTCTTCTGCATTATGATGTTACTGCACGAGGATCACATCATTACTGTAGACCAAATGACACACAACGAGAAGCGTCCCCTAACGAACACGAATGTAATTCTAACCTATGTAGATATAGCCTTGGATGGTCTTTCACGATACCAAGAATATGGCCCTGGCCAATTCAAACCATCGTCCACTCTAGGGTCATTCCTAGGAGATCCTCCCATTATCCTTGAAGCATCGCCCGATGCCAGAGGGGCCCCGGTGTGCATGATGTCCACATCAAGCACCGAGGCTAGTCAAGACACAAACTCAAGCAGTAACGACATTGAGGCATCAGCCACGACAACCTCTCTAGCCTACGCCGCCTCCCAAACCCCTTTCCTCTATCCCCCAGCTGGCTCCGTCTCCCAGCAGGTTTTGGAAACACTGGTATTACCCAAAATATCGTTGGAGTTCCCAGTTTGGTACCTCATTCCCCCTTCTGGAACAGGATCCACCAACGTTACTGCCACAGGGTTAAAGCCCCTCAGTCCCGAGGAGCCCCCACCTACCCAAGAAATGGTCGAGACCACCCCCGCAAAGGAAGTCCCCATTGCGAAACCGGTAATCACGGCCAAGAAAACTGAAAATAGAGGAAAGAATATGGTGACACCCCCGATTCAAAGGGTATCACTAGTCTCTGCCATATGCGACGTTATAGGCCATCTTACCCATATATGTCTGGAGTTGGACAAATTAAAACCACTCCTCGGCTCCGAAGTAGACATCTAGATTTCGCATTCCCATAAAAAGGAACCTACCACCAAAAGTAAAGGCAAAGTGTTGCATACCAATCACGCATGTGCTCTCTGTGGAAACTATGAGCACTATACCCACCATTGTCTAGAGATACCACGACATAAGGATGCCTTACATGCGATCGAGCGATCCTATCAAGAAGATCCCTCCATCCAGTCTGCCGGCAATGAGCCTCGTACCATCCTATACTTACAAGAGGAAAATAGGATTGTAGAAAGGCCCCCAGTAATGTCCATTATACATTGGACGCTATGCGATAAATGTGGCCACTACCTCGAAGAGTGCGCAGCCTTGGAGCTCATTCACAAATGGTATCCAATTGAAAGGGTTTACTACGTGGGGCTACGGGCAGCACAATTCACATGCTCGTTATGCACCGACAATCACCTTTTGGAGGATTGTCACTACATACCTCGCTTCTAGCTAGCCATTGCTAGCCTCTGCTCAGCCATAGTCCGCCTTTCCCAAGAAGGCAACATGGATATCGAGTCCACAGGCTGCTCCATGACCCAAGCAGATGAGATGAGTGCATCTATCATGTTCATGACAGCCAAAGAATGGCCCAGCAGGGAACCCCTAGTTACCCCCAACCGCACTTCGTAGTGACAACCAACCTGTACATCATCCAAAAAGACAGACCATGCAATCATCCACTGCCCTGATTTAGCAGCCTTCCGGCGCTGGTTCTCCATTAGACCTCAAACTAAACTCGACAGAACCTTCATATCAAGGATATTTTGCCTGATATGTCAGGGTAATCATTATGACCAACATTGTACTTATGCCTTGCAAATTCGTCCCACTATCGACATGATTAATGCCATAGAGAATAGACATGATGATCTCTGGGAATGACATAAAAGGTACATAGCCGGGTCAATGTCCCCACCTCCGAAATGGTGTATCAAGCTTGATAAGACAACACACCACCAAAGAATAACCTCGGCCAAGCCAAGGATAACATGCGGCCTATATGATCGGAATGATCATCGAGTCAACCAATGCAGAGAACTCAAGCCCCTTGTAGACAGTCTCTGCATAGTCTCTTCTCTCCCTCAAAAACTTCTCTCTAATCAAGAGAAGATCACGCGCACTTATTTCCGGATTTTCTCACACTTTCATCATACGTTTAAGTGTGTACATCTCCCCAAGCTGAGGGTGGCACGAGCTGCGTTAAGTCTACACTCCACCAAAAAGATAGACACATCTAAGCCAACGATACAGAAATGGAGACAGAAGAAAACCTCTTCTACATCTGACCCTTTCCAAGCATCCACGTCAGGAACAACGAGTATCATAGAATCACACACTATCTACTCCATTGGCTCAATGATACCATGCACCATATGCACTGGCCAAAATCACGCACCAGAGTCATGCCCGCTAATGGAAACATTCAGGCACCTCTGTGACAGGCACAATTTCCACCTACCAGAAATCGCCCATTCTAGCGGGGAACCCAACCTTGTGCCCATACAGAATCCCATTACAAAGATTCTTCCCTTGCCAAACGCCGATGATACAATCCACCATATACAATTTGTATCAGCTCATATTGGCGATAGGATTACTGCCTCATCCCCATCCCAGGATTTCCATCATATTCCTGTTGCAAAAACCATGGTACCTTGCGCTTTTGCATTGATTTCCACAAAATCCCAAATTTACATACTGCCATTGAACTCCTCAATGACACTCAGCTTCTGGAGTAGTGCCTAGTACAACTAGAGCTTGTCGACGAAAATCGATGATAGTCACTGCAACATAACGAGGCCCACAAGAAAAGGGTTAAAGCATCATTCGACCGCCACATCACCCCTCGCTCATTCACCGAGGGAGAATTATTCCTCCGCTATGATGTCGCAAAAGAGGCCTTAGGGCTAGGAAAATTCAAAACCTTGTGGAAAGGACCCTATATCATCAAACACTACCTTTGACAGGGGGCATACATCTTGATGGAACTGGACAAGACTTGCCTCACTAACCCCGTCAATGGCTTTTACCTCAAGAAGTTCTACCCATAAGGGCCCCAACAACCCTTTCCCCTAGAGTTAGAGTACACAAAAACCCACCCACTCAAAATTTTTGACCCAAAGATTTAGTTAAAAGTGCTCAAAGTATCACCATGGATCACCAAAACGAACTCAATTCCGGATTTACTAATGGAGCATCAAGATGGTCCCAAAATTTAGCCGTCGCTGCCTAGGTCATTTACCGCCCTGACTGATCACCACTGTGTTCAAATGGCATTTGTATCAGTTCAGAAATTAGGCATTATATGATGTCGTCATTGGACTTATGTGCGACGCCCTCCATCGGGGCGTTCACCATATTCATATCTACCTCAATTCCCAGTTAGTAGTATCACAGCTAAACCAAACATTTGAGACAAGAGATACACATTTGTTTAGAAAATATTTGTGTGCCAAAATATTAAGCAGAAAATTTGATTACATTACATTTTCACATGTACCAAGGAATCAAAACCAAACAGTTGATTGCATAGCTAACAATATCCTAAAATGGAATGCATCTCGAATAAAACAGCATTCATAAAACCAAAAATATAGGCATCCATCAGCATAACAAAACACAAAAGCCGAAGCAGGTGATACATCATGTAGAGCCGCAAAAAACATCTCTCATATATATATCAAAAAATATATGTATCTGAGTACAAAAATAGTGTCGTTGGTCCATTGGCCAGCCCAAAGATACAAAAGTCATCAAAAATAATGGAAGCATCCTCATAATGGATGCTTTCCCTGTGTAAAAAACTGCACTATGGGGACCCACCACTGCTCTTAGTACCACCACCGGAGCTGTTGTTGCCATCGCAATCGCCACCCGACGTAGAGTGGGCCGATAATCCCTCTCAAGAGCCATCACTATCTCTAACCAAACCTCCTCGAGGTCGTCCATGAAACCTCGAGTAGGCATACCCTGGGTCAAGCGGTCCACTCGACCTCGGAAGTCCTCACGAGCAACCACCTGAGCTATCAGTACTTCATTGCATGCCTTAGTCGCATCAGCACGAGCTCGCTCGGCTGCAACCTTTGCTGCAGCCGAGTTTCTACCCTCACAAGAAGGGCCAACACAATCTCCGTTAGGTCCACTGGCACCACCGCCTGGTCCACCTGCATCACCTCCTCCCTAACCGCCTCGAGGTTGTAGCGGAGGATCATGACCCACCAATCGGGCCACGGGGCGACCTACCTCGCCAACATCTACACGAGTAACCAAAATAATTTCAGTGTCAATATAAAAACACATAAGTACATAAATACTCAAGAAAATGTAGAAAAATATAACACATACTTGCAGGTCCCCAAACATAACCAAAAGGGAGACCCATGTCTAGGTCACCTCGAAAGTCCATCCCCGCATATGGGTATGGGAAGAACATCTATGGGTTGGCCTCAAACTAGGCCTCTGTCGTGGCATTCCAGTAACGCCCCACCATGCCACCACCACCCCGCGACATCACCGGAGCCCACCTCCTCATTCGTGGCTCCCATGGCCCCCCAATGGGAACCGCTACCAATGGCCTCAGCAGCACCACCCGCTCATACATGATGCTGCATAAAATACTAGCGTACAAAAATGACTTCAATCAACGTTGGACCTTGTTCAATTGCGACACCATACCATCAAAATAGAATCTGGCAAAGTGAAAGAAATGCCTGGACCTCAACTGGCGCAAAACTCCAACCTGTGGGCTAGACACCCGATGCGGAGTGAACGACCCCGCCAAACGTACGATCACTACCAGAGCACACCTCTCTACCACATCTGTCACTGATGTAATGCTAATGCATCCCTCGGTGAGAGGAGCCCCTCCACAATGGTGCCTCCAGAATCTATCTAGGTTCACTCTCTCAGAGGAGAGTGGGTATCGCAAAGCCTCCACCTGAGGTAGTAACCGGGTCACGAAATAGATATCCGTCTCGAGACGGATCACCAGCTTCATCCCCCGCAACACGAACATGTTGCGCCTCCTGCACTAGTTCTCTCTAATGTAATGTAATAAACAGTCCTACGACCACAGAAACCCATTTTCAGCAAATTTCAGAAGGCCACATGCAGCCAACTGACGACGCGCCCCAGCATTAGCAGCTAGAGCTGTCCGGATCTCGGGCCAGTCCCACTCTCTCCACACTAACATGTCATCAACACAGACACCCATTAGTATAGATAAAAACATAAAAAATAGACAAAAAATCAAAATTTTCTGTCACCCTGACCTTTGCACGTCTGTCCCTCAGATAGGCGCACCCTCGCATGCCTCTATTCTTCACAGGCATGCATTTGCGCACAAAATAAAGGGAACAACGTGCCCTCATGTTCTTGTCCCTCAAAATTATGCACAAAGAAGGCACTTTTTTTCTTAGATCGCCCACACAATCTAGGGCAAAATTCACTCTGAGGCCGTACAAACCCAATTTTTATGACCCTTGGCACTAGCAAGTTGAAAAAAATAAAATTTAGGACGTCATGAAAGTTACCTCGGCATAATATCGCTAGTTCCTGGTACACGGGCTGACCGCAATGGCAAGAAAGGCTTTGCAAGCACCTCTGATCTCCCAAAAATTAGCAAGTACAAATGAATAGGATTAGGGCCATAATCCCCTATTTATCACCCTTTTCAAGAACTTCAGAGGTCCATAACAGGAGATCAGAAGGTACATTCTGCAAACCGTAAGTGGCACCATCATCGGTATGCCATGACGAATGAAAAAGATGCCACACATTCGCTTTCCAAGAAAAATAAATTTTCAGCGCCGACAGGTATGCCCTCTCCCATATTCCTTTTTAAGGCTCATGCCTTTCAATAATATTTGATGAAAAGAATATGCTTTCACTTGAGGTAGTTTTTTTTGTAGGAATAACCCGTAAAACATTTACAGCACCATCTACTAAAGGTTCCGAAGCAGGTATCATTCTACCCCTAGCATGATAGAGTCCTAGAAAACTTTGCATATCCTGACATCATTTCTCCATTAGAAATAAACCATAGGGTCCTCATATCCGACCGTATTTATGATCACCTCACCCTGCACATGATAAACATCCACATTGGTTAGTAGAGCCTCCCCTCCATAGCGCTCGTCACCCAAAGTAGACCATATATCACAACAAAAGTGATGCCATGGTCATACCACTTCAGTCTGGGAAGCACCTTGTGCCCATCCATTCATCATGCATAAGGTCAATTTTACCATTCAAACTAAAACCCCCCTTCCCAGACGACAAGGTTGTACAAGAAGATCGAAAGCGCACCTCCGCGCATCGCATTTGGCCCACCATACCCCCACCAGCATAATCCCATTTGTGACATTTCTTCATCCGCTTCATCAACCCCGTACATGAGACCAACCAATGGTACCCCCACCCCCAGCAAAACACCATCCTCACACCTTCAGTGAGCGAACACTTCCATTTTTTGGGGTACCCGTCTCTATGTTTTGTACAAACCAAACCTCATTATTTTATTCTTTTGGTAAGTGTACAAAGACCACAAACGATGCACTTCGCCCCTTCACCCTCATATTTCATCTTTTCTCCCATGGAAGTAGTCCCTCATCTCCCTTGGTCAGAGTATTTCACCCCCACGCATGCACCATTACGACATTCATAGCTGGATTATCCCCGCCCTGGAATTCCTATTGACTACAGGGATTTTTCCCTTCAGAAATAACTATGACTGCCGCTAAGCTGCTAAGGTATACTCCGACCTCGGGCCACTGAATCCCCATCATCAGTTTTAAGTCACCTCTCACCAACGTGCCTATGTTAAACTCATCACATCTAGGTCCCTGATCCCTCAGGTCGGTGACCCATGGTTCGGTTAAGGCATCCTTTTTGTCGACCTCAACACCTCTTTTCCAAAAAGGAAGCGGTACCTTGGATTACCCCTGCCCATGCAAAGGGGTATCCTCGGGTGGCACTGTGGAGACATTGTTGTCCACAGATGTCATCGATCCTCCTGAAATTCAACTACGGCAAAAGCTTTTATGTCAAGATGGTATCATACCTTACAACCATTGCACTTTGACTAGATCCGTCGAAGACCCATGCCTCCATAAACGTCTCTGTAAAAAATGCTTACACGGGAAGGTCCCAGGCAGTACATATGCGTACATTACAAAACTATATGCCATACAGAGTCCACGCATATGGGTACCACATTCCACCAATCGTCAAAGAAAAAACGCCCCTGAGGGCATCAGCGGTCGTCGTCAACAACCGCCAGCATCACTACCACAGTAGTAATGCAGACAACACATGTATCTGTCAATTTTGTTTAACTAGCCATAGCATCACGAGCATGGGACATGCTCGCCTTGTTGAAATTTTGTATATACGTTGTATATTTTGTTTGCTTGCAGGGGTCCCTTCGGTCATGGTCATCTCGGAAACGGTGTAGGGTGTTGTCAATTCCAAGGTTCACGTAGGTCTCTCTCTCTCTCTCTCTGCGCACGATACAAAAAAGAAACTATAATGTATTTCAGCTATATAGTCCTTCCTAGACCTCACACATTAGGGGGAAACTGTAAACACTAGAAAATCATACAACAGAACATGACATTAATTAATGTCAAGCCAAAGGATTTACAGGGTAGGAAGACATTATGGAATCAAGAAAGTATTTAAAATCCCTAAGGTTTTGAGAAAATCAAATTTGAACTAGTCTTAAAATGCTAATTGCGCACTTTAACCTTCGAGAAGAGTGCCTTCTGCACGCCTTTTTGCCTGATAAGCGCACATTCCTGAAAATGGAAAAATGTCGCTTTCCGAGACCACACAAAGTAAAGGATAGTTGCTCCTTACATGAAGCCGGCTAAGGACAGCCACCAGTGCCTCCTTAGACACTATGTGAGCACACAAAGGAATATTTTGAGCAGACAATGGAATCATACATCTCCCTTGGGTCACCATCCACCATGTACCAAGGGAGGGAAGGAGGATTTGAAATCCCCTATTTAAAGCCACCAAGAGATGAAGAATGGGTGATCACATTGTTATGCTGGCCAGAATTGCCCAAGAAATACTAGCAGTGTGTGACCCGGAGCTGGAGATAGAGGAGACTCAATTGTTGGCCACCCAAAAATCTTAGTCTATCACAGCAGAGAGATAGGGAGACTGCATCAGAGGCAGAGCTTGGAAAAACAACATCCTTGCATCAGGACCTAGAACCATTGTCTAGGGGCCCTTTGGCAAGTGGGTCAAATTTCTTCTCCATATCAAACGTTTAATAAGAAGAGGCCTAGAGCCATCGTTTGCATTATTATCGTTTTGAATCTCTTCAATAGCTTCTGTAAATTTTAGTTTTAGTTTTTATTTTAATTTGAGAATAAATTAGCATATTTTTTCCCCTAGATTATATGCTTTTGAGCTCCATCACTTTCTTCCTGTTACCAATAGTTTATAGGGGTAGACCACACCCCTTAAACTAGTGCGATTTCGTACACCCATGTGTAAAATCCACCACAACAGTTATAAAGATGAACATTCAAAGAATCATTCAAGGTATAATTCTTCCTATAATCATGTTGTTTATGATTATGTTAAGCATGACAAATCTGCATGCACGAATGGGAGAAAAGTTGTTGTTTATATTGTGGTTTGTATGACCATCAAGTTTCAAGATGCTGGAAGAGAATGATAGCATACAGGAAATAGTCAAAGCAAAAGCGACTTGAACAGAAGATGAAAAAGATTTGCACTTATTGTTAGAAGAAGGGAAATCTCATTACCCAATGTTGGACACTGCATCCAACAACTCATCTAAAGCATTTGAAGTAAGTGGATAAAAATACTAGCAAGAATGGAATAGGAGATTCCATCATCGATGTGAGTCAAGATGATTCACAAGAAGAGGATGTTCAACAACAAAAATTGCCATTGAAGTGGTTTGGCAAGAAATGGCTCGATTTCTTGACCAAGTAAGGCATGCATTAACTTTGTACATAGATGCAAATTTCAGCCTTATGTATGCATGAATTTCTGTTGAAATTATGACAAGTTGCAGAAGATTATCACAACTTGTATGATGCAAGATTGCATGTCAATGTTGTTCTGTTGAAGGCATTTCTTTTTGTTACAAAAATTTCGCCAAGATGGTGTAAAAAATGGGTATGTCACTCATTTATGTTGCAACAATTTATCATTCAGTTCAGATCTTATGATTACCCATATGTTTTGGGTTTGTGTACTTGATTGTACTTGAAAGAGAGAGTTGAAGAGTGTACATATGCGTGAGATTTTGTATATGCAAATAGTGGACTTGTGATAAGTTCATTGTATATCGATACATGCATGAGTGTTGTCAATATGTATCTTGGAATGTTGATTTATGTCGATTGTGTTGTATATATGTTTATCGACTTGTGTCGATTGTGTTGCACAAATTTCATATCGATTTATGTCGATTGTGCTGTACATATGTTTATCAACTGGTGTCGATTGTCTCGCACACATTTCATATCAATTTATGTCGATTGTGTTGCACATTTCACGTCAACTTGTATTGTTGATGTCACATGCTTTTTTTCGATTATGTTTGTCGATTATGTTGATCTATTTATGTTTTAGTCGATGGTGCTTGTCGATTATGGGTCGATATTGGATAAACCAATGTGCAAGAAGATCACCATGTACTTGATGTTACATGAGGTGACAGTCATTTCTTTGAAGGAGAAAAAATTAGGTGGTCGCTAGTTCAAATCTTGCATAATATTTTCCTTTCAAGATTGATTGCATGTTCTTGTGACAAGATGTCACAAGAAGTTTGATGTCCATTCTGTGAGAAGTGGAAGAGATTCAAAGTGTTTTGCAATCATTGCAGAACAAGATGGTTTTTTTGTGTTGACACTAAGAGTTCACTCATATTGCAAGTTTAATTTGGATAAGAGGATTTCCAAGAAGAAGCTTGTATGCCTCTGTTGCAAGAGGGACTTCATTCTCAGTGGGAAGGCTAATAGTTTTCCAAGTACATGGAGATTGATTTGGTACAACAGGGTATGTATCAGTGAACAAGAGTCAATAATGCTGAAGTGGGTCAACAACAACCAGAGAACAATGGTTGAGAGACATAGCCAGTTGCAATGCAAGGCATGTCAAGATAATTGTCAAGTAAAACCACTTGACATAACTTGAAAGTAGAAGAGTGTTGAAGCTCAAGAATATAATTATCATATTTTGTGGGTCCAAGAGCCCGTCAGTGGGAAGGTGTGATCAAAATTTAGATCAGGGCCTAAAATTAGCTAAAATTTCAAAGTGCTCGAAATTGCTTCAAACATGAACGATCAGATAGAGTTCGTCGCCAGGATTATGGTGCAACTCATTTCATCAAAATCTAAGTTCATATGACTGAGTTATCATCTACTGTTCATTTTCCAAAACAGGCAAAAAAGGAGCAGAACAGGTATAGTGCCGATGTGGTAGGTACAACTAGCATTGCAGGAATATTCACCAAACCGCAGCCAGTGACACTGTGACAAGTGTTGTCTTTAGATTCGCCAGGTGGGTTAAGTGAAGAAAGAAATTTCCCAATGACCTCCAATTCTTCATAAGTTGGAATTTGAAATTTTTTTAAGGGTTGGAGTATAACCCAACCAGGGGGCGCCACATGTCCTCTCCAGTGGGCCATCTCTCAACCTTTTAAATCAAATTATAAGTTACATCAAGATTTTGAACATTAGTCGTATGGTGGACTCATTTTAATATATATATATATATATATATATATATATATATAGATAATAGTTCCAAACCCACATTTTGGCGAGATATCACTAACTTTGGAGGAGCCGCTACACAATTTTGGAGGAGGCTTCAGAATGGTGGGATCGATAAGTATGGCGGAGGCAGTTCCATTATGGCATGGTGTAAAATTTTATGGCGGAGCAGGGACTCAAACCCCTGACCTCTCGCCTGCAAACTGAGCGCCTTACCATCTCCACTGTCGGGAGTTTCTCACCCATACAGTCCTCTGCATAAACTTAAATTAAAGTCGCCCAACCATTTGGGGGTTTGAGGGGGCTAGCCCCCTCCCCATGTGGCCATAAGCAGAAGACCAGGTGCCAAGCTAAATGAAAATGGTGGAGATTAATTGTGGTTTAATTAAGTTAAGATGTGGGATTATGACGTTACCACGTCATTACTGCATAAACCACAACTAAATTTAAAACTGTCTTATCCACTTGCTAACCCAGGATTAGCACTAATTAATCCAACGCTTAAATTGGCAGAAATTTCAGTGGTCACCCCAATTTTTGTGGGTTTTCCAAATTTGGAATGTTAACTGGTAGTTTCTCTAGTTTTGGAAGAGAAATTGGGGCAAAGTTGGTTTTGGTCATAACTCACTCAAATTTTGACCAAATTGAGCTCGGTAAAAGTCATGCTAGGTTAATTGGCATGCTGGTAACTCAATAGAGCAGGTTGCAGAGGCATAAAAGGTCAACTATAGGTGTTTTGTGCATTTGAATATTTTTGAAGGCAAGGGCCACCATATGTTGGGGTTATTGCCAGAGGATCTAGAGTCCAAATTCAGCAAACAAATAGTCATTTTTGGGATATTATGATGTTTTAAACTCATTGGAACATGATACAAGAGGTTTTGAATCTTGTAACAACAATTTGAGGACACTTGAAGCTAATACAAAGGTCACACTATGAAGCTAGACCAAGGAGATGTATCCCAGGAGGGGTGAACTCCTTTATCAAAATTATCTGTGTTAAGCTCTTTTATGTCTTTTTGATGTGTTTAATATTGCTTATGTTCTGTCATTTAAAATTATGCTTTTTAAGCTTATGACAAACTCATAATTTCACTAAGTACATTTTTTTCCAATCACATGCTCATAAACAAACTCACGAAGGATAAGTAAAACAAAGAAAAAAAAAATATATTTGAAATGAAACTAGCACAGAAATAACTAGCATTCATTTTCAGATCAATAGACACATGCAACACAACTGCCCCATTCTTCCCTTTTTCACAAACTTTGATGGTTACTGCTATTTCCTTCTTCTAGTGTAGAATTCACCACGCCGTGTGTGCCAATTGATTCAATATTCCCTCGACCGACCCTTTTTAAAAAAATCACATTCAAATTTTGGTTGATGGCATAGAAATTTCAAATTCCTCTCTTTTATTCCTATGCACCTTTCTATTAGATCTATGTGCTAGAGGGAAAATAATAATTCTAGTGTAAAATAGCTTAAGATTTGGTGTAGATCCGTCGCAATGGAAAGGAAATTATGAAAACATGTGAAATTAAAATTACCTATTCTCAAATTCTCCTCTAGATTCTAGTTTGACCACGCTATCCTGCTCTGCTCCATTGATCATCTGCTATCTCCCACTCTACCATCTCCTTTGCTAGTATCAAATGCTTTGATTTGATCATCACCTCAAATTACTTATTTCTAAGACTAAAATTATTTAGATGATCGTATTTCTCCTTCTACTTAGTAGCTCTCACGCATTAGAAGCAACACATTCACCAATGAAATAAAATAATTTCAATTTGAGCAACTCCTACTTTGATACCACTTGATGTAGGTGCACACCTGTTCTTTCTTTTATTCTGGAATTGCAAGTCTTGCTCCTTATTAAATTATCTCTTCCCTTATTGTTTGAACATATTTTAATTCTTGTGAATGCGCTCTATTAATGAATATCTCCTTTATGCGCGTGTAGACTCATCATGGTTTCAAAATATCCCTAATGCAGTATTCACCCTTGGTTGCATGTCATTGATTCTTCAAAAGCACAAATCGAATATTTTTTTTGTCTGTTCCATACCATACTTAACGTATTTCAATTTTTTGTAAGTATGCTTCTTCTTCCAAGTGAATAATTAATGACCAAATGTGCACTCTTTTCCACACAATGCACTCAAGTTTATTGTGCCTTCTTTCTATTAAACAAAGATATTTTCCTTTCTTTGTTGGTTCACCGCATAATAACTCTTCAACATGTGCTTCTTCTTACATTACAAGTGTATGGCTATGAGTACACTTTTCTTTCAGCACAAATTCACCTCACTTTTATGCACACTCCAATTCTTGTAATGTGCATAGTTCTTTTTTGAGCGCAATTCAACTTATCTTACTATCCTCAATGTAATTTCCCTCTTCTTAATTGTGATATGAATAGACTTTGATGATATCAAATCGTATCCTTCTCAATGTGGTTTTAATACACCAATTTCGGAGGCGCTGGTTTCTTTCTTGGGAATGAGGATACGATCAACCTCCACTAGCTTTCGAATTATTCAGAATCCATTCACAATTCCACCTTTCATTGCATCAATGACTAAGGTATCAAATATCACCACACTCTCTTTAGTATTCAAAGGAAATCAATGTGGTCACTCTTGCAGATTCAAAGTACAACCAAACCCCGATTGGGTTTTCTATGCAACATGAGGGATGTACCTCTCTTCATGTGCGAAGTCTTACTGCGAAATCATGAATAATATTTTCTGCAAACAAAAACTCCTCCAACATCGATGAAGAATTATATAAATTGCATCTAATATTGTAATTCTTGATACTATTCTTAGTCTTAATAATGTACAACTATGTACTATTCACCTATCCCCTACAAATAAAACCCTGCATATGCATAATACTCATACCTATACAGAGGACAGATTTTAGAAATTACACACAAAGATTCCAATATTATAATAGTTCTTACTCATAGACATGCTTAACCCAATTCATTCTAGAGAAATATTCATACACAATTCCAATTTCAATTGGACATTAACGATTTATGCAATTCTTCCGTATCAAAGGTATTTTACCTTGCATAACGTTCATACAACTGTACAATTCTACAAAAGCTCAATCTCAGCAACATTTAGATTAATTGGCCTATGATCCGATTTTTTGCCTTACTCGCCTTACTTTCCTCTATCGCTTCTCGCACCACACTAATCATTCAATATCTTTTGTAAAGTTTTCATTCCTATGTAATAGAAAGGAATATGAACCATAATTAGTTCATATACATAATGTTATCACATAGTATCCACAAAATCCTCTTGGGATATCTAATTGACCTCTAATCACTCTAACTTCCTCACATATTCCTGTGATCATTCCTTTATAATAGACATGGTTTCCATTTTATTCTTATTTACATTTTTCTCTAGAAATATCTGGAAACATAGATGTACAAATAATTGCAGAAATATGCACAATTAGATAACCAACTGCCTTGGTAAAGGAAAAACCCTAATCTAGTCAAAATGGATTTTGACTAAGGTAAGATTCTCTTGCACTAGACGAGACTTCATTGTGTCCAGTTTCCTTCACACTCCACAGGACTTTAATAAATTAATTAGCTTTGTTTTCTAATTTTGTGTTACACGAAGAGATTTCACTATGCGAAGAGCTTTGTATGGAGAGCTCACATTGTGCAAAGAGGTCTATGTGAATAGATTTCACTATGGAGAGAGATTTCAGTATGCAAAAAAAATTCATTGTGTAAAAAGTTTTATGTTGAGAGATTTCATTGTGCAAAGTACTTAATATTTAATTAATTAGTGAGTGGTAGAGCATTGTGTGGAGAAATTTCATAAACAATGAATGCAGATTATGTCTCATATAATTCTTTCTGCACATCCCTTTACTCTGCCATAATGGAGATATGCATTATTTAGTATTAAAATATTACCAATACTATATAATAACATGCAAATATGTGGAACATCATCGCACACTACTATGTGGAGTGAGGAAGCTATGCGGAATTAACTCTCCTGTGCATTTGTATTGCCATTTCATAGGAAGTTGACGATGAAATATTTAAATGAAATATTTAGAGTGGGGAACCATGAGAAATTATTGTTTAGTAAATTACAAGTATAATATTGTATATGGATGCAACGTGATCATTGAATCATTAGTGAGAAATCGTTAAATATGATGTGGAAGTGGCTCTCCTGTGAAAACTCTCGTTCACATTCATGGTGAAATTTTTAGACTAGAGAGGTAACTATTGTTTAGTGAATTTCACATGGAATATTATGGATGGATGCAACTCTAGTTAAAGGAATTGAACTGATTGTTGAAAGTTTTGCTGAGCAAGAGACTTCTTCACCCATTCGATTTATTGAACGACATCCAGATCATGTAGTGCCATCTAGGATGAAATTTCATTTTACAAGGTTTTCTTTGCACTCCACATGACTTTTAATCAATTAATTAACTTCTTTGGCTAATTTGGTGTTTTCTAAAGAGATTTCATCATGCAAAGAGCCTTGTGCGGAGAAATTTCATCCTTTGGAGACTTTTTGCGAAGAGATTTCACTCTACGGAGAGTTGTCATCATGCAAAGAGCTTTCATTGTGAAGAGATATTTCATTGTGCGAAAAGTTTTCAGTTTGTAGAGTACACAACCTTTAATCAATTAATTAGTAGTAAAGCTTTGTGTGGAGAGTTGTCATTAGCAAATTGCGTGTAGAATATTGTAGATGGATGCAATGTGATCATTAATCATTACTGAGAAATCATTAAACAATATGCGAAATTGGCTCTCCTATGGAAGCTCTCATCTGCATTCATGGTGAAATATTTAGACTGGGCAACGATGGGTAACTATCATTTAGTAAATTTCATGTGGAATGATGTGAAAATTTTTGCTGACGAAGAAATTTCTTCATGCCTCTAATTTATTGAATGACATGAAAATCATGCAGTGCCATTTGGGATGAGATTTCATTGTGCAGATTTCTTTTCGCACTCCACAAAACCTTTAACTAATTAATTAGCTTGGTTGGCTAAATTTGGCATTCAAAGATCTTTCACTATACATGAACAATTTTCCCTATGCAAAGAGTTTTCATTGTGCGAAGAGTTTGGTGCAGAGAGATTTCATTGTGCGGAGTACACAACCTTTAATCAATTAATTAGCAACAGAGCTTTTTATGGAGAGATTCCATTGTGTGGAATGCTTTGTGCAAAGATATTTCATTGTGCTGAGCTTTGTGCAGAGAGCGAGCTTTTAGTGTGCAGAGAGTTCTGTGCAAAAAGTTTCATTGTGTAGAGAGTTCTATGGGGAGAGATTTCATTGGGTGGAGTTTTCTTCACATTCCACACAATATTTGATCAATTAATTAGTGAGAGAGACAATTAGTATCATCTAATTCAACCCGTTAACATAATCTAAAATTAGTAAAAGTAGATTACAAAGTATTAAAATGTATAATATTTAGAATAAATATTAAATATTGCATTGTGTGCACCATAAAGAGTCTCATATGGTCATAAGCTAATAATGAGTTATAAGATAATGGTCAGTCATAAACCATATAGAAACTTCAAAGATGCCCAAAAATATTGATTTAATTCTCAACAACTTGAAAGATATCTCAAAATATTGTTTCAATTCTCCAATACTCTTTAAAAATACAATTATAAAAAACAGATCTCTTTATCTTTTATTTAAAAACAGATCTTTTCTGTGATTCTCACTGGTTCACTGATTCTCTTATTTTCTCTTATAATTAGAGTTGCTTCTCTAAGTGATCGCAAAAAAATACCCAAGACAACCCAACTTAACAACACCTACTTTATAAAGTTTTAAGAAAACACAATATATCAACACCCACCTTATCAAGCTTTGAGTCTAATAAGTACACTTTCTTCATGGATTTTAGTGAAATGATCCCAAAAATTGAAAAAAAGAGAGTTGATTTTCCCACATTTATTGGCCATTTCTTCTGTTCAAAAATTTGGTTGATAACGGAATGTATATACATATGGATTCACGGTAAAAGATAAGACCCATCACTAACTTTAAAAATGGTGAAGTAGTTTGAAAAAAGGTAGGAACCATATGAATCGAGCTTAAGTGAACAATAAGCTTAGGGCGAAGTAGTGTGAGAAAGGGAAGGAACCATCTGAATCGAGATAAGTGAAGAGTAAGCTTTCTCGACACGTTCTTATTCAAAAGCCCTGGAAGTTGCCCTTCAAGTAGCTTAGCTTCGATAAGTTCTTATTCAAGAGCCCTTCAAGTAGCTTAGCTTCTTTATTGTTGCGAAATGTAAGCCCCCCTGGAGAAATGTAAGAAGCAAGTTGTAGAATCCCCATAAGCATAATTGAGGTTATTTGTACTAGGATAATCGCCAGCTCTTTGAAATTTATGGTGATGGACCTTGCATGGGAATTTTATTCCTGAAAAACATAAATATTTTTCAGTGTAACCCACCCCAACGTCCGTCTATTTAAACATAGACTGAGAGGTGGGCCCGAGCAGACCACGTAAGCGGTTTGCTAGTACCTGCAATCGGGAAAAGGGCTGCCCATTTAGTGTGTGTACATATAGAATCGGTCAAAAATAGGACCGCACAATTAACCCACTGTGGAAGAGAATCATTTCACAAAAAGATAGAAGTTTGTTATTCCACAAAAAGAGTGTGAACCCGAATTAAACAGTAGACTCATGTGCTCCCAGAATCAATGTAACAGTACAAATTCACATGTAAGGCGTGACACAGAGAACCATTCACAAATAATTGTCACTTAACAATAAATAACACACAGACTAATATATGTGATATATGTGTGATTGTTGGTCGACATAGAATTCGGCCAGTGAACTTCTTAAATATGTTTCCTTTTGATCTTTTTGGGAGGTTTGTGCAAATGTCTACTTCATTCGATTATTGTGAAATTGTTTGAGGGGCAAATGAAGCACGATATTGGATTAATATCGAAGGATGAATTGGTAACATTCACTCTTCTAATGCAAAGAATTATTTCATGGACCTGCTATATTGATTTTCCAGCTAGTGGAGAGATCTATACAATTCAATTCTCCTACCATTTTAGGTCAATTATCAAGAAAAAGTAAGGAACTTGCACTTTGACATTTTGAGGTCGCTTTATAACGTGTCATTCATCAAATATTTCATTGTGTTAATTGAGAAATTGTGATATTAAAGAACGTTGTTCTTATAAGTTGAATGGTAACAATATTTTTGCAACCAAGCACGGAATGCGTTATGGAACTTAATTAGAATCTAGATTTTAAAAATATTTTTGAATTTGATTAACAAGAAATTGATTAGATTGTTTTAAAAATTTTGAAATTTGATAAATAAAATATTTGGTAATCTCACTTTTTTTCCTCAAATTCCAATATATTTTCAAAGCTACAATTCAGATAAAAATAATTAATAATAAAAATAATTTACCATTAACAGCAAATAAAATTGACGAATGCATGACAGAAACTAGTAAAGAGACTGCGAGAAAGGGAAAATCATATTTCTCATACCACTATCTCAAACAAAATAAAAAGCACGACGGATTAGTCTTTTAGTTTCGGACTGATAAACCAGTTCTAATGAGATTATCAAATGTTCAAACAATTTTGGCACTGCACGTTTTCTTGATCATCTCCCGAGGGAACATGTGGATACAGAAAGAGACAGCGTTTTGTTCCGTACCAACCATAGTTACCCAGTTGAGCCGTATTGGCCCAAAAAAAATTAGTAAATTTGTATTAATTTGGTTATTAGATAGGTATAATTAAAAAAAAATTATATTAAAAATAAAAAATATTAATTTTATATTTAAAAAATTAAAAAATTATATTAAAAAACAATGAATTTCATATTATAGTAGAGTGGAGAACATTAAAATATCAAAAGAAAATGGAAAGTTTCCAATTCACAGAATGATAAATTCTATTTATAAGTTTATATTGTTGTTAGATTGGCTCATGATTTTTATATAGGTATATTTATTTTTTATGTTATTAATTTTAAATATTGTTGTTATATTTGTACATGATTTTTAAATAGATATAAAGATTTTTTTAAAAAATAAATAAAAAAATGTTCTTGAGATTTCTTCTGAAAAACGTAATAGCATAATCATGAACACAAGTATTATTTTTACAGAAGGAAAAAAGTCAAAACCTTTGTTTCCATTGGTAATCAACACATATCAGACCTGCTAGATATGTAGAGGGATGTCAGAGTGGTTACAACAATAAGAAAATCAAGTCATACATGGCTTAGGATGTCAGAGTGGAGAAGAGAATTTGAAGAATAAGCCATCAATGTACTCTTATCTTTTATGGCAGAATATAATTGTTTAAAAAATAAAAAGATTTTTTTTTTTAATAAAATACATTTTTTTAATTAATTGTAAAATTTATCATTATAATATTAATTATATTACTAATTAATTATTTTTTTTTCAAATTTTAATTCTAATAAAATGCACTCGTGGTAAGGATCTTTCTAAAGTATTTAATTTGGATTAAAAAAATGGGTTGCTGGCCAATTTTTTTTGTTGAATATTAAATCTAATCTTTTTGTTTTTTGTTTTTAGGTTATGATTTTCAAATGATGCTCATTAATGTTGGTTATCTATAGTTATTTAATTTGGATTAAAAAAATGGGTTAGAGGCCAAATTATTTTGCTTGAATACTAAAAATAATATTTTGTTTTTTGTTTTTGGGACATGACTTCCAAATAATACTCATCAATATTGCTTGGAAGTCATTTCTCATTGCTAAGAAAAGTGTGTATGTGGCACACTGACCTATTTAATATATATATATATATATATATATATATATATATATATATATATATATAAAACTATAAAACTTTCATTATTTCAATATTTCAATTATTATTTTAATTGTGTATTACCAATTTAACACAAACACACTAAACAACCTCAATTTAATATAACAATTATTATTTCAAACCAAAGTAAAACTTTTTTAATTAAACAATTCCTATTTAACAATCCTATCCATTTTGGCGAGCCTTATTTCCTTGTCTATAGACCATTTAATGCAGTGGTATAGATATTATGACTTTAAATCTAACTATGGGCAATATCTGTCACAAGAAAATACCATCCATTTCTCTTTACACTTTTTAAAACAATTTATTTATTTTCCAAATTAAAAAAATAAAATAAAATAAATAAAAAAATCCACATTGACAAATGCGACTGGACAATTATACTGACCGTCATGAGGAGACTTCTCCACATAGAAGGATTTGGGAACGGACAGATCAACTGTGAATTGGATTGTGCGTGTTGTATTTTTTCATAATTTGATAATTATTATTTTTTAAAAATATTTCAAATTTGAATACGGTATCAAATTTGAGATCGTGTCCGTGTTCTATGTGAAAGATGAATCATATATTAATCTTTATTTTTATTTTATGCAGTGAGAGAGATATTATGGTACCTTCGTCTGGTAAATGAAATAGGGGAACAACATTGGGTTGTTGCTACCCTTCTTGCGAAGGAACATATTTTGGAGAGACTGGAAACTGTTTATGGCAACAGAAAGGAGTACCATGCTGTTTAATCAGCGACCAAAAAGATGAAGCATAAATCCCCACGCGTGAATATTTGGAACTCATTCTGATGGATGGATCTGCCATACATCAAGCTGATTACGTAAATTATCAATGGATTTTTTTATGATCGGTATATGATAGCAAAGCATTTTTTTTTCGATTTTTTTTTTTTTTTTTTTTTTTTTTTTTTTATATAGGGTTAGGATTGGTATATGATAATACAGCATTTTCAATATATTTTATTTATTGTCATAGGTATGGTATTAAATACTGAGTTTTTATTTTTATTTTTTAGTTTGTTTTTGATTAAAAATGTATGTTTATACATAGTTCAATTTTGGAAATTTATTTTTATTTTTATTAAAATTGATTTATTTGATAATGGCCATGGTGGTGGTGGTGGTGGTGGTGGTGGTGGTTAACGTCCACTGAGACCAATTTTGTAAGGTGATTGGTTGAGGACTTATTATGGACTATTTAGTAACTTCTATTTTTATTAGTTACTAATTTATTGTTTTTTTGTTTATTTAATTTTTTGGTTTCTTTTTGTTTATCTATTATTTCCATTTTCATAAATTTTTTTTTTTTTTTTCCATATTTTAATTTAAGATGACAAATTTTAAAGACTAAAAAATAATTAAAAAAAATCTACTAATTCTTTTTTAGTTATACTATTTTTTTTAATCTTTTTCTATGTTTCTTTTAAGATGACGAATTAAAAATAAAAAATTCCATATATATATATATATGGCTTTTTCAAAACATTTTTTTCTCTATTTTCAATTCCAGTTGTATTAACCATAATTATTTTTTGGTTTACATATACCTTTTATCTTTAATCACTATTATGATAATTTGTTATTAGTTTTGAAAATTTTAGGAGCAATTTTTCCTAATTTTTTTAAGAAAGTTTTATTGATGTATAGTAACTACGTTTTAGAATCTTATGAGCATTTTTTCTTAACTTTGTTGAATTTGTTTTATTTTCCCCTACTTTTTCTAATTTATACTTCCAAGTGTATCAAGAATTCAAGAAATTTTTATTATAACAAAAATTGAATTAAATAATTCAAGAAATTGATCTTCTTGAATTCAAGACGTTTTTTTTAGTATGCTTGTGATTAACATCTTTTGTTCTTGCAGGTCAAAGGATTTGAAACTTCATCCAAATATTATAGCCATCCCACTCTGAGGTTCCATATTCTCTTCAAGTGTTGGAGATTGCTCAACATTTATTGGAAGGTTGGCCTTCAATTTGGTTTGTTTGTTAAAGTTGTTGTATCTTCTTTCCTCGAACCAAACATAGAAGATTGGTCTCAGTTACCATACAAAAAGTTAATGTGTGAATTTTGTTAAAGTGTTTTAATTTATTGCAACTTTTATCCTGGTTTTATTCAAAGTGACTATGTCAAATTCATCCATTTTAATACTAAATCATAAATCATAGAAAAAAGTATAATATTTAGAAAATATTTGAAAATGACTAATGATATATTTTATTTATTCTAATAATTAATTTTTTGTAGTATTGAGGGGTTTTAGCAGTGCATTATATTAAATATCTAAATTACTTTTTTTTAATGCTTATATTAGACACCTAAATTACTTTTTTTAATGCTTTTTTTATTTTCACGATATAAAAGGTTTAAGGAACTAAGTATTTTGATTAGAAACTAAATGTTTTGATATCCATTCATAGTTAATAGTGATTTAATTTATGTAACTTTGCTAGTCATAATTTAGTTGTTAAATTGATAGTACAACACTTGTTATTACGAATTATTCACAAATATTAATCAACTTTTATTTACATTTTAATTTAAAAATTAATTTAATATTGTAGGATTGATTGGTTATGCAAGACAAGTTTCTTGGGATTGACACCTCATTGAGTTGAAACTAAGTTTCTCCATATCAATTTGAACCAAACACTAACGAAGTAATAAAGTTGTAAAACTTCATTACAACGAATGAAGTAAGGTGCTCACCAAAAAGCAACATTTTAGCACAATATTTTCACTTTCATTTATTTTTTTATGAATTATTTAATTGATCATCTCACATCATGTTAGCACTTCATTTATTTTTTATTAATTCTTTAATTGATCATCTCACATCATGTTAGCAATTGATATTCCAATTAGTTATATTTAAACTAAGCCACAAGTACTACCTACTAGGCAACACTTGTTTTTTTGCCAAAATGTCCAACCTCATATACTAAATATTAACTCTTCAATATATTGTTATTTTACAAAAATCTAAATTTAGATAACCTAAAAGATAATAATATTAATGAGATTATTTTAAAATAAAAATTATTATTTAATTATTTTAAATATTATATAGATAACCATTGCTAAAAGATTTATATTATATAGAAAACAACTATTCAAAATATTTTATGATAAGATAATTTAGTTATTACTAATATCATAGATACTAATATCATAAAAATAATAATTATAAGAAATTAATTTTTAAAGTAAAATAAAATTTAAATTTAAATTTTTATTAAATATTGCGTATGTAATTAAAATTAATTAACATACAAAAACTATATGAACATATTATTAAACACTTATACACTTTATGGTTCTCATCTTTATTGAGAACCATAATGGATATTGGTTTTTGGCTATATTATTTGTGTTTGAATTAATTTTTTGTCATCCAATTATAATAAGAATGTGTTTTCTTTGAATATAAAAGAAACATTTTATTTAAGGTATATTTTGATGATTAATCATATTGGATGCTTAGAAATGTTGGAAAAAATAATATAGTGTGATGGACTATTATTTTCGAATCATTTAATAGTCAAAATCATCTTCTTCTTCTTTTTTAATGAAGATGCATTTACATAAAGTAACCCAAAAACATTTGGTAAAATTTACTCTTTTAAAAATTTCCATAAATTAATTTATATCGTTAAAGAGTATTTTTATTATCATGCTTCAAATATATTCAGTAGTATAGAGATAATTCATCAAAATTTTCCAATTGTTTTTTCCCTTTTTAATAGGAATACATGATTTGGAGAATATATAGGCACAACAAAAAGAGGGGCTTTGTGGGTGAATAACTTACAAAACTACCCGAACAAAACACAAAATATATCACACGAGATTCTTTTAGTAGATTTGACTAGCCATTAGGGAATTATAACATACCTCATTTGGTCATTAATCTTTAATTCACTTGTCTCTAATTTACACCCCTCATTATAATACTAATATTTAATTCACCTATCTTCAATTTACACCCCTCATTAGCATAATTGTTTATTGAAAACTATTAGGACTTGTAAATATGTTACGGATGGGATATCTTTCATAATTTTCTTAATTTTTTTCACTATGTTTTTCATAGATTTATCCTTTGAGAGGGAGTCTTTAACTAGATGATACAAGATTAGGAGAGAATCTCCCATAATTGTAAGTGTCTCGGCCTGATGTTCTTTGGCTAACAAAAGTTCCCGATAGAGACCATATATTTCTGTTTGATTATTTCTCATATGACCAAGATGCCATTAGATTTAAGCATTTTGTCCTCCTTTAGGTTGTAGAATACCCTTCCCCCTCATGCCAACCCTATTATCATAAAAATATTATTACACATCTAAAGAAAAATTAAAATTATACTAATATTATTGCACATTTTTTTTTTTTAAGAATTACATAAACGAGAAATCAATTTTTAATTTAGTATTTATAATTTTTTATATAAAATAGAATCTACAAAACAATTAAAAATTAAAAGAATAAAACAATTCTCTTGGAATATAGTTTATATTGGATTAAATATATTGGCACTTTGCATCTTTGCAACAATGTGATGGTTTTTGTAGCACTCAGCAAGTCTCTAGTAGCTTGATGGCCACTAGCTTAGGTGGCCCTGCTTCCTTACCCCCTCTACGGGAACTTGATATAGTTTCCTTTAATGCTCCAATTTCCATTGAGCTGAAATTCTAGAAGATGAAGCCCTCATGCTTTGTCAAAAAGCTCAAAGATATTCGAAAGGTAGAGAATTTTTTTTTTAATCCAAAACAAGGGCTCTTCAACTTGTGGAATGAGGTTTAGTGGGTTGGCTCATGGGGATCTAGCCTTCCCCATAATTCTTGAAGTAGTGGGTAAATAAGACTTGGAAACCTTTGGTAGAGGGTCAAGTTCCCTTTTCTTTTGCCATAGAGGGTTTTATACCTTATATTCAAAAGAGACTCTTATTTCATTGGTATTCGGGGTCTCTATTTAGATCAATATAGCTCAAATTTGGACCCGAAATGTGATGATCCTTCAACACCAGTTTTGGTTAAACTCCCCTTCCTTTCTTTGTATTCTTGTAATGACGCCACTTTTAAAAGCATTGGAAATTCCCTAGGTAAGTATATCGATCATGTCAAGCCATAAGAGATTTTTTTTTTCTTGGGAAAAGATATTTATGGAAGTAGGTCTAGAAAACAAATTTCAGCGACAATAAATATCAACCTGGATAAATGGGCATATATTCAAGAGGTGGATTATCATTATCTCCCTTTTAAGTGTAATTTATATCACGAGTACAAAAAATTTGTTAAAAGTTGCAAAAATAAGAACAAGGAAAAATATAATCAAGTGGAAGAATGAGATCAATGGAAATAGCCTAAAAGGCTAAGAGGACCATCCAAATAGACTAAAAAGAAACCACAAAAGAGAAATTTATTAAGGAATGAAGGCAAGGTACTACCTCTTAAACCCAAGTGAAATCAGCTCTAGGAAAGAGGACCAACACTTAGGGTGCAACAACGACTAATAATAATAGTTTTGAAGTAATCAACCTAGTTGAAAAAAAATGCCAGATTCCCTCAAGTAACGTACACCCCTCTCCTGGGAAGGACTGAAAAGACTCTCCTATTATTCCCAAGGATGAAATTACACCCATTAAGGATGCCATTTTCCATGTGTAATGTGAAATCAAATCTTCCTTGGATGAGGGCAAGTTCCAATTTCTTAGGAAGTTCGAACTAGCCCCTCCCTTGCTAGTTTAGCTAATGAAAATTCAGATATGGTGAAAGAGAAGGAACAAGATTGCAATCAACATAATTTTGGAAGAAAAATGAACATAGAGAGTTTTGGAAATACTAAGGGTGGGTGAATCAAAATTTATTACAATATTTATACTCTGTTGTTTAAATTTTATCACAATTACACCAAAACATAAGATGTAAAATAATAAAATAAATTTATTAATAAAAATAGTGAGGACCCCAATCCTCTACAATAATTCAAGCTCCAACTAGTACAACAGAATTACAACTTCTTCAAAGCTCCAACCTTGAATGAGGACTCCAATCCTCAAATATAAATACAAGCTCCAAATTTTTCTCTCACAAGCCTCCAATCTTATATGAGGACTCAAATCCTCTATTTCACAAATCGTATTTCCAGCTTGGTCTCTCACAAAGCTCCAACCTTGTATGAGGTTTCAAATCCTCCTAGGCTCCAACCATTCCAATATTATTTAAAATACGGCTTCAAGATAGCTTCAACATTTCTTTGAAAAGTAACTCCAAACTTTGTTCTAAGGTGTTTTCAATTAAATTGATCCAAGGTCCGCATAAGTGTGGTTCAAAATTACTCTAGGTGAGTTCTCCAAATTTTTCTAAAAGGATACTCTAAAATATGCATCAAAATGTCTTCAAAAATATTTTAAATTTCTACATCAAGTCTGCTTCAAAACACTTTAGAATCCCAAATATGTCTCCAAGATACTTCGAGATTTATTAAATCTCAATCCATAAACAAATTTTAAGATGTTGGTTCAACAATCCCATGGTCTTCATATAGAATTTCCACACTACTAGTATTCTCATAACCTATCCATGTTTTAGGCTACTCGATATCTTGTTTTACACAATCATATGCTCTTCAAGATTCAAGTATAATTTCTACAAGTGAGAGTTTTGAGTCAAATAGGAGCTAGAAGAAAATGGCTAAGTTTTATAGTTTACTAGAGTTGAGCTTGAGTTGCAAGGGCTGAGATATGTTCCATAGAGGGATGAGTTTCAAATCTAAATTAAAATTTAATCTATGAAAGAATAGTTTGAAATTGAAGGGTCGAATTAAGTCTAGAATAGGTCGATTTCTATACTTTAGATATCTTCGAAAAATGTCCACCGAATTCTTGAATAGAAACACTTGTGTATGCCGTACTTGTCATGCTTCTAATCATCACAAATTTAGTTCCAAAGTATAATAAAGGACACTTTTACAACACTTCACTTCTATAGAAAAAATATGGACAAAAAAATTGATCCATTTATTTTACCTATATACTCTTCCTAAAACTGAAAATGCTCCTTATACTTTCTTGCCAAAGATGGTGGTCGAATGGAGGAGGATTGATTATTATATATACTAGTTCGATCTCTCAAAACTAAGGTTGAAATTTCCTTTTAAGGGGGGGGGGGGGATAACTTTAGCATAATGAGGTCAACATGTTTATAATGAGCCCGACCTATCATCAATTATTATTTTTTAACATTGATGCCTTTCTTTTATTGATGTGATTTATCTCCCACAAAGAGTGCATGATATTTAACAACTTATTCAATCAAAATTCATCATGGGTTGTCTTTCAATCCCCTTATTTTAATCATTTTTATGTCCTTAGTTGCAACAAAAACATGAATACATAAACGTTTAGTATTTTTAGGATATAAGTAAAAAATGGCATTATGATATATGTTTTTTGTACCCCAATATTTATGTGATCTCCAAGAAATATTAATTTCAACCATATTTTCCTTGCATTAATGAAAATATCTCAAACAATCTTGATCATTCTTGGCGATTACTTTGACATCAATGAAAATATTTTCCAACAATCTCCCCCCTTTTCATTGATGGCAATACCCTTATCGTGACTCCCCCTTCTTCGTTCTTCTTCTGTTTCTCTCCCCTTTTGACATTAATGGAAAATAGGTTGCTTCCTTTGTTTGCAACTTGCAAATTTATCCACCTATATTTTCTTCTCCCCTCGAGCTTGCTCTTCTTCTTTTCTTTCGGAGGCTTGAATAGTTAATGTTGTCTTCTTGGATGCCTTCATATCCCTATTGTATTGTTCAATATTTAACCAACACTTCAGTGCTTCAATTATGTCTTCCATGTCCTCAATAAAATCATTTTGATCTTCCAATTGAGTGATATCAAAGGTTTCTTCAACCAAGTGTAAAAATGGAGTGAAATTAGCTTCCCAAAATCAAGTTATTCCATGTGAATGTTAAGGCCTTGGCTCTGACTTATATAGCAACCATGATCCACAACCATATCATCAATTGCATGTTGCTTGATCTCCCACACTTTCTTTTTCCTAGATTTTAGTTCATTTGAAGTCTTATTAATAGTTTAAACTAATTCATTGTGATAAATGATCTTATTTAGGATTCCAAAACCCAACATTAGTAAACTCAATGGTAGTCAAAATGTTTTGGCATACCTTTTATCAACTCCACAAGCATTTTTGAATCTACACTTCCAAAAAATTCAGACATGAGTCCCCATTTGGTGCTACTCTATGTTCTTGACATCTTCCATGCTCCTCTCATCTTCACTATCCATGTCTTTGGAAACCAGGCAAAGAATTTGTGCAATGAAAAATTTCGATTAATGAATATTTCATTAATACTATTGAGACTTCAATAAATACCATGAATTTTAAATTTCCAAAAATGGTTTGCACAATTAATAATTTCATAGTGGAAAACTAGAATGTAAATAATATGATCATTATATAAATTCACGGTTGTAATTAGATTCACCAATAATCTCCACAAACCATCTCTTAATTGATGAAAATGATTCAAATTCCTTATAGTAATTGTCCATAATGTAATTTTAGAGATGAATTTTGTGGCACTGTGACAATCACCACATGCCCTTAGAGGAGTCCCACGACTTGTATTAATAAGTCCAAAATCAATGGCCAACTTCTCATTATGATAACACAGGGTGCTTACCTTCTCCTACTCATCCACATCTATCCATCAAAATTTCTAAAGGTGCATATATTTCTTATGACTATGGGTTTCAATTGTCTTCTACAAAGAATTCATAAAACATGTTGTTGACCTCAATTCAGGTGCATCCTCGCTTCTTTCTCAAACCTTTTATTTTTCATCATTTTTCTCACCTTTTTGATACCATCCCACCTTCCAGATGCAGTATAGTTGTTTAAAAAAAAACAATCATGGAAATAACCAACATCTCGAGGCTTTAAATGAAAAAAAAAATGTTTTGATGCACACTATCCTGCCTCTTTCATTATTTGGCCCTATGTTTATGGGAAGAGTGTATCTGACACCTTATGTCCATTTTTCAGCGATTAATACTACCTGCCCTCCACCTTCTCCTCTTCTATTCCACTAAATATTTTAGTCAAGTTAGCATTGCAACTCCTTTTTGGAATTAAACAACTTATCATGCTTTTGTTGGGCCATATATTTCCTTATTCTCAAATGGATTTAATATTTGTAAGGAGAAGGTAAGAATTTCATTAACATTTATCATAACACCAATATTATCAAATTCCCCACAATAATTTGGAGTAGAAAATATGGTGCCCACATCCCTAACTACAAAAACAAAAACTCATATCCATCTTTTACCACCCAATGAGCATGACACATAATATTAAGTTCATGTTTTTGTAGAAATTTTATGTGGAAATTAAGTTATTATAAAATCCAAAGATATATGATACTCCTCTATAATTTTCACTCCAAGAGCCTCAATATCTTTATTGACATCTTACTTCTTCCATAGCTCATTCTACCAAGATTTCTCCAGTCATGGTAACACACAATAATCTATCACAAATGTTTGGAACTCAAACTTTGGTCAATCATAAGAAAATATTTCTTATATCATGTCTCCTAAAACAAATTAGGATGTTATAGCAATAAGGTAATATTACTTATGACATTCATCTCGATGGGAATCACACGAGAAAGTGTTTGAACATTCTAGGTGTGTGCTTAGTACTAATACATTGTCAAAATCCTTAGTCCAAATAATTATCATCATATAACCCTGCATCCTTGTTTTTACCTCAACACTTTAATGGCACCATCTAGATGTATCACGACTTCTAACTTAATAGCCTTTATTTCAAGGTAAAATCATGATCATTTTAAAATTATGAGATGAATGTCAAGAGAAACACAGAAGCTTTAGAAAAACTAATATCGTGCCATATATCTCTCCATATTAAGGTAATCATTATTCATAAATATAAGATCCTTTTGACATTATTTCATCATGGCAAGGTTGCATAGAAGTGATGAAATTTCTTAATTCAAAATAGAATCATGAAGTAGTAGAGTTAATTCATGATTTTGTTTCTTTCATTCTACTTTTTTTCTTCTCCAAACTTTGTTAGGTTTTGTAGATAAAATTTTTTCTTTGACTTGCTTAGGAACCCACTTCATGCCACTTCTATAGTCCCAAGCTATATGACCAAAATTGTGACATTGATAGCATTCTATATTGAACGTAAATAGTGGAGTAGTTGAACTATGATTTCTATTGGAGATTTTTCTTTTCTTTTTGTAATATTCCTTATAGGGTTTTGGTGATAACCTTTGTAATCATCCTTGCAATATGCTCTACAATCTCTAGCTTTATGACCGAAATTAGTGCATGAATAACAAATACCATAGAAAACCTTTATGTACCTAGCCTGAGTATCATTCTCATGGTCTTTTAAAGTTGTTATTCCTTGGAGAAGCCTTAAACCTTTGTCGATCCTTACTGCCTTTTTCATTGTGTATGTATCGCTTGAAATCATCTATATAGATTTTTAATGAAGTGGTTCTTACATATTCATCTTCATATCCTTTCTTTCTTTCACTTGGACTAGAGCTCTAAAGGATATGGGCCCTAGGTTTTATATTGATTATTATTTTAGGTGAGTTAGGGTTTTCATCATTGTTGCATGAAGTATCACCTATATAGTAGATACCTAATTTTTCAAATGGTGACCTTTGACAACTAAGGATGTTATCTAATACTTGTGTGATCTTTAGATTATTGTATAATGTTTTGACTTCATATCTCAAAGAGACAATCTCTTCTTCAAGTTTCTCACGTTCTTTCTTTGCTTTCGTCATTTGGATCTTCATTACTTCTTCTACTCTCTTTGCTTCTTCTAGCTGGAGTTTTAGGGAATTGACTTCTTCTTCATGTCTCATTTATTTTTAATGAAATTTTTATTCAAGCTTGCTAATTTCCTTAGATATTTATTCTTCCTAAAGAATTAGGAGAACAAATTCTTCCTCTGTACAATCATGGTATTGATTTTTTTCTTAAAGCTCTTTATTAATTATTTATTTTAGAGAATCCATTAGTTCTGATTCAAGGTTTACTTCAACTTTTACTTCAATTTCTTTTTCATCGTCATTTTCTTTCACGTTTTTGGTGTCTTCATCTATTTCCTTTGATTGATTATCATCATTGTACTCTTGTTCTGGTTCAACACGCACATAACCGAATTCTAAGTTTTTGTAGTTTTTCCCAAAGTATTTTAGCTTAAGAACATTGACCCACCTTGATTTTTACAAAATGTGATAGACAACTCAAAATTTATTCCATTGCTTTTGCATCATATTCTTTTGAATCCTATATAGTTTTATTTGCAGTAATAATTGATTTTGATACCACATATCTTAAATCCATAAAATAATACTCCATTTTTTTGCTCCATGAAACATAATTTGTTTCATCCAACACTAGAGATTTTCCAACTTGATTTACTTATGATTTCATGACCAAGGAGGAGACACCATTAGAAGGTTTGGATATTTTCCTTCTTGAATTTTCCATGGAATCTACTCTAGCTATTAGGTTGTGCTTTAAGTTAATGCCTCTGATATCAATTATTGGAAATACTGAGAGGGGGGTGAATCAATACCTTTTACAATTGTTATATTTTGTTAGTTAAATTTTATCACAAATTACACCAGAACATAAGATGTGGAATAAGAAAATAATTTTATTAATAAAAATAATGAGGACTCCAATACTTCAAAAAAATTAGTCTCTAACTGTAGACATCCCCCACCTTAACCTTGGTGGAAAGTGTTTAATTGCTAATCAAACCTCCTTGGTAAACAATTAGAGAGATGGGATAATAATTTTTATTTTTATTTTATTTTATTTATTTATTTTTCAGAATTGGAAATAATGTTCATCACATCAAGATGGATCCAATGATATAAATTTTTACCCTAATCTAATTTCTAGATCATAAGTATTGGTCCTTTGAATTTCTGACTAGTTAGATGGTGAAAGGTTATCAACCCTTCCACATGGGCTCATGTGGTCATGCCACATGGAAACTTCGTAGTGTTTCTGAAAATTTCAATACATGTTGAATCCTAGCTCCATTCTCTGGTTGTAACCCTTGACAGTACCCCGACTATAACTTCCAAGTGCATTTTCCCTGGTGCTATTACCTTGACTAAGCTCTTGGTGATGCTCCCTATCTATCACATTTAGGTGCACCCCAACTATATCTTCCAGACATGTCTTTAGTATCCCTCTAGGGTGGATATTTTAGGGTTAATATTTGGCTACCCTTGGATCCAAATCCTTGGAAATATCTCCCAGGAATACCCTAGAAAATACTCTTATGGAATCCTGGGAACACGATCTTTTGGGCATCGTAATTCCTCCACTAGTAGTATTGCGATATGGTATAACCATTCCACCCAATATTTTTTTTCCACATCAAGGCTTTCATCTAGCTATTAGGATAGGGTTTAACTCACTAATATGAATCTATTCCATCTCTATGTCTTATACCATTCATGAATAGATTCAAATATGGCTTCGTTGTAGTGATTGTGCAACCATCTGCACTACCATTGAATCTCAACCATGAGCTTTAAATATTATTAAAACACTCACTAGTGCTATCCCTTTTGATCTTACCACAAGTTTCCTCTTCCCAAATCCACATGTATCATAAGATACTGAAAATTCCACAAGGAGACCAGTTCTCCTCGAAGAGATAAGGAGTTCCTCCCTTAAGTTTGATTGCTTGTAAGAACATTATCAATAGGAAAATAATAGGTAAGGTCATGGATCTACAAGAATTCACTTATCAGGGGCAAGGAATTCTAGGTAGAGCTAAACCAGTGGTTGTCAGTTGACCTCTACCATAAGTTGGGTGAATCCTTAAAGGCCTAGAATTATCACATTGCACCCTCTTATGCAATCTAGGGCTTATTAAAAACATACAAGTAATTATGTGCACCTACATGGGAAATACCCATGTGATGGATGAAGAAGCAGAGCTTGTGAAGGGTTCCAAGGCAACCTGGATATTAGTAAGGACCAAGGGATGATTACACCAGACATGGTGTTGTCCACATTCAACACAAGACTATAACCAACCTTAAGACGACATGCTCAACACAACATAACACACAAATAAGTTAGACCAATCTTGAGCAACACCAGGATATGCATCACAGAAAGATAAAGGTCCTTCATAGGAGATCCTAGATTAATGAGAACAAGGAAGGAAGAAATTCTTGGCATTATCACATTATAACATCTGCCATGTTAATTCAAGTTATCATCAACGTAAGCATCATTTTGTAACAATAATAAATCTTCTTATAAATATCACTATAACCAAATTAAGCCTCTTATGGGTTATTAAAATTCCTTTTATATTTTTCACGGTATGATATTCGTTCCTATAATACCAGTAATACAATCATGTATTTTTCTCAACATCACCATTTCAAAATAGAAATTAAACATACATTCATTATCATGTAAAAAAATGTAAGAACACTTATCTATTGAGATTTCAAGGAAACTAATTTAGTGTCTATGACTCTCCACCCAATCAAAGATAGTTGCGGCTAGTTCTCTCTTGCAGTTATCACCCTCGAGCTAGATTATAGATACTGAGAAGACTTGCTCAAGGGATTGTATACCAACTACTAGTTGAAATAGGGACTCTCCCACCTCCACCCGACAACCAAAGAGTATTCCACAATTCCATAGGTAATCGATAGGGTTGATTAATCTACCCTTTTGTTGTTCAATATATAATACACTCCATGGAATCCTAAGGCTTCACCTCTACCCTGAAACATATAAAATAGTTGTTCCAACCACTAAGGGAATCCTAAAATATTTTCAAACCAGAAAAATGAGCAAAGGAGACTCCAAAATTTCCTTCCTAGGAATCTAAGAGCTAAACCTCTAAGGGATTCTAGATACAATCCATCTACGCCTTCCATCACCCTGGGTGTATTAAGGTTTAACCTAACCTGGAGAAGCTCCTTCTTGATCCATATCATTTACTTCATTGATTTAATTTAGAATTTCATATAAAAATACCATGAAAACTAGATGTGCATACACTTTAAAGAAGAGGAACATAAAAGGAAACCATAAAGGCAAGGGACACACAAAACTTGATAATGGATTTCATCCAATTTGGACTACATCTTCAGGCCCTAATCAAAGTGGGGAGGCCTCTTCATTAATATTATAAAAAATAAAAATGCATACATGGAAAATTACACCTTATACCTTTGCTTCTGGGGATGACCTGAAAACGGGTTGCTCATATGGAGAAACGAACCACACCATTACATTCTTGGTGAAAAATCGTGAAGATTGAGTATAAAGTTGGAAAAATTCTATCACGGTAAGCTCTGGGGCTCTAGGGAATCTAAAAGAACACCTGTAGATTTTTTGGAATATTCTATCAAGATTACCCTAAAATCATTCTTGCAAAATGTGATGAGTGGCACAGTTTTGATGACAGATTGGTTCCATAGGCGCTCGGGCGAGCACACTCCTCCTCTCCTTGGCCTAGAATAATTGTGGGTTTAAATAACAAATGGTGGGATATTATTCCAAAGCCCCCACTTGTGTTCTATTGGTTGGTCGATATATTACTAGGTCAGGGGTCATAGGTTCAAACCCATGGAACCCTAGGCTGCTTATATGTTTTTATAATAAAAATAATTATTTGGCCCACTCGTCCACCAGTCTGTTAACATTCGTTGTGGGTCACTGGAAAATCTAAGTAAGCAACAAAATGGTCATTTCGAGTGATCATTGACTAGAATTTTTGTCACTCGGTTATTTCAATGGATGCAGTTTCCAAATATGCCCCACATGGTACCTTCCGATTGTGCCACATGGCCCCAAGTCATTGGGCCACTTCACACCTAGCAATGCCCAGTCAGCGATACATGTTGCATTCTAATTGGACCATAACACTAATGTCAATGTCGATGGGACTATTGACGAGGTTTTTCGTACTGCCATGTTTTAACCTCCCATTGTTTTGTACCCTACTCACAAGGTTGTTTGTATTGTCATGTGTCAACCTCCCATTGGTATGTACTGTACTGACAAGGTTGTCTATACAGCCACATGTCAACCTCCCATTGGTCCATACCATACTGATGAGGTTGTTTTTACTACCATATGTGAACCTTCCATTGGTCCATATTGTACTTATGAGGTTGTATATACTACTACATGGCAGCCAATAATTGGTTTGTATGAATTATTATTGTAATTTTGACATCAATTTACACATGGCACCATATGTGTCCTTCTTGCACAATAATTATACTCTTTACTAAAAACTTTAGCGGGCCATAAATTTCACGTATGGTGTTAGATTTAGATGTTTTTTGTGTCGTTGGATTCAAAATGACGATCTCCTTGATTTGAGATATGTTTTGCTAATATTTGAGGAATTAAAAAATTTGGCCTTTTTGGATCCTCCTAAATCACTCTACTCCTAATGTTAAACCAAAAATATAAACAACTCCTCTAAGATCCACAAAATAAGAAAAAGGTACCTCCATGGGTGTTTTTTCCCAAAATGATCTTCTTTTCGAGTTTTAGACCAAGGTGGTTCTTTTTTGTATGCCTCCATAAGTTTGTGTGTGTTCCTCCTCAACCTCATACTACCTCATTCTCTACAGATTGAACCTATTTTCCGTTTCGTCTACTATGTTTTTCATTCACCTATTGTCTAACAAGTGGCATTGGGTCTTCTTGGAATTTGGTATTGTTGGCTTAAGGGGTCTTGAACTAGGTTTGTAATATTCTACGCAACCAAAAAACACTCCAACTACGGGCCCTTTTTTCAATGATTTGCTTCCGCATACCAAAGTATCACCTGAAGTAGTATGGGGGGGTGATGGAACCAAGTTTCCGCACCCTGAGGGAGAATTTTATGTGTGTTTTACCCTTACCAAATGCTTATTTGTCTACGCGTAACTTCCCAATAAACCAGGTCGAAGCGTAGATAACAACCCTTAAAAACTATGCATTAACAAATATTATATTTCAATCATATCTAATCCTTCACATAAATCATATCTACTCACAGATAAAACCTTGAATAGTAAAGCAATTTTGCACAACTAAATAAGCAGACTTAACCCTTACGCAATCAGTATCAGTCCTTACTTCAATATAAACTTGCATAGAACATATCACTATACTTAATTCAGATCTAACTATTAAAGCAGAATAATACTTTCTCCATTAGGGGAATTTTGAGGTCTAAAATGGGCCTCCTAAGGAAAATGTACAATCAAACTTCATTTTATGAGAATCAATCACATTTTAGGGGATGACATCATCTCTAATGGTTGAGGTGGCATTGCTTGAGTTAAAGGTACTTGTCACATTCTCAATGGTGGATAAAAACTCATGGTTAACCATGGTAGTGCTCTAAGTACTTTTAAAGTCAAAGTAAAGTACTCATAATAAATGTTATTTCATATTTTTTGAATAAAATTCATACATAAAATAATATATTATATTTATTATATTATTTTCATGGTTAACCTTGGTAGTGCTCTAAGTACTTTTAAAGTCAAAGTAAAGTACTCATAATAAATGTCTTTTCACATCTTTTGAATCAATTTCATACATAAAATAATATATTACATTTATTATATTATTTTTATATAGTACATTAATTATATGTAATTATACAATTTAAATAATATAAATTTTAATTAATAACATATTATATAATTAATAATTTATGAATTTATATTTATATTTTATTTTAAGTTACTTAAGAACAAAGGACAAATGCATTAGTTTTTCAATGATAATGACTTTTTCGTGAAAACTCATTCTTATTTATAGTCACATCAATACAATTTTTTTATTAATTTTATTTTGGTACAACTTTTGAATTGAATTTAACCATGGTTACATTGTTTGTGGTGCAAAAAGTGAATTGCAAATTCATAAATATTATTTTATTGATTTAACTATTATTTTATTATTTCCTTAGGAGGCCCATTTTAGACCTCAAAATTCCCCTAATGACAGATGCATCTAATTCAACTTATCATACGCATTCAATACACAGATTCAGATCTAGAATCGCAGTAAACAACACATAAAAAATCTAATACAATTAACCACAAAGATCACATAAAAGTCTGAGTTCGCCAAAATTTCCTTCTTTATTAAGAGATCTTCAATTCAGTACAATATTTCCCTTCTACGCACACAAAAACAGAGTCTTTCTACCCAGACTGACCCAAAACTTAGATCAAAACATTCATAAGCATAAATATCTATCGATATATTGATATATTTATTATCTATTCTACTCGACTCTTACATATTTATATATTTTAAAAAGCTCACATACCATGGTCTCAAAGGTTTGAGACCCATGGTTTTCCCTTTTACCCATTACAATCATTAAGGAACTTTGACCCACCCCAAAGCCCCTTTTACATCTGCGTGCAATGCGTATAAACAAAACCTAACCCAAAAATACTAAAAATTTCTTTACCCCAAGAGACCCTACTCCAAAAGGCCCCTAACATAATCTAGTGACTCCTCCCAAGTCACTCTAATCCAACTACCTACATTTTGTCTTTGTGCACCTGCACGAAATGTTGAAATGGCAAAAGGACTTCAACACTCTTTTTTGCAGCGCTCTATGCTTCTTCTACCAATTTTATTGTAGTTGGTCCTTTAGATTCCAAGCTGATGCTGCGCTGGGTCTACTGCAGAGTTTTGATGGCTCCATAAATTGTATGTAAGAGCTACAAGGCCACATTTTCGCATGGTTTCATTTGCATGTGAGACCATTTTTTGGCTTGAGGGGTTCTGACCCAGGTTCGTATTATTGTGCAAGAAACAAAACCCTCCAACTACTGGCCCTTTCGACAATGATCTGCTTGCGTAGACCAAAGGCTTACCTGAAACAGTATTGGGGGGTGTTGGAACCAGGTTTCCACACCCTGAGGGAGCGTTTGATGTGTTTTTTACCCTTACCTAATGCTTATCTGCCTCTGCAGAACTTCCCAATAAACCAAGTCTTAGCGCGAATAACAACCCTTAACAACTATGCATTAACATATATTATATTTCAATCATATCTAACCCTTCACAAAAATCATATCTACTTGTAGATAAAATCTTGAACAGTAAAGCAGTTTCGCACAACTAAATAAACAGGCTTAACCCTTGCACAATCAGAATCAATCCTTACTTCAATATAGAATTGCACAAAACATATCATTATACTTAATTCAGATCTAACAGTTAAAACAGAATAATAATTGCTCACTATGCATCTAATTCAACTTATCATACACATTCAATAGCACAGATTCAGAACTAGAACCACAGTAAACTAAACATAACAAATTTATGACAATTAACCACAGAGATCACATAAAAGTCTGTGTTCACCAAAATTTCCTTATTTATTAAGATATCTTCAATTCAGTACAATATTTCCCTTCTATGCACACAACAACAGAGCCCATGAACACAGCTCTGGACTGGGTCTCCGCACACATACCCAGTAAGAGCCTTTCTACCCAGACTGACCCAAAACTTAGATCAAAACATTCATAAGCATAAACATCTATCAATCTATTGATATATTGATTATATATCCTTCTCGAGTCTTACATATTTATATGTTTCAAAACACGCACATACCATGGTCTCAAACCATGGTTTCAGACTCATGGTTTTCCCTTTTACCTGTTACAATAATTAAGGGACATTGACCCACCCCAAAGCCCCTTTTACATCTGCGCACAATGCATATAAACAAAAATTAACCCAAAAATACTCAAAATTGCTTTAACCCGGGGGACCCTACTCCAATAGGCACTGTGTTGTATCTCTCCACTCCTTTCTTATGTTGATTATACTACAACGGCCTCTTGTGCTTGTATGCTCCAAGCATAACCTCCTCAATGGCACTGTCATGGAATTTATGTTTTTTGTTTCCTCTTTTGACTACATTTTCCTTCAAGGAAGCATGCACCTTGTACTCTTGTCCAACCCCCTCTTTAATGGTATGCTCAAATTTTATTAGAATTCTCACCTACCAACCCCCTTGGATACTATAGCAATTAAAATCCCAATCCCCTTCCCTCCTCGTCCTATGGAATTTGTGTCCTATAGCTTAGCCCATAATTATTTTATGAAAATATTTACATTGTAAAATGGGGTTAAGAAATTGGGGTTATCACAAACCCCTCTCCCTTTGGGGAAAACCATCCTTGGTGTTACTTAATGATGTGCAATAAAATATAGGCTTAAGCAACACATACTACTCATGGAGCTTTATATTCATAACTTTATAAACTATTACAATTCATACACATTTGCCTCAATTAGCAAACAAAAAAAGGATATGTTTCCTTCATTGAGTCATCAATTTCTCAAGTGGATTCTTCAGTCCCAAAGTGCCTCCACAACACTTTGAATTGCTATGTTACTCAATTCTGGATCACGGTGCTCCTCTGATCTAGGATACATAGTGGCTCTAGCTCGAACTCTCTTTGTTCCACCTGTATCACAGACCAATCAATCACATGAATAGAATCATGTACATATCTTTTAAGCAAAGAATCATGGAAAAAATCATGAAATTCTACTGATGGAGGTAAGGGTAGCTTGTAGGCCATTGGTTTAATCGTTTTAGGAATCTCAAAGGGCCCAAAATATTGTGGTTCCAACTTGACACATGACCCAATCCTTAAGGAACTTTTCTTGGGCTTAATTCGTAAATATAAATGTTCCCTAACTTGGAACTCTTTATGAAGACTATGTTGATCTACATAAATTTTCTTCCTATTATATTCCACCCTTAAATTCTCTCTCATAATTACATTTTCTTCTCCATTTCCTTCGTTATATCAGATCCAATAAGGACCCTATTCACTGGACAATTCTACCTTAAGGTGGTATTGCAACTCCTCCCATACAATGCCTCAAAAGAGCTCATCTTCAAGGACATTTGTGATCCATATTTATGAAGGAATGAAATTAAATAGATATTTAAACCAAAACACAAAGATACAATGAAAAAAAACATCAATTAATAAATAGCAACTACTGAAAATTGGTTATATACATGCAAGAAACAAACTAGCTCAGGTGATGGTAGCTTATCTATGAGAAGAGATGTGACGACTACCTACCTTTTGAACTATGTTACAATGACGTTCACATGCCTATTTATCATTATGAAATAATGGAAAATCATAAGAATCTGAAAAGATAACCCTATGGGATGAAGTTCCAAAAGTTTGTGGACGTCGTTGGGGTTAGTTGGAATTCCAACTTCCCGGGGTCGTAGCTTTGGCATACAATCTCCATTTAACATGTATGATACCTCATTGGAAATATATATCCAAGGAATGCAATTATTTACTAAAAAATAGTTGTAGGACATGAGTTTTGCTATTTTCCAAAGAAACATCGTTTAGGGCCTTAAAACTGCTTCGGAAGTTGACAACTTGAAAAGTGCCAAAAATAGTAAATTGTGCTAGAAATTAGAAAACTTAAAGGAAATAGTGTTGGGGGTACAAGTGGAATAGGTAGTTGGGCACAAATATCCACCTAGATCAATCCTCCTCTGTTAGGAAGAAATGGTACCCATTACGTTGAGTGTGTTCATGAGATGTGGAAATTTCTATTGAACTTGGTCCCTAGTCAGCCACTTTCCCTGGTGCAGGAACTCGCTAGCCTTGACAACTTGATATAGTTGGATCCTCTATTAGGGATTTATATTAATTTGTGTATCCATGATTCAATCATTTGTGGCCTTTTTAATGCAATATAGGTTGATCTTTTTTTGTATCACCTACTCACTAATATCTAATGTGTTTGACAATGGTGGAAAGTTTGGGCAAAGTTAGTCTATATTGAGCACTAGGTGCAAGCCAAGGAATGGGGGAATGTTGAGCTCAAAATAATTGTCACCCACAACCTTGGTCATGGTGTAAGGACTATATAAGAGTGGTCCATTAGAGGAATTTTGAGGTCTAAAATAGGCCTCCTAAGGAAATTATAAAATAATAGTGGAAATAATAAAATAAGATTAGGTTACATAATCAAATTTTAGAGGGAAAAAAAAAAAACATTTTCAACTCATGTTTTCAACTTATATCTCTATGGGTTTACTCAAATTTCAAGAAGGAACACTCGTTATATTTTTAATTTGATTCATCATCCAAGGAGTACCCATGTTGCATACTTCCGATGGACCCTGCTACACGAAAAATGAGAAATACATGAAAAAATGTGATTGCAATAACATTTTTTCATGCATTTCTCATTTTTCGTGTAGCAGGGTCCATCAGAAGTATGCAACATAGGTACTCCTTGGATGAGGAATCAGATTATGCATCTAATGAGTCTTCTCACTCGAAATTTGAGTAAAAACATAGGGAGATAAGTTGAAAAAGTAGTTTTATTATTCTATTATTTTTTAATAATTTTAATTTTTTACCCAAAAAAATGGTGAATCATCCCCCATGGTTGACATCATCATATTAAATCCTATTGGTTCTTATAAATTTGATTTTGGTTGTACATTTTTCTTAGGAGGCCCATTTTATACCTCAAAATTCCCCTAATGCAAACCCTCTGATAGGCTTTGGTAAGGAATTCCTTCTGAAATGCAACCAAAATTTGTCATCCACTTAAAACTTATGTGGAACTTGATATTGATCATGATGTTGTTTGTGCTTAACATTGTCTTTTTCCAGGATATCATGAACCTGGTGGCTAATGTGCTTGATGCATTTAATAAACCTACATTCTTTATCATCTTCGGACTAAACATGTGTATATTTTTCTGTAACACCCTCCTCCGACATCTACCTAAGTAACCGACCAACCAAGGTAAACATGTGATGAAGAGTTACTATGATATGATTCAACTCCCTATGTGAAATTAAGGAAGAGGAACTGATAGAAGAAGACAACAAAAACCTTTTTCACCTGCTGCAAGACACCCAGGAGCCATCCAAACCTTCAAGGAGCCTAGCCCCTGAGTCATAGTAAAATTTCAGTGCATTAATCTCCCAATCACTCCCTTGATATGGGAAATAGTGTGACTAGAAACCTCCAGTCGCTCATACAACGTGGGCATGTGTGTGACTCGAGACTTTTCCAGCTAGTTATGTGACTGTGACCTTGATTTATGTGCCACTTTTTAGGCCCAGGGCTCAGGTCTCTTCCTAGAACTCCATGACAGGAATAACAATAGAATAACTATGTAAATGAAATCACTTTAAGAAGGAATTTTCTGGACCCCTACTAGCCATGACAGACATTTCGTCAAACATATCACAAATATGTAATCTTCAGGTTTAAAAAAAATATCTAAGCATATGGGTCTCATACTTATCTGAGAATCTCTAAGAAGCATTGTTGCCTCATCACATTAGTTGCAAGATCATCTATTATTTGATTGATTCATTGCTCATTCATTTATGAATCAAAACATGATGAGAGCCCTACATTATTATTGTCATAAAATACATTCATAACTAGAATATAAACAACATAAATGACGAGCATAGAACAACCCTATAAGACACATAATAACAAACATATTTACCCATATGTTGTAACTCCTAGAGACAACCTTGAGTTGTGAAAGACCAGTGCGTAGGACATCTTAAGACAAGAGGGTTTTAGAAGGGATTTTTCAAACTGATAATGCGAGACCTCTTGTTATAAAAAGGTGATTGAGATTTCTGGTAATGGGACCAAGACATTAGAGGTACGATATTGACAAAAGTGACATCCAGTTGTACAACATAAGGACCTGTAAGCATTAATTAGAAGTAGAGATAAAAACTAAACTACCATTGAGGTGGGCCGAACATAAGATAAGTGAACAGTTATCAGAGTAAATGAGTATGAAAAACTGAGAAAGAATGCTAAGGAAATATCAGAGTAAGGCAGACTTATACCAACATAAGAATCCACCCCTCACTAAAATAATGGCATGTGAATGTAACTTGGAATAGAAATCGTACCTTGAGCCATATTTAAAGTGTTACAGATAAGCAGATATGAGTATCATTCAAGATAAATTCACATCTAACACTCACATTCCGAAAGCTACGATAACAGGAAAATGATGAAAAACACAGTGAACACTTATATTAAAACACTGCTGATAAGATACCTATTGTTACTCATCTCATTTGGAATCCATTACAACCATAGAATAGCTTCACTCCTTTTCCAAAAAAGGGTCTTCTGACATACACTATAAAATAGAACTTAAAACTTTACAAAGGGGAAAATCTCACAATTCACAAGTTCTTCTCAGGAAAGTTTGGAATCCTTTCTCAGCTTCAGATTTCATCTTTTATAGCTTTTCAGCTGGGCTTTTGCGAAAATATATTTCGTAGACAAAATATTCCCCTCAAGATATCGTTATGTTTGGGGTCTCCATCAAAAACCAAAAATGATGATGAGGAAAATGACCTCTCATTATCTACATAGTGGCCTTAACGAAGGCGCTAACTGAAAACACAACAGTAAAAAGAAAAATAAAAGTGAAGAGGGTGAAATAAAATTTTCACCCGATTTTACAATACATAAGAAATAAAAAGCAAATTGGCCACCTGGGCCAGAACATGAGGTTCATTTTTTGGAACGGAGAGGAGTGATTGATATCGGCTGACTCGGAAGTGTTGATGACACCGACTAACTAGTTTTGCGACTGAGAGGAGGTAGCGACTAGTGAGATGATGTGGATTCTGAAGTGTTTACATAATCACTACATTTTTTCCATATACTCTCCCCTGGTGACGACATGGTCACAAAAGTCTCGACTAGAGCCTGAATATCTATAAGCTTGGTGTAATATACTCGGACGGCTAGACGTTTTTTAATTTGGCAGAGAAGGGAGAACTCCTTACTTAGAGCATAAATTATTATTTCTGCCTTGAGATGGGTAGTTTTCCAAAGCTAAATCAGCTTGGTTCATGATGACTGTCAAATTCTGTTCTTAGACCATTAGCTCTAAAAATGCGGTCGTTTCAGGATCCCAGCTTGATGGGAGGCTTGCCTCTACCATCTCATCCCACTCTCTATCGAACTGTTCAACTCCCCTGACAACTTGCTATAAACCACTTAGTGCATTTGTGTGTGTAGTCTCCTTTTCAATCACTCTCCTGACTTCCATCACTCCTCTGAAATGGTCTGTGATTCCCTGAGTGAGTAGCTCTTCAAGGTCCAATCCATTTAGGTAACTGATGTAGCGTTTAGCCATTACCACTTTTGCTTCTCCTTCCTCATGCCCCTCCTGTAACTTTACTCTGAATGAACAGACTGTGATCTTCTTATCATCCATTAGAGTGAGGTATTTCCAATTCTTTTTCACCTCTAATATGATGTCTGTCCAGATTAGGCGTCTGGCTTCCAGGAGTGTCACATTGCCCTTCATCCGAGTAGTCAAATTTTTTATGGTTTTATCTTGTACCTGTTTCTCTCTTTTAATTTTCTCGACTTCATCCTGCAAGGCTGTTACCACCTTCTCATTTTTCGCTAGCTTAGCTTCCATTTCCTGTAACCTGTGGCGTGCTGTTCGGGCTTCATTTTCTGAAACCTTCAAATCTAACAAGGCTTTGGTCAGCTACTCTGGGGTAGTGCCAAGCTCGTTAGAAGTTGGAGCCACACATACATGCTTGTCCCATTTTCTCTGTAAATCAGACAATCTCTGCCTTAAGCCAGCCATCTCCACAGTCATTTTGGTGTTTCCTTCTTGTTCCTTAGCCAGTGAATCAGCGAGAGATGATTTCTCTCTTTCCACCTCGATCAGTTCGTTTGTTTGTAAATGTTCTCCACGGGGGATATTTAGTATTTTATTTAGCTCAAATTTCTCTACCTCTAGATCAAGGATGAGCTTCTTTCGAACTGCATCCTTGTCAGCCCCTTTGTCTCTTACTGCTCTCTTGAGAGCTTCTACGTTGTTGTTTATTTCTCAGGCACTAGCTCTTTCTCTCTTCTGATTTTCCAATACTGAGTTGTACTTGTCTTCAAGTTTCCTCAAAGAGAGTGCAAGCTTTACCACCTCATCTCTCAACATATCTCCCACACACTAGTGCAAACCAAGATTGTCCATTATAGGGATATTAGCCAGATTTAAAGTGAACTCCAAGGACTGGTAACAAGTCCCCTCAACTGCAGGCTCCAGCACTGCCTCTGTAATAGAAATTATAAGCTGTTATTTGTCCATATCTAACTCAGTGGTAAGTTTGGTATGGTACTTGTCCACGAATTTGGCCAATTCAGCCCTCAACGTATCCCGTGCAATTATGTTTCTAGTGCCTATTTCTTCCCTTACCTCGGCTTTGTTAACTGAAATGGCCCGCGACAGCTTAGAAAGTTCCGATGAAGAGGCACTATCATAAGTAATTGTGAAACCAGCCTTGTTCCTGTCAGGTATCCCGTATCGGATAAACTCCTCCTGTGGTGGCTCTTCCCATACAATCTCCAGTTCTTCAGTTCTTTGTTTCTTAAAGGGACGGGATCTCTCGCCCATGTCCATGCCTACTTGACCTCCTGAAGCGCCTGCCTCATCTGCTTGTCCTTTCCTTTTTATTCCTGCGGAAGCAGTGTCACCCCTTCCTTCTGCAGCTGAAGATTCGACCTCCATATTTGAATCCAAAGGCCATGTATGAAGGTTAGCTCTCCACTCAATGAAGGGCCTAGTCTCATGCACATAAGCAATCGACTTTATTTTCATTTTCCTATTGGAAAGGATCCCTTTCGGGTCATAGGGCCAAAATTTTCCTTTTAACAGATCCATCCCTTGAAGCAATGTTTCCACCATGGAGAGGGTGTGACTTGAATTTATGGTGAAGGGGCAAACATAGGTAGGGAGCTTGAGAATGTATCCTTTCTTTGCAAGCATGAATTGGATCTAGTCGGCCTTCAGGGTTTGATGGATGAACTGAAGGGAAAAGATTCGCATAGCTAGAAACACTGGCAGACGGTAAGGGGGTACTTCTGCGCCGTAGACCCTGATTTCAGTGTAATCATCATATAGGTACCAATCCCCTCTGCTATCTTCCTCATTGAACTGCAACTAGTCCTTCTTCTCAGGAAATATTATGGGCGAAGGTTTGTCATGTATTATGGCATAAGCTATGGACATGAATTCATTCAAGAACTTTGTATACCCCTTCCGATTAGGCTATTTATGAAAAGAGATGTTCCACTCAAAGATAGTTCCTGGCTAGGCGTTCGTCCTTGAAAGCTTCTCGAGGCCTAGACTCTCAAACTTGTCAGCATGCTCAAATAGAAAAAGACACAACCGAAAAGACCCAGAAGAGGATGGCTCTTAGAACTGAGTTTGGATAGCCAAGGCCAGGAAGGTAGGGATATCCAAAAGAATACCCTTTTGAGACATAATAACCCTGAAATGAAAGTGAGGATCAGCTAGACATTGTCTCTGAAAGTGGACAAGGGAATAATATCTGAAGGTGGGATAGCCGCAAGATAAGAGTCTGAAATAAAACTGAGGAATTCACTTTGTTTTTTCTAAGGAAAATTTGAAAAATGAGAGGAGAGGGATAACTCAGTGAACTCAATAGAACTTTGACTATGAGGGAAGCGAAGGGCTTCCTTAATGAACTCATGGAATATGAAGAAAATCTTATTACCCTGAGTCGAGAGGAATAAATTCCTGCGTTCGTCATAGGCTTCGCTGAGCCAACTTATAAACTTGAGAACTGGGTATTGTTGTTCAATGGTTGTCATTGATGTCAACCCAAGCAGCACCAGGGGCTAACCCAAGATTTCATGGGAATTTTGACCTACCAAATTAATATATTCTGGGTCAATAATGCTTTTGATGATTTCTACTTGCCGAGATGTTTCCGTTGATATATGGCACACCATGTAATTCTTCACGGTTTGAGAGATATTCATGTTTGAAGTTTGTACCCCCAGTTAGTGGGCTAAAACCCCATGGGGTTGGGGCATGGGTCATTGAAAAATCATAATTAATATTTTTTATGCTCCTAAAATCCCTCCCACGTTCACTTGTTGAAGCCCCTCTCAACTTAAGCATTCATATATATTGTGATCTTCATTTCCTCCTTAGGCAAAGGATTCGGCAATCTGAAACAAGTCATCGTGGAATTTTCGCTCTAACTTTGTTTCTACGAAGGATAAGAAGCTGAAAGTTTTATGAGGAAAAGCTGAAATCTTGAGGAAGCTGCAGTACAAATTTCAGATCAATTTGCACAATATTTCTGGAGATATGATCTGTGGAAGTAAGGGTTTTTGCAGGCTCCTGAAATTCATCTCAAAGAAGTGACCTTGGTAAAATCATCATAACTCTCTCTCTGGGTATCGGATTGGAATTCCGTAAAAAGTGGTAGATAGTGCACAGTCTGGAGTTTTCGCTCTATCAATTTCAGAAACAAATGAAGAAACAAAAACACGTGGCACGCCGTACAAGTGCTCTCTTCTGAAATAGTCCTTAATTAGGGCATTGTGAGAGATTGGGTATAACTCTCTCTTCAAGAATCAAAATTGGGTCAGACCTGTGGAATTGGAAAGATGACTCAGAGGAATACTGCAGGACCAAAAATTAGATATTGAGGATCTAAAATGACAGAGATACACCATATTCAATATCGAGCTCCTAGAAGGAAAGAAAAAGCTAGATCATGTGTTGTCAAGGGTTGCAAAGGACCAGACTTTCTACGGTAGAAAAACAAAGCAAGGTACAAAAGAGGGTAGCATGACAAGAGCAGAAACCAAGGTGCATAAAAACAACAAGAAATTCATCATATGAAGTCTTCAAGTGGGAAGCACTGCATACAATCATTGTAAAGGTATCATTGTACTTAGTCATTATAAATACATTATTGTACAAATTGTACTAGTGTCTATCTGCCAAGGGTTGACGACGCAGTATTGGGAGGTCTAGGATCATCATTAGGTGGTTGTGTCAAAGTTGGGGTTATGGTATAGTATATCTTCTTCTTCTACATCATTCTATATCATTGTAAAGTGGACCATTTTCCTTGGTACGGGAGTCCATTCTTCTTTTATTCTTCTATAGGGTGGTAGGGTGGTGCTAGGGTGACTTGTAGCTCATTGGGTGTTGGGGCATCTGTTTAGTTGACTACTGAAGAATCTTGGGCATTGGAGCGTCCATCCAGTGGGAGCTGGAGAAGAATGCTTTTCTAGATTCTAGGAAGTTGTAGCTTTATTTTCAATTGGAGTTGAAAAGAATTATTAGAAAAGCATTAGGTGGTTTTTGTCCCGAAGTGGGTTTCCACCTTAAAAAATGTGTGCATTTGTGTTCCTTTTTTTTACTTCTATCGTTGTACAAACACTGATAATAATTGAAGATTAACTAACACTCTAATTGAAAGGAATACTGATTCACCCCCCCCCCCCCTCAGTATTTCCAACAATTGGTATCAGAGCTTGGTTCCTTCAATAGCAGTTTAACAGCTGGAAGGAGGTCATGGAGCATACCAAGAATGGTGTACCTCTATTCAATGAAAATAATTATGGACTTTGGAAAGGAAGAATGGAGGTCTATCTCTTGGCGCAAGGTTATGAAGTATGGGACACTGTTCAGAATGGATTTACATCAACCGCGGATGAACAAGGTAAGAATAATTTGGTAAATGATGCAAAAGCAAAGAATATTATTATCAGTGGACTTATTAAATCTTCTTATCATAAGGTGTTGGGTTGTAAAACCACCAAAAATGTATGGGACAAGCTTGAGAATATATATGTAGGTGACTCAAATGTCAAAGAAGCAAAGCTTCAAATATATAGAGCAAAATTTGAGCAACTCAGAATGAAAGAAGATTGCAACATTGCTGCATACTTCCAATACGTTGATGAAATAACCAATACTCTGGAAGGATTGGGAGAGCCAGTTGACGAGAAGACTATTATACGGAAGATTCTTAGAATGCTACCAGGGAGATTCAACCCAAAGGTATCGGTCTTAGAATACAATGCAAATTTGGACAAACTCAACAAGGAAGAATTACATGGAGTTCTCATAGCATATGAAATGAGACTTGATGAAGAAAAGGGTACTTCAAATCTAGAAACTGCGTTCATTGCATCTAAGCAAACCAATAAGGACAAACAACCTTCAATTGAAATGACGTGCACCTGCAAATTTGAAGAAAAGGGAGATGATGGAGAAGGTCTTTCAGATGAAGAATATGCTTACTTTACAAGAAAACTAAAACCTGGTAAGGGAAAATTCAAAGGTAAACTTCCATTGATATGTTTCGGTTGTGGTGAGGTTGGGAATTTCGTAGCAAAATGTCCAAACAAAAGTGATGGCAACTCAAAAGGAAAGAAAGGCTTTAAGAAATTCAACAAGCAAGGCAAAAATAAAGGATCCAAAAGGAACTTTCTCTCTAAAGAAGATAGCTCCTCATCTGATGAAGAAAGTGACATCAAAGAAGAAGACAATGACAAAGTATTGTTTATGGCCAAGCACAATAAACAAGAAGTATCAAAAAATGAAGAAGAAGGGTTGACCAAGCACAATAAACAAGAAGTATCAAAAAATGAAGAAGAAGGGTTGACCATAGAAGAATTTTATGAGGAGGCAATCAAGCTTATAAAAGAGCTCAATGCTGAGAAGATCCATTCCAAAACTCTTGAAGAAAAAGTTCAAGGTCTCAAAATTGAGGTTGAAGAACACAAATATATTGAAGAGTCACTTCAAAAGAAGTTGGAAGAAAGAAACCAAGAAAGGGAAGCATTAGAAGCCGAAGTAGTCTCGTTGCGTAAGGAAGTGAAGAAGGGAAAAACTGTCCAAAACTATGCCAACAGCTCAAGGGCATTGGAAGAACTCATCAACAATCAACGATCTTACAATGACAGAACTGGCCTAGGAAACAAGAAGAAGCAGGACCTTCTACAACAAAATACAATGAACCTATGAGATCTGACATACATGAAGACCTCATTGGATAAGATTCGCAAGCACATCCTTGGAAGACGATTCCTTGATGAAGATTTTCATCCAGGTACCAACATATTTTTCATGGATATTGTTACTCATGTGGAAAATTTGGTCATAAAGCTGTAGAATTTCGCACGTACCCTATGAACCAATACAATTCCAAGAGATTCTTCAAATATGAACCTCCCAGGGCTCAAGGAAACATCAATAGATTTGAAAATTTAAGAAATAATATGGAATGTTACAAATGTCAGAACTTTGGACACATAGCCAGAGACTGCAGACTTAAAAATCCTCCAGAAGAATCTTCGAAGCCACAGAATGAACGAACATGGAAGAAGAAGAATAAGACTGATAATTGTCTCTCGCTCTCAAGGCTCAAAAAAAGAAAGATGTGTGGTATGTTGACAGTGGTTGCTCAATGCATATGACTGGAGATAGAAGGAAATTTGTATCTCTAAAAGAGAAGAAGGATGGAACCATATCCTTCAGAAATGATGGATCTTCAAATGTTATAGGATCAGGTACCGTCACTCTCGGAAGCAAAGATGTTATAGCCAAGAATGTTCTATTGGTTGAAAACATGAATCAAAATCTGCTCAGTGTTGGACATATGTGTGATCAAGGACACACAATGCTATTCAACTCCACAAAATGTGAAATCAGGAAAGGCAGGTATGGTAAAATTGTGGCTACAGTAAGTCGAGCTCCAAACGACATATATGTTCTAGATGAAGAAACTAAAGCATGTTTACTAGCTAAAGAAGATGAAATCTAGTTATGGCACAAATGAATGGGTCACATAAACTTTGACAATCTTGTCAAGATAAGCAAAAAGGAAGCAGTGCGATAAATGCCAAAAATCTCAAAACCTTCCAACACACTATGTGAGGCCTGTCGGCAAGGAAAGCAGACAGAATTCCAATTTAAAACAAAAGAACACTTTGCATCACATCCATTGGACTTGATACATACTAATCTATGTGGTCCTATGAGAACAAAAGGCTCAGATGGAGAATTATATTTTATGTTAATGATAGACGACTATACCAGGATGACAGCCGTCAGTTTCCTAAAGAAAAATCTGAAGCATTTGAGTGCTTTAAGATCTACAAGGAGTTGGTCGAAAATGAAACTAATTTGAAAATAAAGTGTCTAAGGTTAGATAATGGCAAAAAATTCACTTCCAAATTATTTCAGCAATATTGTGAAGAAAATGAAATAAAAATACAATTTTCAATAGCACGAACACCTTAGCAAAATGGAGTTGTTGAAAGAAAGAACAGAATCGTACAGGAAATGGGTAGAACAATGTTGAAGGACTAAAAATTGGATGAAAAATTTTGGGTTCAAGAAATTGATACGACAGTATTCATTTTCAACCAAAGTCTTCTCAGAAATAATTGCAACAAGACCCCATATGAATTATGGAAAGGAAAACCAACTAATCTAAAATATTTCAGAATCTTCGGAAGCAAATGTTATATCAAAAGAGAAGATAAAAATTTGGGTAAGTTTGAATCACGTGTTGATGAAGGTATATTTTTTGGTTACTCACGCAAAACAAAGGCCTATAAATGTTATAATCTAAGACAAAAATAGATAGTCGAAAGCATAAATGTTACATTTAACAAAGATGGTGTTCTAACGAATAATGATGAGGATCTAGAATCTTTGAAACTTGAGACATGGGTTGAAAAAGACACAAATAAAATTATAGAACAAGAAGAAACTATCGATGAGGAAGAAGTAAACAATGATCATCAAGATATAAGAACAACAACAAGAAGCTCCTCCAAGGAGAAAAAAAGAGTGGATTCAAAAGAAACATCCATCAAATCAAATCATTGGTGACATAAATGAAGGTCGACAACTTCGTTCATCACAACAAGCTCACATTACTTTTCTAGCAACCTTTGAGCCTAGTAGTTTTGAGGAAGCCAACCAAAATGAACATTGGGTAGTAGCTGTGAATGAAGAATTGGATCAAATCGAGAAGAATAACACCTAGGAATTAGTTCCACGACCAAAAGATAAAAATGTCATTGGGACTAAATGGGTGTTCAGGAACAAATTGAATGAATATGGGCAGGTTACCAGAAACAAAGCAAGATTGGTTTGCAAAGGCTATGCACAAGTGGAAGGAATTTATTTCGACGAAACATTTGCACCAGTTGCTAGAATGGAAGCCATCCGAATGTTTCTTGCCTATGCATGTTCAAGAAAGATCAAAGTCTACCAAATGGATGTTAAGTCAACATTTTTGAATGGAGAATTAGAAGAAGAAGTTTACATCGAACAACATGAAGGTTTTCTACTATCACAAAAAGAAGACTATGTCTGCAGGTTAAAGAAGGCTCTATATGGTCTCAAGCAGGCTCCCAGAGCATGGTATGCCTCGATCAAATCTACGTCAGTCATGGCATTGAGAAAGTAGCCTCATGGATAGCAATCTTTATGTACAAATAGATAAAGATAATTAACAATTGTTGAGGTATATGTGGATGATATAATATTTGGTTATGATGATGACTAATGGTGTTTTCTTCAAAGATGCAAAGTGAGTTTGAGATGTCTTTACTTGGTGAGCTGACATACTTCTTAGGGCTTCAAATATCTCAAGAAGAGAAAGGAATATTTATATGTCAAGCCAAGTACATCAAGGAAATGCTCAAGAAATTCAAAATGGAAGATTGCAAACCCGTCCTTACTCCAATGGTAACAGGTTGCAAATTGAGCATAGACGACTCATCTAAGGATGTGGATCAGAAGTTTTACAGATCTATGATTGGTATTATTCTATATGTAACAGCCTCTCGGCCAGATGTTATGCAAGCAGTTGGACAAGTAGCAAGATTCCAAGTAGCACCAAAAGAATCACATATTATTGCCGTCAAAATAATTCTTCGATATCTAAAGGGCACAGAAGAATATGGCTTGTGGTATCCCAAGGGTAATAATCTCATTATTCAAGCATTTACAGATGCAGATTGGGCAGGAAGCGTTGATGATCGTAAGAGTACTAGTGGATCAACATTCTATCTATGTGGTTGTCTCGTATCATGGTTGAGCAAAAAGCAAACTTCAATCTCATTATCTACAGCGGAAGTAGAATACATTGCAGCAGCATCATGTTGTACTCAAGTCCTTTGGATGAAACAAACTTTGCAATATCTTCAAGTACAATTCAGTGAGCCTATTCCCATATTCTGTGACAACACTAGTGCCATAAGCATCTCCAAGAATCCTGTCATGCATTCAAAAACAAAACACATTCCAATCAAATATCATTTTTTTAGAGAACAAGTCGCTGAAAAGAATATCAAACTTGAGTATGTTTGTACAAAAGAAAAAATTGCTGATATCTTCACTAAACCTTTACCTCATGAAGCATTTGAATATCTTCGTCAAAAGCTTGGGATTCTCCCAAGTTTTCATTAGATTACAGGTCTGCCGGACGGTTGTGTGTCAGCGCGACTGGAAGTGTGTATAGGTCTGCAGGATCGTTGTGTTTTAGGGGGAGTTTCCCTTTGCCATTGATGTCAAAGGGGGAGAGAATGTTGCAGGAAGAGGTGTCATGATCGCAGGGGGAGTACTTGTGTTGCCATCAATGCCAAAGGGGGAGATTGTTGTTCAGTGGTTGTCATTGATATCAACCCAAGCAGCACCAAGGGCTAACCCAATATTGCATGAGAATTTTTACCTACCAAATTAATATATTATGGGTCAATAATGCTTTTGATGGTTTCTACTTGTCGAGATGTTTCCGTTGATATATGGAACACCATGTAATTCTTCACGGTTTGAGAGATATTCATGTTTGGTTGGCCCCAAGAGGGCTAAACCCCATGTGGGTTGGGGGCATGGGTCATTGAAAAGTCATAATTAATATTTTTTATGCTCCTAAAATCCCTCCCACGTTCACTTGTTGGAAGCCCCTTCAAACTTAGTCCATATATATTTATGATCTTCATTCCAGTGTGATTCAAACGGAAATGTGTCATTGTGAATTTTCGCTTCTTAACTTTTCACGAAGGTTTGGGAGCCGAAAGTTTTATGAAGTGAAGCTGAAATCGAGAAGTCATACATAGTGAAAATTTCAGACTGATCGAGTAACATTTTTTAGACATCTAGGAAGTATGGCTTTTTATGTCCTGAAATTCATCTCAAATAAGTGACCTTGGTAAAATCGTCATAACTCTCTCTCTGAGTATCGGATTGGAATTCTGTAAAAAGTGGCAGATAGTGCACAGTCTTAAGTTTTTGATCTATCAATTTTAGAAACAAATGATGAAACAGAAACATGTGGCACGCCGTACAAGTGCGCTCTGCTGAAATAGTCCTTAATTAGGGCATTGTGAGAGATTGGGTATAACTCTCTCTTCAAGAATCCAAATTGGGTCAGACCTATGGCATTGGAAATATGACTTAGAAGAATACTGCAGGACCAAAAATCAGATATTGAGGATCAGAAATGATAGAGATACACCAAATTAAATATTGAGCTCCTAGAAGGAAAGAAAAATATAGATCATGTGTTGTCAAGGGTTGCAAAGGACCAGAATTTCTACAGCAGAAAAGAAAAGCAAGGTCCAGCAGAGGGTAGCATGACAAGAGCAGAAACAAAGGTGCATAACAGCAGCAAGAAGTTCATCATATGAAGTCTTCAAGTGGGCAGCACTGCATACAATCATTGTAAAGGTATCATTTTACTTAGCCATTGTAAATACATTATTGTACAAATTGTACTAGTGTCTATCTGCCAAGGGTTGAGGAGGCAGTATTGGGAGGTCTAGGATCATCATTAGGTCATTGTGTCAAAGTTTGGGTTATGGTCTAGTATATCTTCTTCTTCTACATCATTCTATATCATTGTAAAGTGGACCATTTTCCCTGGTACGGGAGTCCATTCTTCTTTTATTCTTCTATAGGGTGGTAGGGTGGTGGTAGGGTGAGTTGTAGCTCATTGGGTGTTGGAGCATCCGTTCAGCTGACTACTAAAGAATCTCAGGCGTTGGAGCATCCATCCAGTGGGACCTGGAGAAGAATGCTTTTCTAGATTCTAGGAAGCTGGAGCTTTATTTTCAATTGGAGTTGAAAAGAATTATTAAAAATGCATTAGATGGTTTTTGTCCCGAAGTGGGTTTCCACCTCAAAAAATGTGTGCATTTGTGTTCCTCTTGTTTACTGCTATCATTGTACAAACACTGATAATAATTGAAGATTAACTAATGCTCTAATTGAAAGGAATACTGATTCGCCCCCCCCATCTCAGTATTTCCAACAGGTATGTGGTTGGGGCAATCTGGTAATACAGACCTGACTAAACGACTTTGAACATGTCTTGGCCATTCAAATGGCATTCAAACAACTCAGGTCTAACACGAGATACACTAAATGGGTAGGACAGGTCGTGAAGTTGAGCGTGAGCGTTAATGAGAGGTTCAGGTCCAGGGATAGCCCTGACCTCGCAAGCTTGTGGGGTTTCAGGTTCTGACTTTATGGACTTTGCTTTCCCCATGACCATTTTGAAAATTAAAACACAAGGAAAATGGTGAGGTGGAAGAACGAATAAATACCTACGAACAGTGAGAAAGCCCAAGGGGGAAAGCGACGCAGGGGTGGAAAATGACTTGGTACTGGATTTCAAGCTACGTTGCATGACAGATTCATAAAATCAAGTATTTTACTAAGTGTGGGCATAAAAAAAGGTTAAACAGACCAATATTTGCGGAAAACGAGGCTAGGGTGACAACTGTTGGGTTGACGTCATAAGGACGTCGAGAATGGGATGCGTGGCAATAGGTTGTTGGCTATCAGGAGTCGGGTAGGTGCAAGCCACGTTCCGGGTTAATACTAGTATTGGTCTCATACTGGCCTCCCTCAACTTACCTTACCTTTTTTTTACATAGCGCCACATGTCCTCCTTGAGGGGCCCACTTAAGGTTTCAGTGGGAGCTTGTGAGGCCCTCCCGTTACACTCCATCACCCCACGAAAGGTTTATGATTTGTTCCGCCATCACGTGACGTCATGTGCTCTAGGGGGTAGATCTCTGCCTTTGTTGAGGAGGTAAATCCCCTCTGTCTTCTTTTCCGCTGTCTTTTCAAACTCTCTAAACATGAAAAGACGCCGAGTTCTTCCTTTGTCAGACTCGTTAAACCCTAATGACATTGGATCTAGTCGAAATGACGTTATCCGAGTTTCTCCTTCCTAGGACTCGTTAAATGCACTAGGATGGATTCGTCCGAAGGACGGATTTATATGACAAGCATATGGTATCCTCTTCAAGCTTATGTAAAAATAAAGAGGTACTCACCGAAATGGTGGGGGAAAAATGGAACCATCGTCGTTGTCGTCGGCAGTATGTCGCTCTTGAACATGGCACTTGTCTGCATTCGTGTCGGGTTGGGGACATCTCATCTCGTTGCTTCACTTTGTTTCCATGGGTTTGGGTAATCTCTTTTGACCTCTCATCTGTTCACTGCCTCGTCGCCATGACCTTTGATCTGTTGACGTCAAATACTGCCAAGTCCATTGTCGTGCCATTTATATGTTCAAGAGAAGTTGGCCTCTGCGAATATCAACCTTCCTCTATTTCTCATATGGCCCCGATTCACAACAAAACATTATGTTCCTCTGTCTCGTGTCGATGATGTGGGAATCATTATGGTCCACCTTCGATCAAGGTCACTTCCTGTCGACTTCAACTCACTATCCAGGAAGTTGGTCTAGAGACTCCTGATGGTACCTTGGAGCCTGCATGCCTCAATGGCAGGTTCGTCGCATTCGACGAGAGGTTTACATCATTGGCCTCCGATCGAGTGATTCTACGGGTGTTCGACATCAACTCATTTATTCGCACGCCGTAGATTGTACCTGTAGTACCTTGAGGACCATTGTCATTATTGGTGGTTTCTCTCGCGTCTGTTAACAGCTTTCATCATTGGCTGGTAATCAGACAACGTTCTTGCATGTTCGACTTCAGCTCACATATTCGCATGCTTGAACTTGTACTCTGTTGGGTCGAGATGGAGCGCAAGACCCTGGATTGTGTCTGTTGTAATCCAGGCTGCGATTGTGGATTATTATCATTATGTACATGACTCGCTGATTGGATGGCTGCGACCATACCTGAGTCTATTTGTTTGATATTAGTTGGATGGCTGCGCCCATACCCTAGATCCGGATTATAGCATACTCTGTTCGGATGGCTGCGTCCATACCATGTATATACATCATGTACTTGAGATATCAGTTGTATCTTTCTGTGCAGGTTTTCCGACGGCGGGCCTTCAGTTGGACATGTTCTCGTAAAGCATTTCACCCCTCTCTCTCTCGGGCCTCATGCTTTAGGGGGCATCTGTTACACATTAATTTGTCACCGTCCCTACCATTCCCCGTCCCGCACAATGGAGGACCCATAATGTGACCTGTGAACACTGTCATGCACTGAAAACATCATCATTGCATCCCTCTGAGTATGAGCTTCATTTCCCCTTGAGACATCTCCTTGCCAAATCCATGAAAAACAGCTCTTTTTGTATTGGCGCGGGTAGACAGTTCAGTACTCGCGCCACTCAGGGAAATCCTGTAAAGAGGTCGCGCCACTTGGCGCTCTGTCATAGAGCAGCAATCGCGCCACCCATTTTAGGGACTGTTTTTTATATATGGATGGCGGAAGTTGAGTTCAAACAAACTCACAACCACTGCCTATCTTGAGTTGGGAGGTTTGGCTATGGGAGTTCTATGGAAAGGAAGTAGTTTTGCCACCTTCTATGGAACCTTCCTTGTTGATAGGGCCAATCCCATAATAATAGGGATCCCAACTCCCTCCTTCCCCAGTGGAGTCGCCAATTTGTTGAGGAGGTAAATCCCCTCTGCGGACAGAGGCGATCCCTACTAGCCCAGCAGGGGTCTAGCAACAAACAAACAATGCTATGACGCAAGCTCCTAGTTACGAAATGAAAGACTTGGGATAAGAGCCTACCCGGATTCCAACGCTAGATCTGAAGAAGAGATGTCCCCGTCCTTCAGCCCTGGCAGATCACAATCCTTCCACGATCCCCGCGGATGAACACCTGCACACAGAAGAAACGAACAGATACAAGCATAGGAACCAGCATACGTAACTAAACATCGGTCAAAAAAGATATTACTCGCATTAACATGATGGAAAAAGGAGTGGAACCATAATCATAGTCATCTATTAAAATGATAAACGAATAGAAGTTACAACCAAGTTCTGACGTCGCAGCTTCCTTCGAACGGGTCTCCGGTCATCCACGTCTCGCAAAGCTCACCAAGGAAAGGGAAACCTCTCCAGAGTCTCGTAACAATGGTCTCCTCGCTTGAATGGGCCTTAAGGGAAAGAAGGGATTCTTTACAGCACAAAGGCACTTGGGAATAGGGAGATGCAAAGCTTCAGCACTTCAAGACTATCAGCCTTTCAGCCCCCTTCATCAATGGATGAAGGCTATATTTAGAGAGGAGAGGAGGAGGTTGGGATCCCTACAATAGTGGAAGGGAGGCCTTATTCTTTGGGAGGTTCCCCATATGGTGGAAACAAGAGGCCAAAGGAGGAAGGCCGTGGTTATTCAGGCGAAACCACTCCTGATGACTCATCCACGAAGTTGTTGTAATCGAAACTTCGCCTCTTAAAAAAAAAAAACTTTCCATAAACAGAGGGCTGCACAACATCGTAATGTAGCACCAATTTGCGTAGGCTCAGTGTTAATTTTCCTCATTGGCGCGAGGAAATAACGGGCTACCATCACCAAGGCAAAAACAAGTGTTTTTAGGGGTCTGCTCAGGAAATGATCAACAGAAGGAATGTTTTCCTCATGGAAAGGGATGCAATGATGGTATTTGCAAGGCATGACACTGCTTATTGGTCACATAATGGGTCCTCCATCAGGTGGACTAGGAATGGGACAAGAAAAAATTAATGTGTACCGTATGCCCCTAAAGCATGAGGCCCGAGAGAGAGAGAGGGGTGAAATGCTTTACGAGAACATGTTCAACTGAAGGCCCGCCGTCGGAAAACCTGCGCAGAAAGATACAACTGAAAATCTCAAGTACATGATGTATATACATGGTATGGACGCAGCCATCCGAAACAGAGTATACGATAATCCGGATCTAGGGTATGGGCGCAGCCATCCAACTAAGATCAAACAAATAGACTCAGGTATGGTCGCAGCCATCCAATCAATGAGTCATGTACATAATGATAATAATCCACAATCGTAGCCTGGATTACAACAGACACAATCCAGGGTCTTGCGCTCCATCTCGACCCAACAGAGTACAAGTTCAAGCATGTGAATATGTGAGTTGAAGTCGAACATGCAAGAACATCGTCTGATTACCAGCCAATGATGAAAGCTGTTAACAGACGCGAGAGGAACCACCAATAATGACAATGGCCCTCAAGGTACTACAGGTACAATCTACGGCGTGCGAATAAATGAGTTGACGTCGAACACCCGCAGAATCACTCGATCGGAGGTCAATGATGTAAACCTCTCGTCGAATGCGACGAACCTGCCATTGAGGCATGCAGGCTCCAAGGTACCATAAGGAGTCTCTAGACCAACTTCCTAGATAATGAGTTGAAGTCGACAGGAAGTGACCTTGATCGAAGGTGGGCCATAATGATTCCCACATCATCGACACGAGACAGAGGAACATAATGTTTTGTTGTGAATCAGGACCATATGAGAAACAGAGGAAGGTTGATATTCGCAGAGGCCAAATTCTCTTGAACATATAAACGGCACGACAATGGACTTGGCAGTATTTGACGTCAACAGATCAAAGGTCATGGCGACGAGGCAGTGAACAGATGAGAGGTCAAAAGAGATTACCCAAACCCATGGAAGCAAAGTGAAGCAACGAGATGAGATGTCCCCAACCCGACACGAATGCAGACAAGTGCCATGTTCAAGAGCGACATACCGCCGACGACAACGACGATGGTTCCATTTTTTCCCCCACCATTTCTGGCGAGTACCCCAATTATTTTTGATAACAAGCTTGAAGGGGATAGCATATGCTTGTGATATAAGTCCGCCCTTCGGGCGAATCCATCCTAGTGCATTTAACGAGTCCTAGGAAGGAGAAACTCGGAGAACGTCATTTCGACGAAATCCAATGTCATCAGGGTTTAACGAGTCTGACAAAGGAAGAACCCGGCGTCTTTTCATGTTTAGAGAGTTTGAAAAGACAGCGGAAAAGAAAACTCCACAGGTCCCTTTTCGTAAATAGTTCCCCAGATCCGAAAAGGTAGAAAACAATATCCGGGAAAACCTCCTAGTCGCGATAGGCTAGGGTATTCCTTTTCGTAATCAATCCATCCCAGCCCGAAAAAGGGTTAAACTTATACTGGGTGGATGTCGATTCGTGTCCATTTTAACGAGATCGAAACGACAAGGGCCTCGGCAATCTTTTCATATTTAGAGAGTCAGAAAAGAGCTGAAAGATGACTCCTCCCGGAGGAACGAGTGGTATAAAGGGTAGCAACTGGTTCCGGTAATGGTGGAACTACTCTGAACAAATAAAGGTCGAGAGGCTGGCTAACAAGACCACTCATAGCAGCGGTTCCTCAGGAACGGGTAAAACAAACAAGTGAAGGCATATGATCGGCCAAGCAGATAATGACGATGGAGCGAGAAAACCAAGGCTCATCTGGCAAAATAGGCTGATAAGATGACAATCACAAGGGGTAAAATGGGAAAGGTTTCATTTTTACACAAGCTTGAAATCAGGAAACTCTGCTTGAAGTTGGTTTCATTTTACACAAGCTTGAAACAAAGATAAACTATGCTTGAAACCGGTTTCATTTTTACACAAGCTTGAAACGGAAACAAACTATGCTTGAAAAAGTAAGCATGCCCCCAGCATGTTGACTCAATTCGAGGTACATGCCCCCCAAGCTTCAATCCATATGAAAGGCAGATGGAGTGAAGGTTCAAGTTACGAGATCTAAGAAAGACTCGACTGGGATTTTACGAGAACTAAACAATGACTCGAATTGAACGGGAACGTGTTTCATTATTTTAACGAGGTTGACACATTAAAAGACCTATCCTCAAACACCTTGTTTCATGGTTTAGGGAGCTTGACACAAGACCAGGAACTGTGCTCCGACAAACCTTGTTTCATTTTTTAAGGAGCTTGACACAAGACAAGGAACTATGCTCCGACGACCTTGTTTCATTTTTTAAGGAGCTTGACACAAGACAAGGAACTGTGCTCCGACCGACTTCATCATAATGAACAAGAAGTCATTTCTTCCAAGAGTTCCACACCAGATGGGAGGAAATCATCCTGGAAGTCAGGACCCAATGCCCCCAGCACTCGATGCACGACGGCATCATCACTGAGCACAGGCACGGGGTAAGTAGCCACATATTTGACCTGCGGCGGAGCAGATACAACGGGTGGATAGAAACCAGGAGGGGGTGATGGCGGACCAGATGCCATATTAGGACCAAAGAACGAAAGCTGATCAATGGTCACGATCCGTCCTTCATGTGGAAAGCACACCACGCGAAAGAGGGAGGAGACAAGGGCTCCCATGGCATAGGTGTAATCGCGCCCTAGGAGCAGATTGAAATCCAAAGGGCCTGGAACGACCATCATGTCCATATGGACGGTTTTACCTCCCAAAGTAATAGGTAACCTTGGAAGGATCCCCAACGGTTGACTCGTCCTTCTGTTAAAAGTGAGCAGATTCTGCGTAACAGGCGCAAGCGGCGGCGAACCGAAAGCTTGCCAGGTACTTGAAGACATAATACTAACAGACGCACCTTCGTCTATAATGGTACTGGGTACAACCAGACCAAGAGCCTGCACTGTGAGCTCGAAAGGCACATAAGACGGAAGGCGAAATCCTGCAAATCGATTCCAGTCAAAGGAAGCGACCAAACTACTCGGAGGGGCTACCATCGACAAGCGAAGGTCTTCCCCTGATGTTACGGTAGAAGAAGCATCCTCCATGACCTCCATCTCGAAGGCGGGAGGGATATCTTCTGGAACCTCCATCATGGGAGGTGGAGGAGGGGCTTCTTGAAGTACAGGGGCAGGAGAATCTTTCTCCAAGCCTGAAGAATCTGAAGAAACCAGAAGGACATGAGGAGTGTGAGATCCACTCTCGACAGAAAAGACCTGGTGCACCGCGGACGGGGCCAGTTCAACCGATCCTACGACCAATGGTTGGTCAGGGACGGATTCGTGAATTTGAATTTCTGGGGGAGTGGGATCGACCAAGGATGACTCTTGACCAATCACGGCATCAGTAGGTGGAAGAATCAAAGAAAGCTGCTTATAACCAGCCGGGAGGCGTGGTGTAGAAACAGTCGGGTTGTCCAAGACTCGCTTGGCTTCATCCATATAAGGACAAAGGTGAATAGCATGGTGCCCTTCACACAACTTACAGGGATTGGTGATCTTACCCTGCTTCTTAGCAGCCTTACCAGTGCCCCCAACCTGACTCCCGGAAGCCAAAGACAATGGTGGGGGACCGTTGGACCATACTTCGAGTACCTTGGGAATGCCAGGGCAGTCTCGAAGAAGATGGTCTCCCGTGCACAACATGCAGGGGAACTTGACTTTTCGAGGAGGGTTGGAAGGGTTATCAAGAGGAGACGTTTCAGGAGCAATAGCAGCACTTTTAATCTCTCGCTTATCAGACTTCTTCTTCTTTGTCTTCTTCTTCTTCTTCTTAGCCACCCGGTTACTTGAATCCAGACTTTCACCAGGCGAAGTAGAAGAGGAGGACGCAGAAACAGGCGAAGAAGGGGAGAGGTCCACCTTGGAATCAACATGAGGTTGTTCAGGTGGAGGAACTGATTGAACAGTAGCGGAGTTATTCGGGACAACAGAGGTTGAGAACAACCAAACAGGCAACCCAACCGTTAACCCAGGAAGGGACAACATCGCCATGTAAGGAGCACCAACATTTCCAAAAGGAGGAAAATGACCAGGATTCCCTTCTGAGGGGATTCCTTGGTTAGTGAACTCTGAAAAAGTTGCCATCAAACTCAAAACCACACACGGGCTGAAAACGAGTTAAGACACACGATCAAACGGTCAACAAGCAATGTCTAAATAGGTGTGAAATCGTGGGCGATTAATTTTACCACATTGGAAAATAAGAAATTCTATCGTTTCATGTTTTAAGAGTCGAGAAACGATAAAAATATGACTCTATCTCTTTCAGAGTTGATACAAGCGTGAAAGGACAAGCGCTTGACGGTCTTTTCAAGTTTAAGGAGTCAAAAAAGACCAAATGACTGCTCAGGAAAAAATAGGCACAAAAGGTGTACCAAATATCTGTGAACTGCAATATACACCTTGGTTTCAAATAATGAACAGAAGTCGACCAAGGACTTTCCGTACGTGCAGGTAGTCTCCCCGAATGCTGTGTTCGGTGTATCGTGGGTATAGGGCTGTACTCGCTCTCGGATAAAGGATTAAAACCTATAGGGGTCTCCCTTTATATACGCGACGAAAGATTTTATTTAAAACCGTATCAGTGTCGTCTAAAGCCAATGTGCTAACGATGTAAATGCTAGGTTTAACGACGCCGAACACGTCTCTAGCCTAGATCTTCTAAATATGTTTCTGTTCAATGTCAGCTTTAGGTTAATTGAATAAATTAAGGAAATTTGATCTTCAATTAAGTTTCAATTTCCAGCTCCTATCGAATGTATAGCCTCCAAATGTTGCAGGCTACTATAAATACTCTGTTCGATGAAAACTGGTTAAATGAGAGCTGAGAGCGTATACAAACGAAATGAACTAAAACAAACAAGAATGTCTCACGTAACTAATGCAATTGCACACTTTTCATTCAAACACTAATCACTAGTAATACGGAAAAGATGACAATTTGCACTAATTAAAAAACAAAAGAGATTATATATTTTTTTTTATTTTCAATGTTTAATGGCTAATGTGCACTGAAAACAAAAGGAACAATTGGAGAAATGATAACTACGAGAGCGAAGCAAGCAACATTCACTCAACAAAGCAAGCAACCAAATCTCTAAATCGACCCAAAGTCTCTCAAATCGAAGAAAGACTCGAAAACACCCAATGGACCGTGTGATCTGGGTGCAAAGCAAGGGCAAACGAATTCTGAATGAAAGAATGAACAATCACTCAAAAGACGCAACAAAACAATCAAAGACTGCTAAGAGAGCGTGGAGAATCAATCAACAAGTTGACAGGACAATCCAAGACACCAAAACTTCAAGGAGGGCCTTACTCACTATGCCACTAGATGCCCTAGGGTCAACCGTGGAAACCGATGGGGAGAGAGGCAGCAAACGACCAAAGGATAGCGGAACCTATCAAAGCAGACTCCACACACTCAAACAATCAGAAATCAAGAAGAAAAGTACTGTCAAGCTCGTAACCAAAAATTGAAAACCTCAAAAAAAGTCGGGGTGGCGCGACTGTGGCCTTGAAACTAGCGCCAGAGGCCGAGTGGCGCGAGACAGACAAATGCAACACGCGCCAAGTGGCGGGACTGTCAGGTAAAAACCCGCGCCAGTCGAGTTCTTCAATGAAAATTAAAAAACAAGCTAATCTGAAAAGAGACCAACAGAAGCTAAGCAAACCAAGAGGCTAAAATAATGAAAGAATCCAACCCAGAAGGTTCATCAAGCAAGGAGAAACAATCAAAGCGAACCAATCATAAACGGGACAAGGAAAACCGACGATCCTCAATGAGTCGCCAATTTGTTGAGGAGGCAAATCCCCTCCGCTACGTAGGCGATCCCAGCCCAGCTCACAGGGGTCTAGCAACAAACAAACAATGCTATGACGCAAGCTCCTAGTTACGAAATGAAAGACTTGGGATAAGAGCCTACCCGGATTCCAACGCTAGATCCGAAGAAGAAGATGTCCGTCCTTCAGCCCCGGGCAGATCACAATCCTTCCACGATCTCCGTGGACGGAGGCCCAAAGGACAATACGAAGAGATAAATGTGATACATGCATAGGAACCAAAGATACGTAACTAAATATCGGTCGAAAAGATATTACCTACATTAACATGATTGCAAAAGGAGTGGAACCATAATCATAGTCATCCATTAAAGTGATAAAACGAATAGAATTGATAAAACGAATAGAAGTTACAACCGAGTTCTCACCATGCCGTTACCTCCTTCGTACGGGTCCCCGGTTGTCCACGTCTCGTAAAGCTCGCCAAGGAAAGGGAAACCTCTCCAGAGTCTCGTAACAATGGTCTCCTTGCTTAATGGGCCTTAAGGGAAAGAAGGGATTCTTTACAACACAAAGGCACTTGGGAATAGGGAGATGCAGCTTCAAGACTTCAAGACTATCACCAGCCCCCTTCATCAATGGATGAAGGCTATATTTATAGAGGAGAGGAGGAGGTTGGGATCCCTACAATAGTGGAAGGGAGGCCTTATCCCTTGGGAGGTTCCCCATAAGGTGGAAACAAGAGGCCAAAGGAGGAAGGTCATGGTTATTCAGTCGAAACCACTCTTGATGACTCATCCACAAAGTTGTTGTAATCAAAACTTCGCCTCTTTTTTAAAAAACTTTCCAAAAGCAGATTGGAGTGGGTGCTTAACTGGGACAGAGCACCAATTGGCATGGGCTCAGTGTTAATTTTCCCCCATTGGCGCGAGGACATAACGGGCTACCAACGCCAAGGCAAAAACAGGTGTTTTTAGGGGTCTTCTCAGGAAATGATCAACAGAAGGAATGTTGTCCTCATGGAAAGGGATGCAATGATGGTATTTGCAAGGCATGACACTGCTTATTGGTCACATAATGGGTCCTCCATTGTGCGGGACGGGGAATGGTAGGGACAGTGACAAATTACTGTGTAACAGCCTTCTTCTGCTCATCCTTAGTACCCTCAGAATACCTTGCGTGTGTCCTTCTCCTTTGGATTTTTCCACCATATGGAAGGCGGGCTTCTTGCTTGACTATTTAGCGCCTTCGATCTCCTGTCTGTGCTCGCACCCTAAGGGGATTTTGTGCCAAAATACCTTTAGACTTACTTACCCGACTATCTTCATGGATCTTCTCTTTGTTTATTTCAACTTCTCTCTTTTAGGTTAGGGTGAGGGCTAACTAAACAACATTGGCTCCACCTGGGGACGACACGTTCGTCCTCGAGCGTCTCAAGAACCTCGCAGACCCTTTGTAAAATATTCCTTGAGAGCCAGAGCCCCTTCAAAATTTTCAAACATTCCTATGGCAAAACAAACAACAAAAGTGAATGTAAAAGTGACAGATATATACACTATATAAAGCAGGCCTTTGAGACCTTTGTTAGTATTGAAAATATGGTTTTAAGAACTGCCCATTTAAGGGCACCTCGATCAAGTCACCTTCAAAGTTTTCCAATATGAAGGTGTTGTTGCCTCTCACTTCAGAAATCTTGAATGGCCCGAACTACAACAGGTCAAACTTTCCATGCTTACCTTTCTCGGCACTTCTGATGTCCCATCTCAGTACCAGGTCCCTAGGCTGCATTTCCTTGTCTTTGGCATGTTGATCAAACAAGCCCTTCATCTTTTCTTGATATTCTGCTAACGTGTCATTCACTTGGCTCCGAGTCTCTTCTAACTCAACCAGCTGGTTCATTCTTCTAGGCTCTTCCTGGCTATCCTGGAGGAACCTAGCCACAGGTAGGGTGAGTTGAATTGGAAAAATTTACGCTCGACCATAAACTAGTTCATATGGTGACTTACCCGTTGACCTTTTACTAGCGATTCAGTTTTCCCAGAGTGCAAAATTGAGCTGAGAGTCCTAGTTTTTCTGATTTTCGTTAATAGCTTCTTTAATGCTCTTACCAAGGTCTTATTAGAAGACTCGACCAACCCATTTCCCTGGGGATAATAGGCAGTAGAGTGCCCCAATGTGATATTGTATTGCTGATAGAAATTGGTGAATTTGGCAGACTTGAAAGCTTGAGAGTTATCTGTCACAACCTTAACTGGGAAGCAAAATCTGGATATGATATTCTCTTCCAGGAACTTGATCACAACTGCATCAGTGGCATTTCTCATGGGTATCACCTCTAACCACTTGGTGAAGTATTCCGTGGTAGTGAGGATTCGCTTATGCTGACCATTTGATGCTGGATGAATTTCCCTGATAAAGTCGATACCCCATTGCTGAAAAGGCTTTTCTATATGTACTGAAATCATGGGTAAAGGCGCAAATTTCTGTTTTTCAGCAAACCTCTGACATTTCTCACATGCCCTGACCCAAGCATGTACACCTCTGAACAATTAAGGCTAGAAGAAACCCACTTTCAATATCTTGTGAGTTGTGGACCGCCAACTATAATGACCTCCACAGATTCCTTCATGGAATTCAGCGATGACTTCCTCCACCTCTGACTCTGTGAGACATAAGAGCAGGATTCCTGAAGGATCTTTCCAATATAATTGGCCATTTGCAATGATGTATTTCTGGGATTTCAACCTCATAGTTCGATATTTAGTCTTATCGAATTTTAAAGGACATCTGAGAGTTAAAAGGTATTCTACAATATCTTTATACCAAGTACTGAGCAGGTACTTTATGTGCATTTTTTGCACAATGGTTTCTATCTCGGGCTGTTGATCTGTAACTTCAAGTAATTCTCCACCTTCCATAGATATATTTATGCCAATGCCTAGCAATTTGACTCGCACAAGATTCTTGCTAGCCCATGTCCTTTGATGAGTTTCGTGGGGTGAATATCCAATTCATATTCTTGAATATTGGCGATCAATTTTCCTCTTTTTCTTTCACTATCGCCCTGAATCAAGATGTCTTTCACCGCAGAAGTTGGCACGAAAGCGGTTAAGGCTGACTACGGTACATACATCTAGAAAGCTTTCAGGGATTTTACCAGGGTGTATGCCTGCTTCTCCAAGATGTTATACTTCAGCTCGGCGTCCCAGAGCACCTGACTGAAAAAGGTGATGGGTTTCTCATACCCATCTTCATTTTTCTATAATAATACTGCAGCTACAGTATGTGGGGACACAAATGAGAAGATCATGAATGAATTACCATAGTTTGGCCCTGCTAGTACTGGGGCTTCTGCGAAGGCACTCTTGATTATGTTGAATGCTTCTCTTGATTCTAGTGTCCATTTGACATCATTGTTTTTTCTAATCATCTCAGTGATGTGCTGAACTATTTCAGCATAGTTCGGGATGAATCTTCTCAAAAAATTTATGCATCCAAGGAATACCTGGACCTCATTCTTATTTCGAGGTAAGGATATGTCATTGATTACCTCTACTCTTTTTGGATCAATCTTCACTCCAGATTTAGTTACAATATTCCCTAATAATTTTCCTTCCTCTAAAGAAAACATGGACTTTTGAGGATTTAGGGAAAGACCATACCTGCGGCACTTGTCAAAATTCCGACGCAATTGTTCAATATTTTCAACATCATTCTTCCAAAAAATGGGGATATCATACAGATATATCACCACGGACTTGTCTTTCTCTCCTACGAAAGAAATTTCCATCACCCACTGGAAAGTGGCTTCCACATTTATCAGGCCGGAAGGCATTTGGGCATATATGAATGTACCCCATGGTGTGGTGAATGCCGTCTTCTTTTGATCTTCAGGGAGGACTACCACCTGGTTACATCCAGAGAAACCATCCATCATAGACATTCGGGAGGATCCCACCACCTTCTATAGTATGTGATCCATCTTGGGCAGAGGATAGTTATCTTAAGGGATGCTCTATTCAAATTTCAAAAGTATACACATAGCGTTATTTCCCCATTCTTCTTTCTGACCGGGACTAGGTTTTCCACCCACTCTGAGTACCTTAGAGGGACAATGATCTTAGCTTTCAGCAACTTCTTGATTTCTTTCTCTATGGAGGGGAGCAACAAATGATTGATTTGCCTCAAATTTTGCTTATGTGGCTCAGCATCTCGTCTCAGTGGGATTTTATGCTGTATGACACTAGTATCAAATGTTTTCAGATCTTGGTATGACCAAGCAAAAAAATCTCTGTAGGATTGAAACAATTTGAAGTATTGGTCTGTGTACTCTTCTGGGACTCCTTTAGACAATTTTACGATCTTAGGATCCTCTTCTGTCCCAATATTTACATCATCTACTTGACCTTCATTGGTCGATTTGTTAGGGATGATAGGGGCGTCATTTTTATCAAACAGTCTTTCCAAAGGCACCAGACCTCTGGGGATCACATTCCCTTTCAATTGCAGCACCATATGCCCAGCCACTGTCTCTTTCCATTTGTTTTGAGGCTGCTCTTTGATATCTTCTTCCCTGACGTCAATGACCAAGTTAAATAACTCTCCAATAGTCTCCATGAAGCGCTTCATCTGCTCCTCATCTCCTAACACCTGCTAGTGTTTGACGTTATCCATAATACATGGACGATAATGCACCTCCACTTCATATCTCAAGAGTAGATTCTTGGGTGCACTGAAGTTACTTGCTACCACAGAAAGGGAATCAACCGTCCTACTGTGATCTCTCGGCATGAATTGTATGTTTAACGCTAGAAATAATTTCTCCACTAGGTCCCATACTTCATTTCTGTTTGCTCTTAAATGAGGGTGTTTAGCTTGGCATTGATTTTTAATCTGCCTCACCACCAGCTCTAAGTCTCCAAAAAATTTGAGACTCTGAACGTTCATATTTTTGGCAGTTTGTAGCCCCAAAATTTGTGCCTCATACTTTGCCATTTTGTTGGTGGCTTCATACTCCAAATTAAAAGAGAAGGGGACCAATTGTCCAACACGGGAGATTAAGAGGACCCCACTCCATTTCCTTCACTTGAATTTGCTCCATTGAAGTGCAAAGTCCACATCCCCCTTTCTTCATTACTTGCAAACTGTTCCAGTCTCAACAGATTGAATTCTAGTTCCTGTAAAAACTCTTGATCCTCCTCAAGAATTAGACAGGAAAACTCCCCCTCCTTGCCATATACCGGAGAATTAACTGAGCAATCAGCTCTGGTCACCATATTCATAAATCTAGACTCCCGATACAGCCTCCTTTCTTTCCCACCAAACACCGGGATAGTTGCATAAGTGAGGTCAAGCTTAATTGACCGGAAAATTTTAGTCCCCCATGACCTGGACAATAGCATCCCAAACCACGCTGGGATATCAGTGACCACTATGTCCATAACGACACTTTTGGTTGGGATCTGAGCCAAGTTCACCACTAGATCTTTAATCATCCCCAGACATTTGACTCTTTTGGAGTCGAAGGAATAGAGGTCCTTGTATAGGTGAGTGATCTACAACCCTAGTTTCTCCATGACTGACAGAGGCAACAGATTATGTGAAGCCCTGGAGTCCAACATACAATTGTGTAGCAGCAAATCGTGAATGACCAATGGTACATAAAAAGGAGGGGTTGCTTATTCCAATTCTTCTACATGTGCACCAAATACTACCATAGGCCTCTCCTCTTGAAGGTTAAGACTGTCGGGGAGAGGAGTTACTCCATGCGGGAGCATGAATTGAGACACTTGAGCTTTATACAAAGGATGCTTCAAAATCTCAACTAAGGGGACCGACATCTTAACATTTTCTAATTCTTTTTGGAGATTAAAAACAGCAGGACACTTTTCTACGATGGCTTCTTTTGGTTCTTTAGGAGGGGCTGGAGGCTTTTCAGCAGCAGGAATATATCTAGGATTTGAAAGGGGATCAGGTACTAACTTAGATGAGGATGGAGGAGTAAATTTCTGATGTAAGGGTTCTTCAATAGGTTTCTTACCTCTGTTATCAACCTTCTGAGAGATAGAATCTTTTGGAGGTGAATCTTCATCCTGGTCTTGAGTATGAGTTATTTTTCTAGATGACCGAAGATCATACTTCTTATGGAATTGGGCTTGCATGAAATCCACTAACTGTATGCAATAACCATCAATGTCGGGATCTTTAGTGGAGTTCAATTTCTCTTCTTCTTCCTCCCGTAGAGAAAGCTCTAACTCTTCCCCTTTTGAATAGGAAAGATACTGATTATCTTGTCCATCAGGAACATCTTCAGTAGGACCCTCCATTTTCCCTTCCAAATATAGAGGGGGATGTATGTGATCTTGCTGCTCCTTTCTGTCCCTTTGTACTATCTACAGGGGTAGCTTTCGATACTGTGGGTTATAACACCTGTTAGGAGCAGTATGAGATGGTCGAGAAGAGGCATTATTTGCTTCTAGCTCTAGTTTCACCAGTTTATTTGAAAAATTCTTGATCATCTTGTTCATTTCCTCAATCTTATAATCTGATACCTCTCTTTCTTGGTTTGAAGAAGAAGATTCTTCTTTACCTCTTCATCTAAAGTCATGGTCTAGCCTTCCTTTCGATTTCCCTATAGAAGCGAAGTTGGCTTCTACCTCCAATGCATCGGTCTGAGCTTGGTCTAGTGAAGTAGATTTCCTTTCTCTTAGGGTGAAACTGAACTCAGATTCAAATTCTCCCACAAACACTACCTTGGCGGCTGTCTGAGGAGGTTTCATATCAGCCGGTAGGTTAGTGTATAGCTTGTTGAATCTCTTTATAATTTCAGACACATCCTCATTGTGTCTTTTCTTTAAAGCGTTGAACTCTGTGAGACAATAGCCATGGTCTCTTTTCTCTCTTTCTCTCCCCACTTTCGGGTGAAATCATTTTCCATCTCCTTCCAGTTGGTGATGGTGTGGTCTCCAAGAGTCTTGAATCAATTTTGAGCTTCCCCATCCAGATATTGGATGAACATCCTCAAGACTACATCCAGGTGTTCCACATTGAAATTCTCTGCAAAAATAGAGAAGTCATCAAGATTATTTTGAGCAGCACTGCTGTCTTTCCTGGTAAACCGGGGTAAGAGATTCATGTAGTCTTGAGGCATGTCGCTTAAAATCTATGGTAATGCCAAAGGGGCATATTTATTTAGCAAGAAGCCAGGAATTGCCATGGGGGGAAGTGGAACTAAAAGAGGGTTTTGATGAATGACAATGGGTATGTGCTGAAAGGTGGCTTGTGAATTGGCTTGGGCAAGTGGGATCTGAGGGATAGTCACTTGCTTAATTTCTTCAACTTTAGGAGTGGAATGCAAGAAAAACCCAGAAGTATCTATTGACTCTGCTTCATCTTTTATCTATGAATTTTCAAGGCCATGGTTATATGGTGGGTATTCAAGTACTCTAGCAGTGGAACCAGGGCCTTGTACTTGAGCTTGCTGAGAGGAGGATGGAGAGACTTCTAATGAGAACCTGAGTATATCAGTCTGAGCTAGTTGCTTCTCTTTCCAGATTCTTTTGAACAAGATTTTTTCGGGGTCAGACACAGAGGGTGTTCTCATCTGGGAAGTATCTGACCTTAGGTGGGGCTTATGATAAGACAAGATTGCAAAGGATTTTATACTTTAAAGAACAGTGGATTCGCCAAGGTGAGGGATCTACAACTCTCAACCCTTCGTGCTCACCTAATTATGAAGGGTGAATGTGCTTTGTCGTATCCCAGGGAAAATATCTTCAACTTCATTCCCCGGCAACGGCGCCAAAAAGATGTTGTAACTCCTAGAGACAATCTTAAGTTGTGAAAGACTAGTGCCTAGGACATCTTAAGACAAAAGGGTTTTCGAAGGGATTTTTCAAACTGATAATGTGAGACCTCTTGTTATGGAGTGGTGATTGAGATTTTTGGTAATGGGACCAAGACATCAAAGGTTGAATATTGACAAAAGTGACATCTAGTTGTATAGCATAAGGACCTGTAAGCATTAATCAGAAGCAGAGATAAAAACTAAACTGCCATTGAGGTGGGCCGAACATAATATAAGTGAACAATTATCATAGTAAATGAGTATGAAAAATTTCAAAAAAACGCTAAGGAAATATCAGAGTAAGGCAAGCTTATACCAACATAAGAATCCACCCCTCACTAATACAAGAAGAATAATGGCATGTGAATGTAACTTCGAATAGAAATCATACCTCGAGCCATATTTAAAGTGTTACAGATAAGAATATATGAGTATCATTCAAGATAAATTCACATCTAACCAATTTAAACACTCGTATTCCGAAAGCTACGATAACAAGAAAATGACGAAAAACACAGTGAACACTTATATTAAAACACTGCTGAGAAGATACATATTGTTACTCATCTCTTTTGGAATCCCTTACAACCACAGAATATCTTCACTCCTTTTCCCAAAAAGGGTCTTCTGACATACACTACAAAATAGAACTTAAAACTTTACAAAAGGGAAAATCTCACAATTTGCAAGTTCTTCTCAGGAAAGTATGGAGCCCATTCTCAGCTTCAGATTTCATCTTTTATAGCTTTTCAGCTGGGCTTTTGCAAAAATATATTTCGTAGACAAAATATTCCCCTGAAGATATCTTTATGTTTGGGTTCTCCATCAAAAACCAAAAATGATGATGAGAAAAACGACCTCTTATCATCTGCATAGTGGCCTTAATGAAGGCGCTAACTGAAAACACAATAGTAAAATGAAAAATAAAAGTGCAGAGGGTGAAATAAAGATTTCACCTGATTTTAAAATACATAAGAAATAAAAAGTAAATTGGCGACTTGGGCCAGAACATGAGTTTCATTTTTTGGAACGGAGAGGAGTGCCTGATATCGGCTGACTCGGAAGTGCTGATGACGTAGACGAACCAGTTTTGCGACTGAGAGGAGGTAGAAAATGGTGAGAGGATGTTGATGCTGGAATGTTGACATAATCACTGCATTTTTGCCATATATTCTCCCCTAGTAACGGCATGGTGACAAAAGTCTCGACTAGAGCCTGAATATATGTAAGCTCGGTGTAATCTACTCAGATGGCTAGAATTTATTTAATTTGGCAGAGAAGGGAGAAATCCTTACTTAGATTGGAAATTATTGTTTCTGCCTTTAGACGGGTAGTTTTTTCCAAAGGTAAATCAGCCTGGTTCATGATGACTATCAAATTCTGTTCATAGACCGTTAGCTCTAAAAATGCGGCTATTTCAGGATCCCAGCATGATGGGAGGCCTGCCTCTACCAACTCATCCCACTCTTTATCGAAATATTCAACTCCCCTAGAAACCTGCTCTAAACCACTCAGTGCATTTGCGCAGGCAGTCTCCTTCTCAATCACTCTCCTGACTTCTATCACTCCTCTGAAATGGTCTGTGATTCCCTGAGTGAGTAGATCTTCAGGGTCAATCCATTCAAGAAACTGATGTACCTTCTAGCCATTGCCACCTTTGCTTCTCCTTCCTCATGCCCCTCATGCAACTTTACTCTGAATAAATGGACCGCGATCTTCTTGTCATCCATCAGAGTGAGGTATTTCCAATTCTTTTTCACCTCTGATATGATGTCTTTCCAGATTAGGTGCTTGGCTTCCAGGAGTGTCACATTGCCATTCATCTGAGTAGTCAAATACTTGATGGTTTTATCTTGTACCTTTCTCTCTCTTTTAATTTTCTCGACTTCAGCCTGCAAGGCCGTTACCACCTTCTCATTTGTTGCCAGCTTAGCTTCCATTTCCTATAGCTTGTGGCATGCTGTTCGAGCTTCATTTTCTGAAACCTTCAAATCTGACAATGCTTTGGTCAGCTTCTCCGTGGTAGTGCTAGGCTTGTCAGAAATTGGAGCCATGCATACATGCTTGTCCCATTTCCCCTATAAATTAGACAATCTCTACCTTAAGCCAACCATCTCTGTGGTCATTTTGGTGTTTCCTTCTTGTTCCTTAGCCAGGAATCAACGAGAGCTGAGTTCTCTCTTTCCACCTAGATCAATTCGTCCGTTTGTACATATTCTCCGCGGGGGATATTTAGTCTTTTCTTTAGCTCATAGTTCTCTGCCTCTAGATCAAGGATAAGCTTATTCCAAACTGCATCCTTGTCGGCCCCTTTGTCTCTTATTGCTCTCCTGAGAGTTTCTAGTTTTTTGTTTATTTCTCTAGCACTAGCTCTTTCTCTCTTCTAAGTTTCCAATAATGAGATGTATTTGTCTTCAAGTTTCCTCAGAGAGAGTGCAAGATTTACCACCTCATCTCTCAACATATCTCCCACACACTGGTGCAAACCAAGTTTGTCCGTTATAGGGATATTAGCTAGATTTAAAGCGAACTCCAAGGCCCGGTAACTAGTTCCCTCGGCTGCAGGCTCCAGCACCGCCTCTATAATAGCAATTATAACTTGTTCTTTGTCCATATCTAACTCAGTGGTAAGTCGGGTATGGTACTTGTCCACGAATTCGGCCAATTCAGCCCTCAAATTATCCCGTGTAGTTTTGTTTCTAGTGCCTATTTCTGCCCTTAGCTTGGCTGTTTTAACTGAAATGGCCTGCGACAGCCCATAAAGTTCCGACGAAGAGGCACCATCATAAGTAATTGTGAAACTAGCCTTGTTCCTGTCAGGCATCCCGTATTGTATAAACTCCTCCTGTGGTGGCTCTTCCCATACAATCCCTGGTTCTTCAGTTCTTTTTTTCTTAGAGGGATGGGATCCCTCACCCATGTCCATGCCTACTTGACCTCTTGAAGTACCTGCCACATCTACTTGTCCTTTCCTTTCTGTTCCTGTGGAAGCAGTGTCGCGCCTTCCTTCTGTAGCTGAAGATTCGGCCTCCATCTATGATAAATGAAGGGCCTAGTCTCATGTACATAAGCAATCAACATTATTTTCCTTTTCCTCTTGGAAAGGATCCCTTTCGGGTCATAGGGCCAAAATTTTCCTTGTACCAGATCCATCCCTTGAAGCAACGTTTCCAATGTGGAGAGGGTGTGTCCTGAATTTATGGTGAAGGGGCCAACAGAGGTAGGGAGCTTGAGAATGTATCCTTTCTTTGCAGGCACGAAGTGGATCTGGTTTGCCTTCAGGGTTTGACGGATAAACTCAAGGGCAAAGATTCGTATAGCTAGAAACACTGGCAGGCGGTAAGGGGGTACTTATATTCCATAAACCCTGTTTTCAGTGTAATCATTATACAGGTACTAGTCCCCAGTGCTATCTTCCTCATTTAACTGCAGCCAATCCTTCTGCTCAGGAAATATTCTGGGCAGAGGGTTGTCATGTATTATGGCTTAGGGTATGGACATGAATTCATTGAAGAACTTTGTATACCCCTTCCTGTTAGGCTGTTAACGAATAGAAATGTTCCACTCAAACACAATTCTTGGCCAGACATTCATTCTCGAAAGCTTCTCGAGGCCTATACTATCAAACTTTTCAGCATGCTCAAATAGTAAAAGATAAAACACTAACAAACAAAACTGGAAAGATCGAGAAGAGGATAGCTCTTGGAACTGAGTTTGGATAGCCGAGGCCAGGAAGGTAGGGATATCCAAAAGAATACCCTTTTGAGAGATGAGCCAGAGGAGAGCTATACATTCTTTTGACACTCACTCAACATTCTTGAGACCTAATAACCCTGAAATGAAAGCGAGGATCGGCTGGAAATTGTCTCTGAAAGTGGACAAGGGAACAATATCTAAAGGTGGGATAGCCGTAAGATGAAAGTCTGAAATAAAACTGAGGAATTCACTTTGTTGTTTCCAGGGAAACTTTCAAAACTGACAGGAGAGGGATAACTCAGTGAACTCAACATAACTCTAACTTTGAGGGAAGTGAAGGGCTTCCTTTACGAGCTCAAGGGATATGCGGAAAATCTTATTGCCCTGAGCCAATAAGAATAAATCCCTGTGTTTATCCTAGGCTTCGCTGATCCAACTTATAAACTCGGGAACTGGGTATGTGGTCGAGGCAATCTAGTAATAAATACTTGACTGAATGACTTTGAACCTGTCTTGGCCCTTCAAATGACATTCAAACAACTCAGGTCTAACATGGGATACACTGAAGGGGTAGGACGGGTCGTGAAATCACGCGTGAGCATCAATGAGAGGTTCAAGTCCAAGGAAATCCCTAACCTTGTGGGCTTGTGGGGTTTCAAGTTCCAACTTTCTGGACTTTGCTTTCCCCATGACCATTTTGAAAAGTAAAATAGAAGGAAAACGGTGAGGAAGAGGAATGAATAAATATCTATGAACAGTGAGAAAGCTCGAGGGGGAAAGCGACGTGGGGGTTGAAAATGACCTGGTACTGGATTTCAAGCTGCGCTACACGACGAATTCATAAAAACAAGTATTTTACTAGGTGTGTGCATAAAATAAGGTTAAACATACCGAGATTTGTGGAAAATGAGGCTAGGGTGACAACTGTAGGGTTGACGTCATAAGGACATCACCAATGGGACGTGTGGTGATAGGTTTTTAGCTATCAGGAGCTAGGTAGGTGCGAGCCATGCACCGTGTTAATACTAGTACTGGTCTCATACCAGCCTCCCTCAACTTACCTTACCTTTTGTTTACATAGCGCCATAGGTACTCCTCGAGGGGCCCACTTAAGGTTCCGGTAAGAGCTCGTGAGGCCCTCCCATTACACTCCATCACCCCGTGGAAGGTTTATGCTTTGTTCCACCATCACGTGACATCATGTGCTCCAGGGGGTAGAACTATCCCTTCTTCTGCTCATCCTTAGTACACCCAGAATACTTTGCATGTGTTCTTCTCCTTTGGATTTTTCTACCATATGGAACACGGGCTTCTTGTTTGACTATTTAGCGCCTTTGATCTCTTATCTCTGCTTGCACCCTAAGGGGATTCTGTGCCAAAATACCTTTAGACTTACTTACCCTATTATCTTCATGGATCTTCTCTTTATTTATTTCAGCTTGTCTCTTTTAGCTTAGGGTGAGGGCTAACTAAACAACAACATCAATACAAGAAGAAAGTAGCTCTTATTTCCATTAGAAAAATGCAACCAAGTTTGGGACTTTGACCTACCACTAGACCATAGACATGGCTCAACCAAATCTCTCTTCAACCAGTAACCCCCATGCCATATTCCAAGCATGAATGTGAGATATCAAGGAAAAATCCATAAAAATCAAACCAGGGATTCCAGAGGCCAAACCACCTCAACCCTCAAACAGTGATTCCAACTCACGGTCTGACATCACAAACCATTACCAGATTGGTCTCCACCCAAACTATCTAGGGCTCTAGAGCATTTGTTCCAACCAAGGCTCCAAGACTAGTAACTTTGATTTTCCCTTGTTTCTTCATAACAATAACAATGTTAGAAACCAAATCAGTAAGTGAAACAGGGTAAATGAAATCAACACGAAAAATTTCTAAAACTTCTACTTTAATGGTAGCAGCCTTCTTTGGATGAACAGGACAAAGGCGTTGACATACCAGTTTGACATCAAGGTACATGTTAATGGTGTGTTTAGCGATACTAATATCTATGCCTGGAATTTCCTCGTAAGACCAAGAAAATACATCACGAAATTCACGAAAGAGAGAGCAATAATAATTGAGTTGTGATGGAGAACAAGACATGACGACATGAATGTTTTCTACAACGTTGGGTTTGGTCGAAATATCGATAGAAATGGTTTCTTCAATATTTGATAAATTTCACTCAAATTTGATTGCATTAATTGGAAAATAATTCGAAAAGAATGTTTTTATCAATGGGTGATATAGTTCAATAATATTATCTTCTTCGTAATCTTGAATATGGGAACAAAGATAATGATCTTCCCATGGGTCTCCTTCTAGCATCATGGATTCCATAATATTCTCATTTGTCAAGAAAGTGGATGAAAAAGGATCAGATGAAGGACCAAAATCTAATGAACTATCAACCCAAATGACTGATGACGATGATTTCAGATTCGCTGTCCAAGCAATGTATATGGATTTCCATGACAACTCAATTGGGTTGGGCGGAAGAAATTCATCCAATGTAACAACGTAAAAAATTCCTTAAGCCATATGGAGTGGAAGATATCATGTATCAGGTCTCTATGTTTGCAATTTCTGCTGACGTCGCAGGCGGTGGTAATGAAAAGGTTCCCATGAGGGAAGAATCCTTTAAGAGTCCTACACCAATGTTCTAAAGTGCTAGTTGGGGTGCGTGAACTAACGGAATGCTTCTAGTTACCTAGGAGCTAGAGGCAAAGAAGGATATTTGATTGATGACTGTGATAACACCTTTATGTGGAAAGGTGATCATTCTAAAATATGTAGAAATGATCACAGTCATAGCATATACCCATGGCCTTTTGAGTAAAATGTTGTAATAAAGGGGTTTTTCAACGACCTCAACTTCAACATTCACTGTTTATCCCCCTAGTTCAACATGCAGGTTACTAATGATACCATACGGCTTATATGTACGTCCGTTGAAAGCTTTCAACGTCGTAGGCGATTGAGATAGGCGCGGCGAGCCAAGTGACTTCCAGCATTTTAGGGACATAATGCACATAGATGCTCCCTCATCAATAATATTACGATGAATGAGGTGATTGAGAACATTTACCTAGATGGAGAATGCCAATTCTGCTTGTAATTGCGGCACATAGACCGTATGATTAAAGACTACAAGATTGGAATCTGTCGGATCGATTCGACCAATTGCCAACAACAAAACCTATTTCTGGGAGGGAAAATTTTGAAGTACCTCAAGCATCGACATAGCTGAAGGGGATTGAGCTAAATATTCAACTATATTATAATTTTGAGCATCTCGGACTTGAGGATTGAATGCCGATTTATGGACGACTCCCTTCAGTGGCTTTATTGTTAACTCATGAATAGAAATTGGTGGAATAGATTCTGTAGACGGATTTGTGGTCGAGGTAGTAGGTTTATCAGTAGCTTGACTACCGTAATATTTATTTTGTGTTGACACCAAAACATCAGTTGTTGGCTTCATGATAGAAAGCATAATCACTTGGGAACTAGAAGTTGGATCCGTAGCAACCAAATTTGTGTCTGGATTTAGAAATGGATCTATTAACACAGCGGATGCATGCGAGGTATTAAATCAATTTTGAAACTTTGGCGCAGTGAGGACAATGTCAAACAAAGTGATCCACATTACAGATTATGCAAGGGTAACAAGGTTTCCGATTTCTAGTTTGTTGATCAGATGATCGTTCCTGCGGGATAGAAGTTTTCTTTTTCTTACTTTCGGGTTGCTTGTCAAATTTGCCTTTGTCAAATAACATGACATGAATTTTGAAAGAAGGTGCAGGATTAGATGCAGTAGAGTGATGTGTGTTTGCAGTATCGATCATACCGTCGTCGGCATGAGAGTCCTTATATGGAGGAGGAACAATAAAATTAGATCACGGCACGTTGGGAATTTTCTCATAGAGTGTGAAAGACTGAGTAAAAATAAAATCTAAGTACTAGGCACGAGAAATGACCTGCTCTTCAGTGACGATGCAAACCTTAGCCACATCCTCAGTTATATATGGTAATGGGGACTTAATGAACCACTCAGCAAGGAGTTGATCAGGAATAAATGTCTTGACCATTCTACGATGATGATGCCACTCATGAATATGATCAGAAATGTGAGTAGCATTAGTTTGTTTGAAACTAGTCAAGAGTTCCGTTCCAGTTCCATATCGTATGGGTAACTAGAACTGGGTCAAAAAGACAATAGCTAGAGGAGTGAAATTATCAAATGAAGCTCTTGGTAACTCAATGTAGCATTTCGCGGCTGGACCAGTGCGTGTACGCTGGAAAAGACGTAGTCGAATGGAGTCATCATTTAGGTATTTAGATGAACCCCATAAATGATAAGTCATAACATATGTCGATGGGTCTTCCCAGAGGTTTCCATTGAACTTAGGAATATCCGACGGTAATTTATGAGGTGTCACCAGCCACCAAGGAGCATAGCTGATTGGATCATTTGTAAGCTGGTTTAAATAAGGTAACTCTAAAGTTGCAACAAAGGGAAACTGTCAATTTAATTCAGGTTGAGCATAGCCAGGGTATGATGGAATTGCTTGGGAAATAGGCCTTTAAGCACCATCATAAGGAATTTGTTGTTGGTAACCAAGATAGCGGTTTTTTTGATAAGAAAACGCTTGAGGATTATTTTGACCAAAACCTGGGTACACTAGTTGTTGAAATTAGGGTTGTTGCATTTGCGCTTGTGGCTGCCAAGGTGTTTTTCCACCAAGATTATAACACAAACTTGAATATCTTGGATTAGGTTGTGAATAGGTATAACCTGGTTGTGGTTGCGACATCCCATAATAAGGTAAACCATCTTGTGAACAAATAACTCCGAATAGAGGAGGTTGTTGTAAACCAGCTAAAGGAGTTGGAGTTTGAGGGCCCAATACTTGAGGGTATTGGGTGGAAGGATCCACCTGAGATGGTTGAGGTACAACACTTTGAGCCTATAACAGGGGTAAGGATGTATTAACAAGTGGAGTAGATGTGGGTGCAACAAGTTGAACCGGTTGATATGAGTGTACAACCGTTTTTGGTTGGATGGGTAGAGTGGGTTTCCATTGAAAAAAAATCATTCTGACATTAGGATGACCAAATAATGATGGAGTACTGTCAAAATGGGTGACCATAGGTTTCCCCCCCAGCATGAGGAGTATAATAATATGGAAAATATTGTTCTCCAAATTCTGGGAGTCTAGTTGAAATTGTACTGGATGGAATATACCTAGATGGGCCAGCTTGATATTGCCTTGATGATGTATATAAAGGTTCAAGTCATTCAATACTCATTATAGATGTACCAGATAGAATACAAAATGATGACATTGGTGAAGTCCATGGGTTTGAGGATGCACTAGAGAAGGTTCCAGATAAACATTGGTAACCAGGTGGGACGGAAGGGCCACCATATAAATGTGACTCTGGTGATGTTGTGAACATCGAGGGGGTAGCAAGAGCAGTTGCTACCACAACTAAAATAGATGGTACAACCAAATATGTTGGCTCATACATGGTTATATGATCCAATGTATACCCTATAGGATCTATGGGAACTCGAATAGACATAGGATCAAAGAAAGCAGTGTGAGGTGTTTGTGGAAAATTCTCGTAAAGATAAAGCTTTGATCCAAAATGGGTTGGAGTCAAAGGTGTTTCATCTCGTGGCATTACTTCAATCAAAATAAAATCAGGTGGAAGGATTTCACCATTAGGCCTGAAGTATATTTCAGGCGGTTGACTGCGTGATATGGGAGACTCAATGGCTACAATAGATGATGGGGCGACCGATACATGAACAATTTTTTGTCGTTCGACTTCAGGATTCATATGTTATAGTAAAATAACGACAAGATCCAGATCAACTTCCAGTTGAACAACATCAAGTTCGGGAGGTATGGTCTCACTAATTGGATGGATCTTGACCACAGGTAGCTGAGAGGACTCTGTCTCTACAACAGTGGATGAACCAGGATTTGTAGAAACAACTCGAGATGACTCTGGTATATGTGAGGATGACGTCTCTTAAGAGGTACTAATAGTACCTATTTCGGTAGAACAATGTCACCCTCGTCGACCATAAATGGCTTTCGGTGGTAAAGGTGGTTTAAGTGCTATTCTACGCGACCGATGGGGAATGGGATGTTCTTCTTCCACAATGACTGCTTTATTTTATGACCAAAAACAAATAAACAAAATAAGAGGGTAATTCTAGGCAAAAGGTTTACAAAGTAATTGTGAACTACAGAATACCTCCTGGTGAACTAAGAAGTACGGGAAGACAATCTCCCTAAATGTTGTGTTTGGTGTATCACAAGTTACAAGGCGGCCGACTTGGTTACCTATGGATTGATATCAACCTAAATTTTTCCTCCCAAATATACCCAAAGGTACATGGAGGCCTAAGTCTGTATTAGTGTTGTCTAATGAGAAACTGCACAGTGAGAGCACCCCCTTATACTTTTCATACTAGAACACCACCCTGTATACCCGAAGGTATGTGGACGAGCTCTGATATACTTACATACGTGGAGTGAGGTATCACACTCGAAATGTATCACAAAGAAGTTAGCAATAGCTGCTAAGTTTAACGACGTCAGAACACGTCTCTAGCCTAGACCTTCTAAATGTTATTGTTAATGTTTCCAATGCTTTCTTAGGTAAATTGATGTAAATTTTATGTTGATATTGTTTAAAATTTTTTATTTTAAGTTCACCACGTGATGTGATGGAAATTCCTAAAAATTCAAACTAAATGATAAGCAAACTTTTCAATTTAGCTTTTTCAATGAAAATCCTAGCTGCTAAAGGGAAAGACCAATCAGTTTTTGAGCAAACAACAAAGAGCACAAACTAAAATGAAAATTTCCTAACTTGTTCCTATGCAACACACATAATTCACTATATGCACACGCATGTTTTCCTTTTCAGCTCCTTTAATGTGAATGCAAGAAAGGAAACTATATGCATCAATCAATAAAACAAGTGTTTTCTTCTTTGAGAAATGAGGAATGAAACAACAATTTCTATTTTAGGAAAATGAAGAATGGAACTACTATTTTCCTACAGGAAACGAAGAATAAAACAACAATTTCCTTTACAAAAAAAAATTGATCTAATGCAAAAATGAAATACTTTGAATTTGATTTGCCAATGATAAAGAAAAACACTAAAGAGACATTGAACAAATTTAGTTTTCAAAGGAGGAAGAATCAAGAAAGTTTACTGGTCTCTAAGAGGTATAAAAAATCTGAGAATACAACGAATAAATGGTTGAGAATGATAGAAATGAATAATTTAGATGGAATTTGGTTGGCTAAGGGGGAAATTTAGTGTCTAAGGGGAGACAATGCATTACAGAGCACCCCTGAGTGTGAGACAATGCACTGTAGTGCACTGTGTCTTGACCAATAGTGCATTAGGCGCAGCAGGGATTGAAACACCAAGCAGCAGAACACACTTCTAATGCAATTATTTCTTTCAAATGTCTAATAACTGAAATTAGATGCTAATAATGAGGATAAGCATAGGAAAAAACACCAAGAATGATAGGATACTCCCCAACGGAGTCACCAATTTGTTATGTGGAATTGTGATCTACAAATAAACCAAATTCCCTAAGTGTGGTGCTAGTCACTTAGAACAACAGAGGAAAGAATTACGATCACTTCCTCTAAAACAAGAAGATATACAAGATGGTAAAGGAGCCTACTTGTGTAATGCAGAAGCATCTCTCCTCAAATTAAGTTTGTAATGTAACTCAAGACCTCAGGTCTTGACATTGGTCCAAGAGGGACATTTATTTGTATAATTATTGTAAAGTCTTGTAAAAAATTCATAGTTCACAAGTATTATTTTATAAGGTTATAGATAGCTGTTGACTCATTAGTCAAAGAGCTGAATCATTTAATTGAATCTATGCGTTGACAGAATTCATTGGATAAGCTAGTGGATGGGATAGGATTGGTCCATTCGGTTCATAAAAGATAGGATCAAGTATAAGTTTAGAAATAAGTTACATAAACATAGGATTTAGTTCCTATAGTCTAGGAATCTGTTGATAAATATTTAAAGGATAGACTTTCAATAAAGGAGGAGAAAATCCTACGGGCAGAGAGATAGTGAATTAGGTGGAGAGGCCACTGAAATATAAAATCAGGCTGAGAAGAATGTTATCACTGTGTAAATATTTACTTATGAATAGAAAACTCAATTCTGAGTTCATGAAGAGGTGTTGTGTTGATGAATCATAAAATTTGTGTGATTTTTTTCTGTTATGTGCTGAGTGGTCCGTAATAGAAAAAACTTATTTATGTGGGAAATAATTCTCTGTGAATAAACTTCAATTATTGAACAAGTCTTTCTGAGTGAAAAAGGACTTACAGTGTAAGAGTTGGGTAGAATCACGAGTAATTCTAGTTCTGGAGTAGTTTACGGAGAGAATATTGACTGGGTAGAACTTTTGTTTAAAATTTCCAGTTGATAGATGGATTTAAGGCTAGGTAGAATCTATATTGATTCCAGTCCAGGAATTAAACAACTATGTGTAAAGCTGATGAGAACAAACAAGTGCAGATCAAAATTTGTGTGCATGCTCAAAAAGAGGAGTGAATCTGAATTTCAGATTCGGAGAAGGAATACAGAAGGTCGTTCTATATTCGGGTTGTATTCGGGCTTAAAGCAGCATGCTAAAGTATGAAGCGAGCATGAAAGCTAAGGATATAAGCGAATGAATAGAAGTTAAATCTCAGGATGAGTAGCAAGTGGAGAAGTCGACGAAAACTAAGAAAAGTTCATAGGCAGTCAAAAACAGAGAAAAGGACTAAGGCAACAAAGTATTTAAAGGAATGGACAACGAAGATTAAAATCAGAAAGAATTTGTTTGAAGATCAATGGTGGATATTGGCCAAGCACACATTGCAATCGACGATTTTAGGGTTTAAGTTTAAGACATCACACAGTAAGTTATTTTACTTGTGATGCGAAGCAGATCAGCAATGGAAAAATGAGACCATTAGATTTTAGCGAGATCAACGATGGATACTAAATCACACCTAGAGAAATTTCACAAATCAGAGGTTTTAGTGTTTGTTGTTGAGAGTTTGCACGGTAAGCTATTTTTGATGCGATGTGATCGTATATTGCACAGGGATACGTTTATTGTTAAACATTAGAGTTTGTGACGAGTGACGTGGAATTCGCTGCGAATTGAGAAATCACAATATCATGAAAATTGTTAAGCGATGAATCTACGGGGAGTTAAGTTATGAAAGGTGCAAAGTGTGACTGCCATAAGTGATATTGTGATCTTCTGTGGGAAAAGGATTTTATGTGGGCCATAACCCTTAGGTCCATGCGAGTTTATGTAAAGTTTCATTTTCATCGCAGAGTGTTAATTGGGTATGGTAATGAAGGCGGCCACAGTAAAAGGTAAAAACTCAGTTATATGAGTAAAAAACCCAAACCCACTTTTTAAAGGAGCTTCTGCATAAAATAATTTTGGTAAAGTTAAAGTTGGGTTATAAAGGTTCTTAGAGTATGTATTAACCTATCTTCGGGTTTTAGGCAGATTATGAATTAAGTTTGCACATGTGGGTAAAAGCATCCTTTTGGCTACATCATTGTCATTCAATCGCTTCTCCTTCTCCTTCTATCTTTGTTGTCGTCACTCTCAATCCAACTCAAAATGCCAGATCGATTCCTACAAACACAAACAAAGAATAGAAAACAACATGAGGCATACACATATCTACTTATCTTAATCAAATCGATTAGATATGAAATACATATATCATTCAAAAATCCATTGCACAAGAAATAGAGACATATGTATGGGAAAATGAACAACAATCTTTATTAAAGAGTAGAAGGGGGAGGTTACAACCAATGATCGATTTGTTGCCAACCAACTCCAACTTCATTCTAGCCTCATCACATCCAACATCATACCTGCAACATATCAGTACTTTCACTCTCTTAAATGAGAATCCAACAACATAACTTTACCAAATTTCTTCCTTCCCTAGCACTAGAATGAGTGCTTAATTTATAGGGAAACTGATGGTAGTTTCTCAATGAATGAATTTCTAATAATAGGAAAGACATGTTCCCAAGTTCAGAGGTGTTATATGGACACTTTGATTATAAGTTTGATACATATGGACTCTTCCAGAAGGCACTGGCCTTGTGGAGATTCCTGGAACAATGAAATTTCCGCTCCTAGGTGACCAACGCACCCTTGAATGTCGGGAAGTACATTACAGTGCACCCTTAAAAGGAGGATTTGGCACTGGAACGTAGTTAGTCCCTTTAGAGGCTACGTTGGTGAGTCAATAAGTGATATAACATATGCTTCAAACCTTGGAAATATCACAATAGAAGACATGAATTAATTGTTCTTCTCTTAGGGCATATATCAACTGAAATATAATGGGATGATAGACCCTTTTTCTTTGGTCCTAGGTGTTATCACTCCAATAATTCTCAAGAGTTGTTATTATTTTTGTGTTTTAAAGAATATTAGAGGTAACCACAAAGAGGGCTCTCTCTATATGATTTAACTTTGTTGATTGTATTTGATTTTAGGCTAGTTAACTTAGGGTTTTGATTTGGATTTCGTTTGATGGTGAAATTACTTAGATGGATAGATGTAGGTCTGTATTCCATGGGGCTGATGGAATCAATGTGTCAAGCAGTCAGATCAGGATCAAGGTCTAAAGGGAAATGTTTACAGGGCAAGATAGTTGAGTTACTTTAGATCTTCAAGGCTAATGGTGAAAATGGTTTCAATCGGGGTAAGAGAGCAATTAAGGGTTCTCAAATCCCGATTATGAGTAAAAAGACAAAGTCAATCGAAATAAGGGAGAAATTAAGAATTCCTTTATCTGGATATCAGAAGAAAAACATATAACTGATAAACAGTTCAAAACATAGTGCTTTTAACATATTCTGAAATAATATTCCTGATTTAACATTTAGATTTAAGAAAACATATGAGCATGTGAAACACATAAGAAATTGACAAATAACAAATGAAAATACTTCACTAAAGTGGCCCAACACATGAATCTTGTAATATGATTCTTTATTGCTGTAATCCAGTCTGCTGACTTGAAATTGGTACAATCACCCTTTGGTTCAGAATAGTACAACTATAGAAATGTTCAGCAATTCATCCACACTCAATACTTCTAAATGAGAAGTACTTACACAAAAACTCTTTACAAAATATCATAAAAAAAACTTAGGAATTATTCATGGAAAAGAAATATCTTCATGCAAGAAGATAGTGACAAATTTCTAACTAATGCTAGCTATCCCTGTTTTTATTGAAATTACTATTTGTTGTCTTCACTTCTTGATATTTTGTTGTTGATTTGTCTCTTGATTGTTACTCAACGAAGGTTGTGGTTGAGTGTCTTTCACGCTTGCAGCTTTATCTCTGTTTTGACTTTTATTTTGACCTTTCAACTGATACACTTTAACATGATACTCTTTAACCTTTTACCTGTTGTTTTACTTTTATTCACTGCTCACTCTTCTGTTTCTACTGCTATGTTTTTACTGCAAAATGATTTCACAGTAAATCAGTCATCTTTTCCCAAAATTTTGCCTCTGTCAATTTGATTTTCATCATTCTCCTGAATATTTCATCTTCTTCAGTGTATTTTGGGAATGTGGGCTTATTGACAAATATGTTTTTCACCTCATGCTGTAAGTAGAAAATATTCTCAAAATTCTTGTAGAGCACCTTCCCTGTTGGAATTCCTTGTGAGGAAGACAAATTAGCCTGATCCTTGGCAACTTCTCTCATCTTCTTATCATAATCATCCTACTTCATTAGTTTGTCATGAATAACTAATGGATTTGGAAGACCTTTCTGCCCCAGGACATAAAATTTCATCATAAACCTTGTGATGCCAATCTCCATATTCTGGCATTTTTCTTCTAACTGTATCATCAAATTATGTTTAGAATTTACCTTCCTAAATTCTATGATGGTTTATGCTGTGTCATTAATACCGATTTATTCTAGCTCTTGCATGTTCTTAGAATTTAGAAACTTGGTGATTTCAAGAGCTTCTTCAGGTTTCTTACCAAGTTCTTCTTTGATCTTCTGGATAACTTATTTTGTTGATTTGAATAAGTATTTTTGCTCATATATAACCTGGATTGATGGCCAAATATCATTGATTGCTTCAATGATATTGGCCCAAAGCTGTTGTCTGACTTGTGCCATGGGTTCCTTTAATGTTAGATCTTTTTCTAACTTCTTAAATTTATCATTCAACATGTTTTCCCTTTGTTATTCATTCATGTGCATTATTTTGGAAATTTTATTTTCATCTTCAATACTTTTAAGCTATTCTTTAAGTCCGTTAATCTCATTGGTCTGAATAGGCATGTCTTTCATAGCTTTTACTAACTTGCTTGCTTCATCTATATGTTGTGCTGTTGTTGTTGAAGAATCTGTTGCAGAAGTTGTTGATGAAGTGACTGGAAGTGTTGTAGCCATTGGAACTGTAGGAGCTAATGATTCTGCCAATGTGGAAGGTACATTTGTGGTGACTACAGGAATAACTGTGACCGGAACTTCTACTTCTCTATCCTTTTTCTCTTGGACCAACTTTTCCATTTCATTCTCCATTTCCTTTATCTGGGCAGTCAACTATAGAATCAGACTCATCATCTCATCTTTCTGATTTGTATCCTATAGTACTTCCTTTGGTTGAGGATGTTCTGTAGGGGCAGCTTTAGTTGCTTCTTTAAGGCAGCAATGTCCGTATTTTTATTTTTGATCAGTTCATATGCAACTTTTACATTACTAGGATTAAATCCTACTTCAATTACTAAATCTTCCAAATATTTAATTCTATTGCGTGTGAGGATGCTTTTTCTAATTTGAGTTGATCTCTGATGTTTGGAAGAGAATTTTGAAGCTTCTACACACTCATTGCCTTGTTTGTCATGGTTGAGTAAAGCATTTCACCAGCCTGTTTGTGAAATTCAATCTGATCAATGGGATTAAGGTCATCTGCTTGAACTTCATATGAAGACTTTTTGTAATCTGCTGGTGTTTTAGGATGCTTGACTTTAGGTTACAGGAAAGTCATATGAATTTTCCTAGTCTTATAGTCAAAAGAAGAAAGAAATCTGCTTTGGTCACTGGGTGACTACTTCCAATACTGATTGTATGTATCATTCTTCAATGCTTCATTTTTCATCTTTATATCTCTGTATTTCTGCATGATATCTATCTCCTTCTCTACTGGTTTGCTGGAAGAGGACATGTAAACATTGTGTTGCTTTTGAATAATATGAGTGTGTGAAGTGGAAGGATTTTCTTCTTCTTCAATCACTGTAGGAGGTGCATTTTCCTTTGTTGTTGTTTATGTATCAACCACTTCTATTGTTTCTATTCCTTCATTGACAGGATTTAACTTAGGTTTTTTCTGGTACATCAATTTAAATTTATTTTCTGTGGTTGTATCTGCAGTGTATGATCCTTCCTCTCTGATTCTATTTTCATTCATGTATTCTTGGGTTGGAGTATGCAAGGTTTGACTAGTATCACCTTGCTTCCCTGCCTCTACCAAGGTGTTCTCCAACCATTCAGACTGATTGGAGAATTTTTCAATGTCTGGTTTTTTCTCATGCACATAAGGAGTGAGTTTACATTTAAGTCTCATTTTACTTATCACTCCAAGAGGATCATAATACCACAGAAAACTGTGAATGAACTTGAATTCTTGCAATTTTTTTTTAGCCTCTGGATCTGCACCTCTATTTTTACAGATAAAAGGGCCAACCTAATTTTTCAATTTGAAATGTGTCTTCTTCTTTGCTGCCAAGAAATTAATTGCATCTGAATTAAGAATCTGCCTTATGTACACAAGGAAAAATAACCTCATAGGGAGGTATTTGGGCAGTTTATATGGAACAAGACTTGATCCATATACTCTGATCTCAGTATGGTTTTGGTACAAGTACCAATCACCTGTCCTATTATGCTCTAACAATTATAGGACCTTATTAATCTCTTCACCAATTATGGGTTGCCTGTTGTTGTTCATAAAATTTACCATAGGATGAATGAACGAACCTATAAACTCTGTATTAGTGGATTGTGATGAATATTTTCTCATAAGAGGATTCCAAAATATGACTGACTATGGGTTTCATTCAACATCAATATTTTGAAGGTTTATAGCAAATTTCTTAGACTAAAAGTATAAAAACATATGGAATAAGAATGAGGAATACTTGAAAACACCTTCAGAAGGCATTTTGACCAACTCTTCATGAATATTGTTAGCAAGGTATTGGGAAAAATTAAAAATGGTAGCAGGAGGCTGACCAAGTGTGAAAGTAGATAAAAAAACTAGTATTTCAATATCAACATGCTCATTTGTGAAATATCCAAGAATAAAAGACAACGTGGAGATGATATGTCTTGTCCTTTCAGAAAATTTTGCAGAAGAGTAAGGAGGATTTATCTTGGGAATTTCTACATAAGAAGGCATGAAAGTATGAAATATATGGAATCTCTTGGGGATGTCCAGATTCAGGTATAGCTGAGTGAGGGCCTTAATGGATAAAGGGATTTCATCAGGCATGTGTTGTATCTACAATATCTGATTGTTTGACTCAGCACTATGGTAAATACAATTTATTTTTAAGGGTTTATTATGGCTCTCTGAATAGGGAAATAGCAGGATTGATAGAGTCTGATCACTTCTAGGCATTGGAAAGTGTGTGGGACAACATACTTTGGTAGATTTGACTCCCAAATAAAAACTTCATCAACCTTATCTATGGATTTTTCATAACTCTAGAAATGGAGTTCAAGAAGGTTAAACTCTACGACCGTGTCTTAAATATTGAAGTCTATATCATCTAGGGGAGTCTTTTCTACATCTACAATAGGGGGTTGTAGAGGATTGACAAATACTACTGATTTGGAAGCCATTGCTTTGCTTGATTCTTCAATTAATTAATCTTTTGACTTGGAAAAAAAATGGTTTAGGCCTATGGTAGCACCTCAGAAAGATTATAATATATTGCAGAAGGATTGAGGATGAAATAGGGGTTTATCCTATGGTCTGCAAAGGTTCACTTGATCAAATTTTCAATTTATGAGCTTAAAAAATAGTTTTAGGACCTCAGGATTCTACAAAAGGACATTTAGGGTCTGTAGTGTACTCTCTGAGACAAAAAGAAATCTCAACACCTTGGAATTTTGTAAAAATACACATAGATTCTGCAAAAAATGGGTTTAAAGGCATAGGAGGCTTTTTCAGGTCTGTAGATGCCTTCTAAATGATCCAATTAATCAAACTCTATGTTTAAAAACAGTCTTAGATATTAGAATCTATGCAAGTAGGTCCAGGGTTTATAGAAGAGAGCTTTAGGAAGGAAAAGGGCTTTCTTTAGGTTCGAAAAAAGGCTCCTAAATGATTCAATTAGTTGAATTACTCCTTTAGATCATGTCACAAGCCTTTTCTTTGAAGAATACCTGGAAAAATGAAGATTTTTATCTGCTCAGAAGGCTTTTGGGGTTGCAGAAAGCTTTCTGAGGTTCTACTGGTCTTTAATAGCACTTTGGATGACTTTTGCGATGATTGTAGCAGTGAATTGGTTGGATTATGTTTCAATTTAGCTTAAGAACGGAGTCGGCAACAATATTTTCGGTCTAAATAGCTCTTTGTGCACAAAAATGGTAACATAAAGTGGTAAAAGGTCTAAAAGTGGGTGGCTATATACATTTTCAACCAACAATGTTTACATTGAATGCGTAGGTGTATTTGAATTGACAGGGTGGTTTGCGCGCTGAGGGAAAACCGCTCAGTGGTTTTCGTAAGCACCAAAGGTGGTAAGTGGTAATAGTATTGAGGATGCGATCAAATAAGAAAGTGCCACATAGTAGGGAGGAGAGCCTCGTAAACCTGTCATTTTTCATGGTTGGGGGTATGTTAACGATCGTTCTATCAGATGTGTGATAGACAATACTGACCATTAGATCTAGTTAATGTTGATCTAATGGATGAGATGATGCGATGGATGTATCGGGATTGATGGTGTGGGGCCCGGGGTGTGATTAGTTACATATATGATATGGTTGGGTTTTGTGTGATATAGCCAATGGGGTTAAGGTAAGTGTAATATTATAATAGGTGGGGATAATACATAGTAGGTCTGGGATATATAACATGTGGGAATTAAACCATTGGTTTATATAAAAAATATGGGTGGGGAAATACATATATGGGATTTAATATAATACAAGATACAGGTTTAATATGGGATTTAATATACTAAGTTTTAATGTTAATAAAGTGATGTAATTGTGGGTAATTGCGGGATGTTAAATACGCTAAGTATAGTGTAAAAACTAATATCGGAGATAAATTTCTTCACAGTGGGACCCGATATAGCATTTTCAACATTTATGCTTAGGATAAAGTATTTTTTATGGGTTTTATGAATCAAATGAAATTAATAAAGGGATTTTAACTTTTCCAAGGATAAATGTGTTTTAACTTAGGAAAAGGGACTTTTTGCAAGGGGGAAAAGGATAAAAGGGAAATTTGAAGGGGGAGAAGGTCTTTTTTACAAGAGAAATGATTTGGAAGGGAAATAGTAAATGAAATGACCAATTATCTGTTATCCATGCTTGTGAAAACTGCTTCTGCCTACCCATTTGATACCCTAACATTTTTACTTCATTTTCATGGGTGCATTTGGCTTGCAGACCCTTATTCATTTTTATTTAAAACAAAAAAATAACTAATTCTATCCTTATTTCTTCCAAGGGTTTAGATTAAACTGTTGAGCTCCTTATTAGTCTCTACCTAACTACTGATCTGCCAAGATTAAACTGTTTGGCTAGATCTTTATTCTCTATCTAACAGCATGAAAGTTAAAGTATGAAAGCTCAAGATTATGTTGTTTAACCTTCATGGATTGTGGATTTTTTAACAAGCTGCACACAATGCTTATTTTTCAGTAAACGTAAATAGTAGTGGCATTTGAATTTGCATCATTTTCATGTTTTATTTTTATCTCTTTTTTTTTGGAGTTCATTTTCATATTCTTTTTGATATTTTTTCTTTCAAGTCCTTTGATTTTTCTTTTAGGACTTTTACCCTCTTTACATTTTTTAATTTTCTAATATGGGAAAACAATTTGCAGAAAGCAAAGTATGTACATATTACAAGACTAATCAAAGTCAATTCAAAATAATGAATCCTAATATTATAGGACCCTATCACTAGGGATGATGTCCAGTTTGACCAGGTCATGGGGGATGATGCCCAAATTGACCTATAACACACACACATGCATTCGATGCAAGCTTCTCTTTGGAAACCAATTTTCCAAATTAAGCCCATTTGAGTGAACTACAACAATAAGTTCCAACATCAGTAAAAAAGAAGAAAAGAAATGACCATTATTTTACGTCCACGGTTCCAAATTCTACATCTAGAAGAATGCATTCACCATCTCCTTCTCTTCTCGGCGTTAACACATAAAATGGTATAAAATGGATGAAAACGTTTTTTTTTTTTTTTATAAATATTTTCACAAACACAATCATCAATCTAAAAAACACATCATGCAAGAACATAACTTGACGACATATCCTCTTGCTCCTTCAAAGAAAAAAAATTCACATCATGTGAACATTGCCATGTACTCTTACATATTGGTTTCAAAACTTATCGACCAAAAACAAGTCGAAAAAACATGCCTCTTCAAACGACTGACTCTCATGTCAAGCATAACAATCTGTAATAATTTGACGATTCTTTTCCCAAAACAAATTATATTTCACATTTGATGAAACACTTTGTCAACATCTCTTTTTCATTTTTGGAGACAAAATGAAATCTTCCAAGTTGATATGACATGCATGTAACACACAATCGACCATCACAAGTTGACACTCATGCATGTGCAAATGATCAACACTATCAAGTTGACAACATACATGTTAAACAAAGAAATCAACCAACACAAGCCAATTACTCATGCATGTTCAAGAACAATGAAACCATAAAAATTCCACTTTTCATAAACACAAACTCTCATGCATGTATACAATTCTTCAACTCTCTCACAAGTACAATTATAATTACAAGAACCCCATTCATATGTACATGTAATTAAAGAGATGAAATGAAAAAAAATTGTTGCAATAAAGTGAGTCAACGTATCTCCACTTTCAAACACCTTCCTGGCGTAAACATACAACATGCATTCATTTGGAAAAGAATGCATCAATCATCAATAAGACATGCAAGGCCTTAATTGGATAAGAAATATAACCATATCTTACTAAACCATTTCAATGGTGCCTCTTTCAACTGCACATCATCGTGTGAATCATCTTGACCCACGTCAATTATGGAATCTTCTTTTCCATTTTTTCCATTCTCTTTCTCCACCTTCTTCAAATGCCGTGGATGACTTGTTGGATACAAATTCTAACACTTGTCTACAATATGACCTTTCTTATGGCAATGATTGAAAAACAATTGCATCTTCTTTTCAACATGGTCTGCTTTGTCCAATGGATGTTTGGCTTTCTGCCTCCTTTGCTTTGAAAGTTTCTTGTGAATGGCTATCTTCTTCCAACACCTTGAAACATTATGGCTATCCAAACCACAAAAGGAACATGAAAAATTTCTCCAAATATTATGTGAAAATTTTCCATGTTTATCATAATCAAAATCAACTTGATTAAAAGTAGATTTATACCTTGAAATTTCACTTTTTTTGCCTTCTTGAGGAGGTGAATTTAATGAGACAATGGCTCTCTTTGGAATGCCAACAATGCATTCAAATAATTTAGAGCTTTTAACATACTATTGTTATCCATTCTCATTAGCTTCATGCTTATGAGCCCCTTCTTGCAAAGTGGGTGTAAAAAAATTGTGTTCTTCATGAACTTCACAAGCTTGAGGTAATGAACATGAAATGAAAGTCCTTCTTCGAACACCTTCATGTGCCTCCTCAGTTTTAGAGCTTTCTCCATCATGTTTTCCATAAAGAAGACCCAAATACTTAGGCCTTTTCTCAAAAACAATTGGCTCAACTATGCCTTGTGCATGTTTTCCCAATCCTTTACCTTAATAGCTCATATTCATCAATAATTTGGACCCTATTCCTCTAGTGTGTCTTTCAAAAGCATCTACACATTCATTTTGAGAGGAAATTAAAGATAAACTTGAATTGCATACCGCTTTTTCAAGCACATACTTGGCTAAGGTTTCCTTCGCAATATGAAGTTAATTCTCCATCTCATGCATCCTTGCTAGGCTTTCATTTGAAATATGGAGCTGAGTCTCCATATCATTCATCTTTTCAAGAATCTCTTGCTTCTCCTCCTTAATGGAAGTCATCTGCCCTTGAAGTTTAACGCTCTCCTTATTATCTTCATACTTATCTTGCATGACATCAATCATGATGTAGAGCTTCTGTAACATCTCTTTATCAAAGATTTTTTCTAAGGAAGATTGATTAGAAACATTTATTAATGAAGCTTCCATGACAGATGCAGTGCATACAAAGATTATTTTCTATATTTGAGAATTCAGTTCTCAATTTTGATCTTCTCCTTCACACATAAACTTGCACACAGTTAAATTCTCCTGGCACAAATTCAAAAACCAATAGCTAATTATTCTATATATCCTTGGCTAAAATGAGCTAAACTTTTGCTCTGATACCAACTTGATCTGAATATGGTAAAACTAGTTATTTCTATGCTAGCTCCCTCATCAATGTTAAAAATGTGTGATTAGGATCATCTCAAGTTAAGCACTTGTGAAGGGGTTTATGTGTCAAGTTTCATGTGTCTTTTATGATCAAATTATGAGTCAATATTTTTTTTACAACTCATGAACAACAAATGAAATTCATAAAAATAACTCACAACAATCACATAACATAATGGATGATCATGGAGTTCACCCCTCCTGGGCTACATCTCCATGAACCTGCTTCAACTAGCTAGGTCCTCTTGGGATTAAGAGTCAAATGTCTAATTATAAGCCCCTATAATGCTCCAATGTATTTGAAACATGCTCCATTGGATTCAGAGCACCCAAAAATGACAAAAATGACCATTCAATCTCTAAAATTAGTTTCCATCTCATCTAGGCTTGACCTCCCATCTTGGTGGCCATGGGCTTGTTTAATCTCTAGAGTGAAAAAAAACTTTCAGAAGTGCTCCAACACCTCTGAAAACTATACCAGTGTGTTCAGAGCATCAAACACATCTAAAAATGACTATTAATTCACTCCATTTGGCCTTCAGTTGATCTAGACATGGCCTTCCTTCCTGGTGGCCCTAGGCTTCCAAATTCTTCAAGTGACCAAAACAACTTGTAGAATTGCTCCTTTGCCTCTGTAATTTATTTCAATGGATTCATATCATGCCAATTTGATAGGAATTACTCTTCCTAAGCCAAAATTGGTCGAAAATTTCACAAGATACGCCTCTTTTAATTTTCTCGTAGATTCTGCATCTAAATCTAGAGAAAATCCAATTAGCTCTGTCAATTTTGGAGGTGGCGTCGGATTTGGAGGTGGCTCCCAAAATTTCTGCCAACTTTTAAACGTAGTTTAATTAAATGATAAGCACAGATTAAAGGCAGATTAACTGGTTAACTGTGCACTTAATTATCCACTCTGTGCATGTGGTCATGTGGTAGGGTTATGTGGGAGGAGGGCTGGTCTGCGGGGTTATCCCCCTCCATTCCCCGCCATCGGATTCTGTTGCAATTTAAATAGAGGTTGGTGGCCGCCATATCAGAAGACTTTCCTGTAGCCCATTGGTAGGGTGTGCGGTTATGTGGAGGGAGGTCAAGGGTTTGACCCTGACCTCCACTCCTTCACAAATATTTTGCTAATGAATAACCTACGAACTTTGCAATATTTTTTATGCCTCCACCATATATAAACCTTTGAATACACTCTGTCACAATGCTTTGGAATATGGTTAAAATCCAATGCCACCGTTATATGTATAACCTGAATATTAAACTACAAACTTTAGTTTAATATATGATTGTGGACTTTAGGGTTAAAATAATATATGTGGAATATATAATATAAAGTTTGGATTAATAATCATATATATATATATATATATCCAACCTTAATTCAACATAAAGTAATTTCCAACACATAAAAATCATCATGAACCCAAATTCAACCTTGGAGGACATTGGGAAAATTTCGCCTTCACAAACCAAATGGAAAATCCAATTGTGAAACTTGTCACAGTCCCATTGGGCAAAAACTGAAGAAAAATCCCTACATGCTAACTGGGTTACCATGTCATCAGCATGTACCTGTTCTGCAAGTTTTTTTTTTTAATTGCTTGTTCTGAACGACGATCAACATGCTATAACTTCTTCATCCGAACTTGGTTTTCGACAAAACGAGTCTTGTTGGATTCTTGGCGAGAGGCCAATCGCTGTTGTTTTGGTTTGTTGCAATTCTAATCACTTTGAATTTTTAGCAAATTTTTGCCCTTGATCCATATTTTGATCAAAGAAATACATCGAGCAAAGGATAATTAGAGGTTAGAAAGCTTATTATGTGCTTGAAAAAAATTGTAAGTCAATACATCTTTGGGAAAGGAGCAGGGAAAATTTTAGGGGCTAATATTCGCAGGTGGGCTAATTTTCAATGATTTTTCCAAAAAAAAGATCCACCAATTACTATTTTTTTGAAAATTGATTCAACCAAATTTGATAGTATAAAATTATTTTACCCTAAAAATATCCAAAATTTTAAATATACTAATATAAAATAATTAGAAACCTAAATATGTTTACATAAATATCGTCAAAATTTTTACAATTTACATATTGGGGACCAGTAAGATTCGCCAAGGTTTCTAAACTTTAAGATAAACTTCCATCCTTAAAATTTTCCCTGGAAAGGAGTAAAAAATAAAATAGTTCCTTTTATAGCCTCTTATCACCCCTATTATTTTATAAGGATGTGAAGTTTGAGGTTGTAGTATATCTAGAGAATCGTGGAGGAAAATTGAGTTGATCAAAAACCAATGTATAACCTACATCAATATTAAAGGTAAAACTCGCTAACCTATCCCCTTGATTGAAGCTAGCCTTTTCCCCATTGAAGGCATGGCTATAAGACTAGGTGTCTCATGTATAAGAGTAAGTTTCACAACATGGGAGACATGATATTTCCTAAAATTATTTATAACTCTATCCAAAACCCTGAGCTCCAAATCAAATGAGGATGACATAAGGATGCTCAATCTTGGCTAGATCGTTGGGCGGTAAAAGAGGAAATCATATTGAATAATAAGGATAATATTGCAAATATTAATACTTCCAAATTTAAGGATAATATGTGGGATGATAAGGAGTTAGAGGGAGAAAATGAAGCTAAGGTATTATAAGGACCTCAATCTCAAAAACTAGAATTATCGTTTTTCCTTGAACAATGCTAAGAAGAAAATGAACATTTCCAAGATAAGAACCAATTCTTGTGAGCTTCAAAGTGAAACCAAACATTGGTCAATTCTCAAAACACCTTGGGACAAAAGATTCTATCACCCTTGTGATACTAAGATCGTTGATGATAGAAGCACATTTTGTTGGATTTCACAAATCTCACTCACATCCATTCTAATTTTCAAAAGATTTTTCACACTACCAACCTTGACTTGTTAATTCAGCAAAACTACGGTGATTTAGAAATTCTTCTCTCCCTTTCTTTCAATCATAAAAATAAAATTAAAATAATTTCAAGTAATATTTTATTATCTTAATGTCTAATGAAGCATATTAGTCTTATTGAATGTTGACCATCATCATTGCAAATTACAAAAAATATATATTTTTATTAAAATTCTACCTCACTTTCTAAATTTTCAAGTAACTTATTATATTATAAATAGACAATAGAAAAAATCAAAATTATTTAAATAATAAATCAAATTAAAATACACATATTATATATATATATATATATATATATATATATATATTAATTACAAATTTTATAAAAACACAATACCATATTTTGACTTTTCGAAAGATTTTATACTCTACATTTTGATAGTTGTGTTAATTTTTACTGTATAATATGTGCTAAATTTTAATATCACAATACTTAAATTCTATTTTTTAGGTAACTGCAATTACTAAATATTTAGTAATAAAATTATATATATATATATATATATATATATTTCCATCAATATATTATAATTATTATCAGTATATTATTCATTTTAGACACTCAAAATGTTATTTCAAATGTTATTTCCTTTACACTTATGGACATAGAAATGCTACTTAGGTAAGATGGCATAATTAGAATAAAATATTATAATAGTGTAGAAGTTCATAAGTGATGATTGTTTCTACACTTATATCATCGAGCTTAGAAAGTATATTAAGGTAGATGGTATATTAGGAATTAAAGTAATGGGGAGGAGTTTCAAATGATTTCTTGCACTGTCAAGGATATAGTTTCAGTAAAAATGACTTTCTAGTCACTCTAAGTACCTAACTCCCTAATCTTAGAGCTTTTTTATGACTATGGTATGGTGCCCTTGTTTCCACCTTCCATCTTTAGATGTTCTATTGTGACACATATTCATTAGATATATAAATTTACAATGATATTTTTTATTATTATTTTTATAAATGAAAATCTTTAATAAAATTTTCAATTAGTCAAAATGATCAATATTTGAAAATGAATTAATACTAAATCTAGAAATATCAATAATAAATTTTTCATGTGTTGCACATTGTTCTCCACCGTTCAATTTTTAAAAATTGTCTTCTTTCTCCACGGTTTATTTTTTAAGAATTTACATCAAGTGACACGGTGAATATATATGCCAATTTACAGTAAATTTTAAAGTGACATTTGTTACCTTTTAACTTCTTGATGGTGATACTAAGTGATAAGGCCTTTATCACTCATTTCGAGGTGAAATAGGTTTTAACATGTTTTTCTTTTATCTCAAATTTGGGCGAGTTTGTGTAAAACATGAGCTTAATGAGCCTATCCTCATTGATCTAGTCAAAAAGAAAATTGCTCTCTCTTTGGTGCTTAGGGTGAACACCACACTCTTACTGAACTTTGATGTCTTCTTAAAACTAATTTTAATCTGGCACTTTTTTAAATGAAATATTTCTTTCACCTCATCTCAAATTAGTTAATATATTTGTCTACATACAGATAATTTACGCACAAATAGAAAAAGACGAATAGTTTCAAGAACACCATTTATTTATGGAGAATTCAATAAGTATGTTTACAAGAGGGAAACTTGGAATTATTCTTTAAAAGAATTCCAAATCTTTTCAATATTGTGGTGTTCACCTTGAGCTTGAAAGAGAGATTTGAAGACTTTCTTAATGAGAGCATTTTCTTGATGAGATTTACAAGGATAGGCTCATCAAGTTTGGTGTTCAAATAGAATCATCTTACTATATAAAATTTCGTTAAATACTTATCTATCCTAGGAAAAGATCTAAGAAAATTAATTATATTTGAGGATACCTCCTCCACCTAAGTGTTTCAAAAAAAGAAATTCTATCTTTTTAACACTTCGAAGGTCTCAAGTCCTACTTAAAAATTCAAGTTGAATTCAGCCTTCATATTCTCCTTATGAATTGATGTAAAACCTTTAAAATTAAATGGTGAGGAACATGTGAAATAAGACATTGATTTCTAGTTTCGAAGCCATTAGCTTTTGCATACTCTCCCTTCGGACTAATGAAAATTTATTGTCCATTTATATTTCTAAAAAAAAAAATGTTGCCCAATCTTACTAATCCGTTTTTTTCTAGCTAGGCTATCACCAATATTATATGAGATTTGTATGCCCCATGGAAAATATTGATTCCCCATAAGAAGTTTCTACTCTTCACCCCTCACCAAAAGATTTAAAATAAATACCAAAAAGAACTAAAATACACACAAACCAATTCATCTACACCTTATGGTTTATTCTACTTTTAAATGTTACTTGCTTTGAGAACCCTTCTCTTCCCTTTAGCTAATGAAAAACTCTGATGTAGATTTCTACATTTAAATAGTGGAGAACAAACACACATATATAAGCATAATATGTTAATTTCACCTCTTGGAATATAATTTTATTTTTCATTATTATAAATAAATAAATGTAACTAACATGAATTGAAATATATAATTAGTCACATTTATATATAAAATAAAATAAAAATAAAAATATTAATAAAAAAATCTTATCATTATCCATATAAACAATTGAAAATGTAAACAACTTTTTGCATAATAAATAGACATAATTATCCATTTATATATTTAAAAATATATTTTAATACCTTTATTAAAATATTTTAATTTAAAATAACATTTATCATAATCAACTTTCATTTCCACTTAGATAATGAAATATATTATTTTTCACTCCAATCCTTTAATGCAAATAAACATTTATCATAATTATATACTAGTTGGTTGTTTAAAATATTCTTATTACTAGTTTGAGACTATTTTAGACATAGAATTAAATGGCGTCTATAACTTTTTAACATTCAAAAATACCATAAAATTTGGATTAGTTGCTAAATGTCAGCACATATGATGCTTGTACATCCATATCCTTCTCTTTTATATTACAAAGAATCATATTTTAATTTAAAATATAATGGTTGATAATTCATAATAAATCATAAATAAATAATCAATCAAATTATTTTAGAAAAAAAAAATTCTAACCTAACAATAATTTCTTGCATTCAGATATGAAATTGAAATTTTATTGGTTGTGCACGAAATTGTCAATTACTTAGACTATTTCCAAGACTAGGCATGATTTCCTCATATTATTTCTTTTGGTACTTATAGGTAGACTGCAAATATGTTTGAGACAGGATGCCACTGCATTGTACTTTAATACAATGTAGATCAAACAGGATGCCTATTTTTCAATATATCCAATCCGTTTGTTCTTGAACTTGTCTTATGTGTGCTTACAAAAGCATGTTGCTCGGGTAAATAGTTGAGGAAAGTCCTCCAAGCTTGCAATGTGGACCTTGAAACAAGTACTGTTGGACCAAATGGGTTGAACCAGTAATGTTTGCTTGCAAAATTCATTCCTTGTGTGTTGCCTCCATCGCAGAAAGGATTCGCTTATGTATACTTACCCACCATTGGAAAAATTAGATGATCTATCGCAATCGTTGAGGATGAGGTTTTTCACAAGGATGAGGTTTTCCCTTATGGATACTCACCCATCATTGGTTGTAGGAACATAAATTTTAAACTCACATCTAGACAATTCTGATGACATGGTGGATAAATATTAGTATTAGCATAGGTGTTGAACCCATGATGTAAGCTCTGTGAAGTAGGACCTGGATGAAGTCATTAATTAAAAGGATGCAATCCAATTCATCTCAAAGGTTCAGACTTGAGAATGTGGGAAAAGGGTTTGCAGTCGATTTTCTGGGTGATGGGTTTGATATCCATATGCTGCATGAGCCACTTTCTTATTTTTGTGCTCCAATAGCTTTTTATTGTTGGAATTTCTGAGAATTCCTAAACAATAGGGAGAGAATACTGCTCTCCTCTTAACACAGAGAAAACTTAAAACAAATTTTGCTCACAGGGACAGAGATTCACACTTTGAAAAAACTTCTATTCATTTAAAAAAAAAACTGTTACAATGCTTCCTCACACAAAGGGATTTACAAAATGTTGACTACTGCAAACGCAGTTCACAAAACCTTCACTGTCTCTCTTAAACTAACACACTCTGTCTCACACAGAAATAAAACTCTGTCTATTACTAAAATGAAAAACGCACTATTGTGCTTTTCAAAACTTACATTGTGTATAAAACAATACACTGCCTTTTATATGGCGCAAACCCTTTAATATAAATAAAACTATAACAAAGACTAAAACTAAAGTCTGTGGGGCCTATTACAAACGCGCACGTTGTATATTTAAACAATACACCATAATAACATAAATTCCATCGTGCGTTGTTTAAAATGTAAAACAAAATGTTTAATAAAAAAACTTTAACATAAAACCTTTGGAAACAAAACTCCGGTAGATTTCAAAGTCTATGAACCAAATTGCAAAGATTGATTTCGCATTACAAAACTTGGGCCATGATGTCATGTTATGTGCGCGCGATGGATTATAAAATCGGCCCTATAAATCCATATCGCGTCTACCAGAGGGTCCTGGGTACGGGCTCGAATTGTGACGCGAAACTGAATCAAATTCGCCCTATAATGTGCATCGGGTCCGCAATTTAACAAAAAAAATGGGCCATGACAAAACTTCCGATTCCGGTTGTAACAGACCCGTGATGAGTTATAAACTCCATCGCATAAACATTCATTGGGTCCGGTTCTTTATATTTCAATTGGGCCATATAACAAACTTGTGATTTCCGATTGCACCGATGCGCCAATCGCATCGGAACATACCAATGGATATTACAAAATAGTGGAGGTAACACATGCCACTTTCGATTGTGATGATCGCATCAGAACCTCCAACATCAATAAGACACTTGATCCAAAAATAACTTTTCCGATTGCGATAAAAAGGAATGTGGGGACCACCGGTCTTCACTTAAAAACGCCCGCGTGAACAAAAAAAACAAAACACTCTGTTTTCAATGAAAAGCTCGGTTTCATGAAAATGGAAAGCTCTGTTTTCAAATAAAAAAGGACTGCACCGAAACAGAACGAAAACCCCTATTTTGAAATACAGAGCTGTGTACTCTGTTTTCTATTCAACGAACTTGACTGTTCACTGCATTTGGCAAGCGGCTGGTGGCAGTATTTCTTCAATCAAATATAGAAGGCAGACCAATACTGCACAGTAGTTGAAAGTAACATTTCAACATTTATGTCATTATCGGCTCCATTTTGAAGATGGGAATTGATCTTCATCCACCTACAAGTATAATCACGCAATACAATATGTATGAGAAGAAAAAGGCTTGTGTGTAATAATAAAAAGGGTGGTTCACTAATTCATTATATATGCAGCTCATACTTGTTTCCTAGAACAACTTGCACGTGGATAATGGTATTTTGTTCTTCCAAATTGTAATTTTCCATGTTTGATATATGGCTTGAGAAATTTTAGTTGGTGCAATTAATAACAACGAGCCTAATGGTTCCATGGTCTTAACCAACCCACAAGATTGCATGTCATGGCCACAATCTGAATCTACAAAATCTTCTTTGTCATTATTAGTACGACTCATCTCATCATCCTTATTACAACACCCACAGATTGGTTGTTTTCTAACTCGTCCAAAATTCCTTGCTCCTAGTGTGTTAACTAATCCAGGTGGACCAACGGATAGGATTGAATGACTATAATCAAAATCCATAAAGTTTCAGCTATCATTAACATTCCCTTTGAACCAGTTTCGATGACATAAAACATGAGATTCCTCGATTGAAACCTAGTGTTGCAATGCATTTCTTTATGATGATCAATGCCCCTTACCCTTGGTATTCCAACCTCTCTTGTAAGCTCACTTGTGACTTTTAAACGTAGTGTTGCAATGCATTTCTTTATGGCGATCAATGCCCCTTACCCTTGGTATTCCAACCTCTCTTGTAAGCTCACTTGTGACATTTGTGGACCCACTCAAAATAATTTGATCATCCTTTTTTTCTTTGTTCTTTAGCAGTAGTACATTATGCACTTTACCTTCAATCTTTGTTCTTCCTCTCTTCATATGTGATGTTTATAATATGTGTGACTTTTATGTATTAGCCTCCACCCTTGCTCCATTTGAATGTGGAGAATATTTTTTTCCACGATATCTTCCTGTTAACAAGGGTTAAATGAAATTTTAAATTTAACAAGGGTTAAATGAAAATTAAAAATAAATTTAAAGCCAAGAATTTTGATATGCAACAAAACATTTAAACAAACCCTTTCTAGAACACATGACTTTCCTTATAAAATATTAGTTCATTGATCCGAAGTTCGGTAACCTGGTGGAGGAATATTATAGAATTCGATTTGATTGGTTCCAGAAGAACCTTCACATCATTCTATTTACAATCGAGGACTCATTCTTTAAATTTTCTTTCAACTCAGTAAATTAGACTCCATCTGGGCTTCCACAAAAATAGTAAATAATTGTAAGTTTGATGACAGGGAAAAGAAGTAGACCTAACAAATAAGTGACAACATGTGTCAGATAATTTTGATATTTCCATGATGCATGCAATTACTTACTAAATTACTTACTAAAACAATGAGGTAAACAAAAAAAGGATAAAATATATCAAGGGAGATGTAAAGGATTTCTAAAATCAAAACTCCCAAATTGTCACTATAACCCCATCATTCATTGGGTTAATCAAGATATTTGAAATGTTGTGAAAACATTAATGGTACCAATCCAATGGATTTGTTATGACCAACTTTTAAATTTAGAAAAGGCAGATGGTCTTGTCTACTTATGTGTGCAAGTCATAAATTATTTAATATACTAGCACACCTACATTTACTAATGTGGTTGATATTCAGAGATATGTGCATATTATACACATACACAATCACATTAGTAAATGTGGTTGATATACCCCAATAGACTTATATGTGTGTATGTGATAAATCATTTAATATACTAGCACACCTACATTTACTAATGTGGTTGATATTCAGAGATATGTGCATATTATACACATACACAATCACATTAGTAAATGTGGTTGATATGCTCCAATAGACTTATATCAACCACATTAGTAATTATTAGGTATATGGTACGAATTTATCCTACACCACTTTTACATCACCTTTACACGTGATAAAACCACATTTACTAATATAATTGACTATTTGGGATTATTAATAATTATATATAATGAATTAATATCATATTTTATATTAATATAATATATATATATTTTTTATAATATGATATTAATATATTAATATTTATATTTCAACATAATTTCCATATAATATAATAGTAACATATGGTTATTATTACTAATAGTTACTTATATCTACAAATTATCATATATATTGAGAATATTAATAGTATTACAATAATAATAATATTAATTATATGTATATATATGAGTTGAATACTACATCTCTTGTATTTCTTAGTTTTACATTACTTTGAACATTGCTTGGTAGGGTTCATGTTTGCTTCTCTTAGTATTCCACCAATCCTCTTGAATTTCAACCACACTATAGGCGATTGCCTTTGTTAACCTCCCAACAAAATGAAAAAACCTAGAAGAGAGGCCTCGTCCCCTCTAACTAGCATCACTGCCCCTTGTAGTTTGACATTGCTGCAATAGATTCATGTAAGTATGGTAAGCATCAAGCACATAGTCCATATATGACAGTAGAAGCGAGACCAAAGTAGAAAACAACCTTACCCATGAAAACCACTAGTACCTGCATAGCCAAATCATCTTACATACCGAGGATCCACATTACCACTGCCAAGCTAAATGTCGAAATCCAATTCATGCAAGACCATGTGATAATCTACAAATTCATTGAGATCTCACCATTGGAAAATTCACTCCTCCATTGAACTGTGGTAATATGGAAACCCAAGCTCACTACGAGGTTAAAATTGACTCAAAATGCTTCTTTACTATTATATTTTCTAGACTAGAAGATCTAATGCGATCATGGAAGGATGTGCATATTTTCTTCACTCGGTCGGTGTAGTATCCCAAACATGTAAAACTCATATTCACATATTGTGTAACATTATTATTATTAAATTTATTTCATCAATATTTAGTTAGGATTCGTTTAGGCTCGGGGGAAATAACAAATTAGTTGATTTTTTTCTTGGGAATACGGTTGGTGGGGCATGTAAGAGAGACGGACAAATATTTTATAAACTGAAAAAATAAGGAGGCATGTGTATCAAAACAAAAAGATTCATAACTTCTGAGAGAGTTGCAGGTCTACAGCCTATGCATATATTAAATTCCACGCTAACCTATATGTTCTTTTCCCTATTTACTTAGGTCATGTCTTCATGAGAGCCATACTACTATGCTTATCCCTGAGGGATATTAGAAAGAAGACTTTTTTTTTTAATGTTTCACGGTTGGATGTGAGGATTAAGAGTTCATATTTCATTGTCATGTATTATCACGTATATGATACGATGCTCTCTGCAAACAATATCATAGAGAGTTGTGTGATGTGCATATTATAAGATGAAGAAGTTCTCAAAGAAAGACGAGTTAAATTCATAAGCTTCATTATATTTGAGTGTTGAAAGGTATGTTTGAATATACTATTTTCTTTATGATTTCTTTGGAAGACCCGACTCTTCTGGTGCATAGAGATATAGTTAACTTTGTGAATTCCTTGGAAATATTTTGCATGGTTCATAAGTGTTATAGGTGGTAAAGATTGTATGGTTGTGCGTGGAAAGACAAATTCTTTGCATTAATTTTCTTGGAAGTTTTGTATAATACCTTTGTATTAATTTCTTCAGAATATCGCACAATATATTTAAAATATAGGATCCATGTTATCCAGGTTACTTTTCTTGAAAATGAAGATAAGTTAAAGAGGGTAATTTGTAAAATATTTTTATGAGTGGTGAAAAAAAAAAAAGCTAATTAAATTAATTTTGTTGAAAGGGTTTTATGAATCTATATGGATAGATTACCCATTTTGTTTATTGAAAGACACTGCAGAAATATTTATTATTTTATTAATTTTATTAGGATATTATTTGTATTTTTTCTATTACATTGGTTTTCTTGAAGGAGGATATATGTATACATATACGAAAAATAAAAGTAGTTATAATGCATTTGACTTTCTGAAAAAAAAAATAATAAATAAATAAATACGTGTTTTGGGATGAAATATTTAGTTAGCTTTCTATTAAAAGAAAAATATGTTTTGCATGCACGAATAATAGTTATTTTCCTAGATTTTTTGGAAAAGAAATATATATTGAAAAGAATAATTAATATGTTAAATTTCTTGGAAAATCAATACCTATTGCATGCAAAAAAAAAAAAAAAATAGTTAATGTGATAGGTTCTTTTAGAAAAGAATATGTATTTGCATGCCCAACATAATAGCCAAGGGACTAGTTTCTTTAAAATAATGGTTGTGTAATTGCATGTAAAAGAATATGTGATTTTTTTTTTATTTTCTTGGAAAGAACATCTGCTTACATGCACATGGATAATTGTTATTTTACTAATTTTCTCGAGAAATAATTTGTGTTTTATATACACAGAAACAATAGCCGATTATGTTATATTTTTTTTAGAACAAGAGAATATATTTGCATGCATGAAAATAATGACTATTGCAATAGATTTTTTTGGAAAGTTCAAGTATTTGCATGCAAGAAATAATAACTATTATGATAGTTCTCCTTTGGAAAAATAAACTATTTGCATGCAAGAAAAATAACTATTGTGATACTACTCATGGGCTAGGTTCTTTTAATAAAGATTATGTATTTACATGCAAAATTATGTTATCTTTATTTTGGAAAGATTATACATTTCCATGCTCATGTTAGCTTCCTTTTGAGAAAATGTTTGTATCTACATGCAAGAAGAACAACTATTGTGAAATGTTTATATATTCGTATGAAAAACCATAGCTAATGTGCTATATTTCCCTTAAAAGAGTAAGGAAACTTGTAGTGGTTTTATTTGGAAAAGAAGTGTGTACTTATGTGAGGGGAATAATAGTTGATGTGGTATGTATCTTGGATATATTTTCCCTCTTTTCATACAAATAGAGGATAATAACCATGAATGGTCTTTAGTATTATTGTGTTATGTGGGTATAAGTATTTATTTCCCTTCTTGTGATACATGTGGGAGAGGGACGAGTGAGCATGACTTTGTAATCACTATGTATTTTACTTTACACATATGGAAATACATATGGCATAATCATACACATGTACAAAAATAAATAGACATGCTTGATAGTTAAGTACTTTTAATTAATGTGTGTGAAAAGTTGTTAAATAGGACATGTTATGACATGTTGTTTATGCTCTATGAATACACAAATAAATGTTAAAGAATCATTATTAAATATTAATTATTGGTTGGTTAGTACTTTATATAATCATGATATCAAAGGTTTCTGATGATAGTTATGGTATGGAAGGATGATGGCTTATGCAAAAAATAGATTATGTTTAGCATTGTGGTAGGTAAAGAACTAATGGTCAATGCATATTGAGGAGTGTCAGCTACATGATAGTCCACTGAAGGGAACAACTAGGACACAATGACATAGAGATCAAGGATTTGTTGGTAAATGATATCATGATTAATCTAACAACTTTTAGCTAGTTATAGGATATTTTAGATGATATTTCTTAGTAAATTTTATGAAAATGGTTAATGGATGGAATCCTTACAAAGTATTGAGTGAAGGGTGAACACCCTCATGAGGATTAATAATAAAATTAAATGTTTGTTGGTTTTCACCCTATGGGGTTTCCAGGGCATATCAGTGTCCAATGATGGTGTTCCTATTGTGTCATTATGACGTTAACCGCTTTCATGACGTAACAAATTTATATTATCAAGTATGTGTTTAACCAACTGAGTTAAAAGAATCATGGAATTGATGCAAGGTTACAACAAGAATTTTATGTTAATGTGTTGTGAAAGTGAATGTTATGCTATGTAACTTACTATTCCATTCCTAAATTTATTTTGTGTAATGATAATGGTTTTATCTAAAGGTTAGCTAAGAGTGTGCAATGAGTAATTTGAAAGCTATATGTTTTTAAATTTTGTAAAAACTTTCTAACTCTATGCATTTTTACACAAGATTACAAAGGGATGTTACAAGTGGCATCAAAGTTGAATTTTGCAGCACTAGTGCCTTGCGGAAATCAATAGGAGAAAAAGAAGTATAGGTATGATGCTAGTGAGCAACAGATCAGGTATGATTCTAACTACACAATGATATATACATTAGACTCATTTTGACATGAGATACATGATGCAAGATGTTTATAACCACATTGAAGAGTAGTAAGTAATAAAATCAGTTGTAAAATTGTGCTCATCACGTTTGAATCCTGACGAGGATAAAAGACAATAAAACCTTTGTTTCACCTATGAAAAATACTAAGTACTCACTAGTGAATGTGAGAATTAACTACCAACCTTTGCATGATTAATATTACATTAATGGGCATGGTGAATTTAAATAAAATGACTAAAGTTACAATGCACTACTTATAAAGAATGAATACATGTATTTATCTGTGAGATAATGAAAAGACGTAAAATGTGGGGGTTATCCTTGAAGAATACAACATAATTTTTTAAAATACTTTCAAAGAACCCCCTTGGATATTAAATATAAATAATAAGTCAATTTGTAAGTCTTGACCGTAATGGATAATAGATGATTAAGTCTTGTTATGGTCAAATTTAATATCGGTGGTAGCATTGATTAGTTCATATTGCATGAATAAATATTAAAAATTATATGCATGAATATATTTTAATTCAAGCTTATTACAAAGTGATTATGGAAGTTTACTTCATGTTGTTGATCCATTGGTAACAATACACTATGGAAAATAGGGTTGTTTGGATTGTTACCCTAATTTCTATGATAATTTACATATTATTGATAAAACAATGTTTATATGAATAAAGATTTGCATATGCTTTTATGCATGACAGTATTGTATGCAATAAAATATAATGATTGCAATAGTGAATGCTTGCTTATAAATGCATACATATGATTGCAAGTTCATGAAGGTGATAAATAACTTGGATTATGATACAGTAGTGTCATTAAAGTGATTGATTTGATGGTTCCATCAACTTAATGATAGTAATAATAAGACGATGTTGATTACCTTCTCTGTTTAAACTTCACAACTCTCTAAATTGATGATTCAATGATGATGTTAGCTGTTATGCATTAATGATTGTTTAATAGATGTATATGCATAAATGAAATGACACGTTGCATGATTTAGAAACTATGGGAATGTTAATGATTAAAGTACTATCCCCTTCACTATTTTTTTGGAAAAAAAAATTATGGAAAATTTGGTTTAACATCTGGAAGATGTATCCTTACTTTTTATATTATTTTTAATGCATGAAAGTGTTTTATGAAAAGTAATACGATTAATAACTTTCTACTATGTTGAGATATTGAGAACTTTGATGCATATGACAATTAAAAGCATCTTGAATACATTTGATAGATTTTTTATGCATTACATTTTTTGTGGAAGGTATAATTTTATTCAAAATTGTTGTGATTAATGTTGTTGATGTGATTAAGAAGGGGCAGCTTAACAACAACATGGTACATAAGGACCTTTGGAAGGTAAAATGTTGTAATGTGATTTTCAACTATAAATGAGAAAGTATAATTTATTTTTTTTCTAAGTAATGCTAAATTCTATTATAGTGTACAAAAAAATACAATCAAGCTTCAGAACAGGGGTTGCTCAATTAGCCAACCCCTGTTGGGTGAAGACAACTCAAAAATTCAAAATATGGGCTTCCCTTCAGGGGGAAACCAGCCCTTAATGAGTTCAACATTTCAAAAAGTGAGCTACACTTCTTGGGGAAATCAGCTATAAACATAAACATGAGTGACTAAGTTTGCTGGAAGATAGAAAGATAGAAAAAAAAACTATAGAATAACATATAAAAGCTGAGAATGAGGAGAGAAAAGGTTCTACAATTACCGGTTATGGATGCCATGATTCTCTATTTGAGGATTCTCTTCAACTATGAAGCATCTGTAGTCGGACAAGGCCTCATCCTTCTTTGAAAGTTGAGGTTCTAGCTCTGGACTCAAAGTGGAGCAAGCTACCTAGTCCGCTTCTGTGTATTTTTGTTGGGTCTCTTCTACAGAACTACTCTCTCCGTTGTTTGAGTCTTCTGCCACGTGTTTTACAGGGAGGCCAATGGATTTTCTTGGCTGAGGGGAGGAGGAGCGCGATAGAGTCGATTTGCGCGGGCGTTTTCTACTACCGAAGCCAGACTGGATATGCTCCTCCTCCAGGAGGTGAATTGAGAGTTGAGATGAGATCACATGGGGGTTGAGGACCTCTGGTTCTTCCACAACCACAGAGAAGGCCAAGGAGCGCGCAAACATGGCTAGAACTGGAGGGCGAGAGGGAGAGTTTATTCCTCCTATGTGGCGACACTGCATTTAGTGTCTTCTCGCCTTTGAGTCGACGGGTTGATGGGTTTGCAGGACTAGAAAAGAAATCTCAGAGGGGGGATGAGGAGCAGCGTACTAGGCGAAGGCGAGAAGGGGGTTTGTAGAGAAAAAGAAAGAGGTGTGATGGAGGCCTGCAGAGAATGAGATATGGACATGAAAATGAGAATGAAAGTTGGAGCCATCGATCATAAATGGCCAAGGTGCAAGTTGCAGGAGTAAATATCATAGGTCTCGGCATCCTTCCTAGAGTTTCGAATTTAAATCCTTCACGTGGGAGGTAGGTGTGGCCAAGTGCCTTCGCGTGGAGAGACCAAATGGCTACAAAAATCAAACATATCAATCACCCGCATCTAGGGGTTGAAGATATTTGAGGAACAATTGAGTGAAATTAGTGCGTAGATATTCATCAGAGATGGAGTGGAATCTACTAGAGATAAGGGCAGAGTCTTGATCCACACCTCTATTGGCTAAGATATCAACAACTTCATTAGTTGATTTGCGCACATGCATGAAGGTGATGGCTTTCTTGAGATGAAACCATTGTTCCAGGTTTTCGAGTCTCGAGGCTAATTGCCAGCTCTTTGAGATTTTGGAAGAAGAGGAGCCATGAAGAAGATGTTGGGCCGCATTGATGATGATCTGAGAGTCCCCTTCAATCTCCATGGGAAAGAAATTGTTCTGTTGAGCAAGGTTGAGGCCTTGGAGGAGTCCTTCCAATTCTGAGGATTTGTTGGTATCCCAATCGATGGATCAAAAGAATATTAGCAGGGGAGCACGTTCAGAGTTACAAAATATTCCTCCAAAGCTGACATCCCACGGATTTCCTTTTGAGGCTCCATCAAATTTGAGTTTGTAAAAATCCTTAGGAGGAGGACTCCAAGAGCTAGGAGATTCTGAAGGATGATTGGAGGAGGGAGAAACTGTAGAGTTACAAGGGATAGAGAGATTCCAGTTGGCCCATATGTGGCACTCCGAAGAAAGAGATGGGAGATCCATGTCCTTCCATTGATGGAAGGCCAAGGTCTCCTCTATGTTGTTGCAGAATTTGATCCAAATGATATCTTGAGGTATTTATTGATCTTTGAAGATAAATTTGTTCCTCTCCTTCCAGATTGTCCAGAGAAGTAGCCCAGGAATGAGTAGACATAGAGAGTTGAGGAGGTTGTTGGTGAAGGGGGTTTTCTGCCAGTGGCATATTGTGTTGGTGACATCCCATCGCTTTATGTTGGTCCTACAACAAAGAATGGTGACTTTGTCCCAAAGAGAGCTTGCAAAGGGGTATGTATCCAACATATGGTCTATGGTTTCCTCCTGACTTTTACAATTAGAGCACCGTGATGGGCTAAAGAACCCTTTCTTAAATAGATTGTCCCAATTTAAGATACACCATTTACTGAGCAGCAAGAGGAAGGTGGAAAATTTTGGCCATATGCTGGAATTCCATATTTGAGTCCAAATTTTGTTAGCTTGATTTGGATCGCTTGGATGGAGAATATGATAGGCCTCCTTGGTAGTGAAGATTCCTTGGGGAGTATGGCCCCATATAAGGATATATGATCCATCTGAATATCTGATTTTCCATTTAGTGAGTTCCATCCAAATGTCATCATGGGTTTCCTCGTGCTAATTTTCCTGCCACTGAATGGTGGGTAGCCATTGGTGGAATCCATGAATTTTCAGCATTGTACAGAAATTCTTGATTTAATTGTTCTCCCTACCTTGGAGAGTAGATTTCCACCTGGGTTTTTGAAAAAGAGTTACCAGTTTAGGCTGTTGCTGCCATGAGCCTTCCCAAAGACAAGCCTGTGACCCTGAGTGAATTTCCCAAAAACTATGGGATTGGAGCAGGAACTTATGTTTATTTGTAGCTTTCCATATCTGGGAGCCCATCACTTCTAAGTTGTAATGTACAAGATCTTCTCGTGGCCAATTTTCTTCATATTTAGCTTCCCAACGCTGTGCTCAAGGTATGTGAGGATTGGATACCCAATTCCACCAAATGTGGGCTCCCATGATGATATTGCTTTGCTCTGGATCCCTCAAGTCCAATCCTCCCAAGTTTTTGGGTGAGTAGACCTTAGACCATTTAACTAAGGCCAATTTCCTGGAATCTTTGTTGCCACCCCAAAGAAAGGTGCGTTGAAGATTACGGATGAATTTCAAAACCCATTTTGGAGCAACCAGCACTGAGAAGCGGTAGAGCGGCATGGATTGGAGGACATAATTGATCAGCACAAGATGACCAACAATGTTAAGGGCCCGATGGGTCTGAGAGGATAGTATTTCTTCTAGCTTGTCCAAGAGCTCCTTCCATGATGTATCCTTGATGGTTGAGTTAATAAGCAGGGGTCCTAGATATTTGGAGGAAAGAGAGGCAATGGGAAACCAAGGATCTGCGCAATATTGCGTTGAATGAAAACAGGGGTATTAAAGAAGAATATCTACAATTTTTCATCATTGATAGTGGTGCCAGAGGCTTCAGAGAAGAAATTGAGAAAATATTTAAAGGATTTGGCTTCCTGGATAGAAGGATGGCCTAAAAGCATGTTGTCGTCCACAAATTATTGATGGTAGAGTGGGGGATTGTTGTGAATGGATATTCCTCTAAGGGATTGAGATTTGATGGCATGGCGGATTAAATGGCCCAATCCTTCCACCATGAGGACAAATAAGAAAGGGGAAAGAGGGTCACCTTGATGGATGCCTCTTAAGGGAGTGAAGTTGGGAGAGGGTAAACCATTGACAAGAATGGAGAAGAAATGGGAGGAGAGCATACTCATGATCCATCTAATCTATGTGGGGCTGAAGCCGAAGTCCAAGAGCATATGTCAGATATAAGTCCAACTAAGTTTATCAAAGGCTTTGGAGATATCATTTTTTAGAATCATGGCTGGATTTTTCTGTATTTTTAGAGAGAGGATGACTTCATGCGTTACGATGATGTCGTCCATAATTTGTCTTCCTTCTAGATACCCTGTTTTATTAGGTGATATGAGCAGTGGGAGGAGAGGTTTAAGCATGTTGGATATCACTTTTGATATGAGCTTGTAAATGACGTTGCAAAGGGATATGGGTCGGTACTTACTTGGAGTAGTCTCATGTTCCTCTTTCAGAATCAAAGTGAGGAAGTTGGCATTGAGGGTCAGTAGAACCCAGTGCATGATTCTAGAGTCCTCAACCAGATCCCAAACTTTCTTCTTGATTGCATCCCAAAATTAGTGAAATAAGTTAGATGTGAAGCCATTTGGGCCTGGAGAATTTCCATCTTTGAGCTGCGACATCACATGTTCAACCTCTTGTGGCATGGTGGGTTGTAGAAAATTTTGATTATGATCTATCATGATTATCCTTGGGATGTGCTGGGTAATTCTGTTGATGGCAGGCTGGCAATCTATGTTGGGTTCTTTGAGAGTGTCCTTGAAATAGCTTAGCAACTCCTGTTCAATTTCATTGTCTTTTTAGAGCCTATCACCCTATACATTCTTGAGGATTGAGATGCAGTTGTGCATTTGGCATTGGATGGTTGAGAGAGGGAAACATTTTGTGTTTTTTCTCCCCTCTTTGAGCCATCAAATTCTAGATTTCTATTTCCAGAGAATTTATTCTTATTTCCTGTGATCTTCCAATTGACCCTATATATCTTTCTCCTGGTTCACATGAGCATCCGTGTGCCCTTACAGAATGATCGTTTACTGGAGACAAGCCATCTGAGCTTATAACTCCAGCTGATTTTTGAAAATGTTTCCAAAGGATGACTGATTCCATTGCTTGAGCTGGATTTTCAGAGCTTTGAGTTTCTACTAGAATTGGACCATTTTGGAGCCCATCGGTGGGGCGATGTTACACCACCAATTGGTAACCAATTATTTGAAGCTAGGATGTGTTAGCCAAAATTTTTCAAAGCAAAAGGGCTTGTTGATTTTTTCTCCAAGGTGAGACCACTATAGTTGTATAGGCCAATGGTTAGACCCCGACGCAAGTAGAATGATGGAGGCTATGTCACCACCTAGATGGATGGAGTTGTCCGAAATGAGGAATCTGTTGAGGCATGAGGTGATTTGGTGGGTTTCTCCTTGAATATTGTCCCAAGTTTGAGTTTCGTTGGAAGTTTGGAGATCAATGAGTTGGTTGATCTATATGAATTCCTTAAATCTGTGGCTATCTGCTTCAAGCCTGGAGCACCCTCCTCTTTTTTTCACCAAGCTAGAGACCATGTTGAAATCTCCTCCCAAAACCCAGAGAGGGTAGGTTCGTTGAGATTTAATTCTCTCAATGGAGTTCAGGAGTTCAATTTTTTGAGCTATCGGCTAGGGGAAATAAACATTAGTGAGATGTTAGTGAATGTTGGTGCCAAGGAGATGGAAAGAGGCCTGAATGAATTTGTGAGAAGCATGAAGTTTATTTAGGGTAATTTGGAGAGGGTTCTAGGCAATATCTAAGCCTCCTGAGGCACTAAGAGTGCCAACAGCTGTGGTGCTACAACCAATGCGTAATTTGGATAAAATAGTGTTCAACGTGGTGCTAGAACATTTGGTTTCTTGCATAAAAAAATGGTGGGTTTTTCTTGGGAAATTATTTTCTTGATTAGACAATGCTTGGAGGGGTTGTTGAGCCCTTTGATATTCCATGAGATGAGTTTCATTGATAAGTATGAGGGATGGTGGTGTAGAAACTGTTTAACTTGGGATATCTTCCTTATTCAACGAGTTGGCCTCCAAGCATGATGATGCATTGCAGATAAGTTTTCCTCCCTCTTTTTCTAGATTATTTCATGATTTTTTTTTGTGTCTAGTAAGGTACCTCCTTGGATGCCAAGAGTTGGTATTTGTTGAGCTCTGGAGAGAACTTACTTAAGAAATTGGATCTACTGAGTGGGAATCATGTGAAATTATCAGCTTTGGACTGCTTCCTCTAGGCCTAAGATATCAATTTCACCAAAGTCGATGTTCTATGGCTCTTAATCCATGGTGGATGGTTGCTCTTGCTCAAATTTTTACCCTTTGTTGGATTTTTTTTCATGTGAGGCTAGAGCTTGATTTTCTTCAGGATGAGGGGAAGCAGAGGGATGAGTTTGAGATGATTGTTGATGGCTGGCATCAAGAGGGAGATTGGTTGGCTTTAAGGGAGGCTCAAGGGGTGAAGAGGTGGGGGATTCCTACAAGGGTTGGCTGGCTAAAATGTCAAATTCGTTGATGGTAGAGGGGTGTGAGGCCTTGGGGACAAAAGTGGGCTTTCTTGCATTCTATTTGTGGCTAGTGATATTGGTGAAACCATCCAGATCTGTGTTTTCTGAGCCCAAACTAGGTTTCTGGTTGTGATTGAGGGAGCAATCTTTGAATAGGTTTCCATGCTCATGAAATTTGCGACAAAGAAAAGGCACATGTTCATAGTCAATAGTTTGAACCCATTAAAAATCATCATGGATCAGACATACTGAGTCAGGGAGTGCATTGGCTATGTGCATGTAAACACAAATCCTGGCATAGGTAGTGTATTGATTGATCTTGGTTTCTTCTGATATTTTGATGAATTATCCTAGATGTTTTCCAATGTATTTGAGAGATAGATCATCCCAATAGTCCTGAGGGGGGGAGTACAATCTATTCCAGACAGATGCCCAGTTGAACTCCTCTTCGTCGGGATTTAATCTTTCCACCCAGTTTTTGAGGAAAGTTCTGCTTATTTGAAGAATTATGGTCCCACATCCATGATTTGATTCTTGTCCTCTAGGCATGTGAAGATGATGTTGAAAAAGCCTTTCGGGCCTAGTTGGAGTGTGATTTTCCCTTCTGGCTTCTATTTTGAGGCGATCTAGCCCAGAAGGGCTTTCTCTGTGGGTCAGAAGCCAATGAACTTGCCAATGAGCGTGTGGTCCTTCATGTATTGTATTCCACTGTTGATGTGTTATGTTGGAAGGTAGATCTTCGGTCTTTCCGCTGATTTAGGTATGCATGTAGATGAGGATGCTTTCCTTTGAGCATTTTTGTCCATTTGCGAATTTGTCAAGGGGTCTAGTGTCCTTGAGAGGTCGGCTTGCATGTCCGAACCGTTTTGAGGAGTGGAGTCAGATCCCAATGTCTCTTTGTTGTTAGGTGAGTGAGATGCAAGGGGGGAGCCTATACACCCCCATCGCGAGCCTCCATGTCTGAAAACCTCTCTGCGGTGCATAATATAGGATCGTCACAACAGGGTCGTGGAGAAAGAGCCCTGGATGGCTCTTATCCTTGGATTGATGGAAAACCCTAGGCCGCCATGGGTAGCAACTCCATCATTGAATTGTCTCGATAACAAAAAAATTCTGAGAACCAATGGAGAAAGTATATCGTTACGGTATGCAAGATATGGCAATATTTTTCTAAATTGCATGATGGTTTTTATGTCGAAAAGTTGAAATAAACACCACTTGAATGGTATGAGATGTTAGTTATGTTTTCTTGTCAATTTAATTCTACATATTGTGGAAACCATCCTTAGGGTCAAGTATGAATGTATGATGTGCATAAATGTTCCTTTTTATTTAATGATAATGTACGTTAGTTATGTAAATTACAGTGGGGAAGGGTGCCTAAAGATAATTACACATGCCAAATAGTTTTAGACAATTGTGAAAGCTAGGAGGCCTTGGGTTGATGGCGGTTTCCTGCATGGATGGGTTGATGGTGGTTTCATGCCTATATTTCCTCTCCCTAGAGATATATGATCTAATTAAGGGAAAATATATGTCGAAGAAGGTGAAGAGGGGAAATATTCTAAGGAAACTCTATTGAATTTGGAGCGTGTTGGAGGAGGCCCAAAATTCCTCATAGACGAGACATTGTTGGAGGAATATGCAGGATGCTTCCAAGGGGAATCATGTATTTGACCCTCTATGGTCATTGTAATTCTTAAGTTGGTTGGCTAGTGGAATTACAAACTAGATTTGGTATTGTCTCTGTTAGAGAACTATATGGATGTGAAAATGGCTCAATATGGTTGTGGAAAATAATTTCCATTGGTTGGGAGGAGAATTTATCCGGACTTATGCAGAAACACAATAAAATACAAAAATAAACATAAACGCAAAGATGTAGCAGGAATAAGCTTCATTTCATTAATATAAAATACTGAAAAATGCTTACAGACATAATGGAAAATAAACTAGCTCAGGTGATGGTAGCTTATCTCTGAGAAGAGATGTGGTGGCTACATTCCTATAAACTATGTTACAATGAGTCTCAAGGGCATTTTTATTATTGAACAATAAGAGAAAACCCTAAACAACCAAAACCCTAACCCAAGGAAATGTAACACCAAGAGCTTATGGGCCTCGTTGGGATTAGTTGGGTAGAAAACTTCCCGGTGTCGTAACTTGGTCATATTATCTTTGTTTGGTGCATATGATACCTTGTTAGAAAGATCTCTTTGAGGACTAAATTTTTTTCCATAGTACCTTACCTTTGGCTAAGAGACTACAGTGGACCACAAAAAAATGTCATTTAGGGGGTCAAAATTACTCCAGAAGTTCAGGACCCAAAAATTTCTAAAAATAGTAAATAAGAAAACTGATGAAACTATCTATGTGGAATAGGAGGGTGGCCACCAATATCGACCTAGATCATTCCTCCCCCCTTGGGAAGAAATGGTCCCCAATGTGTGCAGAGCCTCCATGAGGTGGGGAAATTTTTGTTGAACCTGGTCTGTGGTGAGCCACTAGCCCTGGTGAAGGAGTTGGTATGCTTTGACAGCTCGATATAGCTGGATCCTTTGTTGGCAGGTGTTCTTGATCTGTGTTTCCATGATCCGATTAGTTGTGGTATGTTCCGTGCAATCTGGGTTTAACTTTGTTGGTGTGATTTGTTCTTCCATGTTGGTTGTGTCCAGTAGACGTGGAAAGTAGGGTCGAAGGTAGTCCACATTTAACATTAGGTTCATACCAAGGAATGGTGGAATACTGAGCTCAAAGGTATTGGCCCCTACAACCTTGGTGATAGTGTATGGCCCATATTAGAGTGGGATAATCTTGCGGTGGGGTCCATCGAGGTGCTCCTTCTGCAAATGTAGCCACAATTTGTCACCCACCTAGAAGTTGTGTGGCACCTGATGTTGATCATGTCGTTGTTTGTACTTAGCATTGGATCTGTACAATATTTCATTAACCTATTAGTGTATGTGTTGAATGTGCTTGAGAAAGATGTGTGCCTTTTCATCTTCAGATTGGACATGAGCCGAATCTGTCTAAGTAGTCACAAATGGCATGGCTACATCAATGGGACATAATAGTTGGAATCCCAAACCCACCTGAAATGGGTTGTGGTCAGTTGAGTTGTGGAGAGACCGGTTATAACTGTGTTGTACATAGGGAAGGCTCTCAACCTATGTGCATGGATACTTTCAGTTGTACATCCGTATAATGTGTATGATCATCATGTTGACGACCTCTGTCTGGCCATCAGTGTGGGGATGGAAAGTTGTGTTGGTATTATGCTTGCATGTGTTTTCCTTGATGGAAACCCACTTGTAAAAGACCAAGTATATTGGTTTTGGATAAGCTTAGAAGTGGAAAAGTGATGGAACAGAATGTTAGAGTTATGGGACAGAAGCTTTATAGATCATAATAAGAAGGTGGAAAAGTACATATTTAAGGAACTACATGCGAGATGGTAAAGTCAAAGTCGTGTATACACACGGGTACAAAGAAAAAAAGTTGCATATGAGATAGTGCACTAATTCTATAATACCAGAGGTCCTTACGATGGTATTATCCCATAGTATTAAGCGCAATAACGGTTATTTGATCCCTCCCAAGAATAACATCGACTCTTGTGTGGTTTTTGGCTCATGGTATTGGCTAAGGCTCACACTATATAAGGATGTGAAGATCATAGTGTTGTGTGTGTATGAGTATGGGAATTGAATGAATACTTCAATCTGAAGTATATTTTCATGGAATGGGCTATAATCAATAAATAGATCTGATATTTTTATGCACTCATGAATACAATAGTGGATCAAGCTCTCTAGACCTGAAATGACTATGTATTTTCATGATATGTTTATGAGTTATTTATACCTGTGGTATGGCACATTATTATTGAAGTGAAGGGTATGATCTAAGTAAGTTTGTAGTTCTGAATTATTGCACAGTCTTAAATTATTTACAGATCTATACACGAGTTTGTCACGTTGAAGGTGCATATACACACAGGTTCGGCTCTGCAAAGACACGTATGCAAGCTAGGGTTTTGCTGAAGAATGCTGAAAGAAATGTTTGGTCAATTTTTTTGTATTTCTGATATCTGTCAATGATGTCTTCATATATATATAGGTTGTTTGACTAATGATTATGTTGCTAGTTGATTAAGTATAAATATTAGTGATTGGTTGATTGAAAATGATGGATGCTACTGACTGTATGAGGGCTTTGTAAATCTAAAAAAAACATGTCTGATTATCTCTCATCTATTAAGAGTCTGATCAGAACTCTAATCTTAGTATATTAAGATATATACGCAGGTTGCTCCATAGAAAAGTGTGTATACACACTGGTTGTCGTAATTAAAGTAGCATATACATTTTTTTTATTAATGATCAGGGTTGCAGTTGATTTTGTGTGTTGATGTAGAGGTCTAGGTTTAGTTATGTGGTCTGGTTACAATGATCTCACTATTCTGTTCGAATTTGGTTGATGATTTTTTTTGTTGATCTACAAGTTGTGTTGAATTAAAAGGTGTTGGATCTAGTGTGCAAATTTATGAAACATGGTCTGCAGTGGTTCTAAGGGTTGGAGCCTTCAGTTGGGAAGTCAAAGCTTCCTACCAGTAGGAGCTGGTGATCATATCAGGAAGTTGTAGTTCCCTTCCAGTGGTGGCTGGTAAACGAGATCAGGGGGTTGGAGCTCCCTTCCAGTAGTAGCTAGAGAACGAGAGAAGGTTGCAACCTTCTGCAGGTGGGTTCCTACGTATGCGCCAGTACAATAATGTAAGAAGTTTTCTATATAATAAATATTGAATACATAAATGACAACAACGGTGGTTTTCTCCCAACTTGGATTTCCACCTTAAAGCTTGGTGTTCATGTGTGTTTCTTATTGCACATGTTTAGTGTTTACTAAATTTCTAATGAATAAATTATGCAATGGGATAAGTAAAGTTTCTAAAGATTTATTTTAATAGTAAGTTCTTTAGGCATACACGTGTTTCCTTAGTAAAAGTCATGTGCATACGCTAGTTGGCTTCATTAAATTTGCGTATAGAAATCAGTAAAATAAAGAAAATTATTGTGAGTTTTAAATATTGATTCAAACCGCACCCCCCCCCCCCCCCCAACCCAATAATTTTCCCAACAATTGGTATAATAGCATGTACTGTTGAAGAAGCTTGATCGCTAGAAGGAAGATCTACTAACATGAGAAATAAAGATGGAACATCATCTATCAGACCACCACTCTTCAATGGAAGCAATTTAATCTTCTGGAAGACAAGAATAATATCATATCTTCAGTCTCTTGGAGCGCGATGTTAGAGAAATTGTCGAAGGAGGTTACCAATACCCAGCTGGGCGTCCCACAGATCCAAGGTAAAGGAGAACTATGAAACTAATGCAAAAGTTGTCAATGCATTATTGGGAAGCCTGATCGAATGTGAATTTGTCAAGGTTATGCAGTTAAATACAACAAAGGAGATATGGGAAAAAATCCTTCTGAGCTATGAAGGTGATGCCAAGGTAAAAAGTGTTAAACTCCAATCTCTCAGAATTCAATATGAAAATCTCAGAATGCATAATGATGAAAGTATTGCTAGTTTCTTTTTATGTTTATATGATATCGTAAATCGTATGAGAAATTTGGGTGAAGACATAAGAGACACAACTTTAGTAGAGAAAATATTAAGATCTCTAACTCCTAAATTTGAGTCAAAAGTGTCTGCTATTGAAGAGAAGTAGGATTTGTAGACTCGTACTATTATTCAAGTTCATGGGATCCTGACTGCTTTTGAAATGAGAAAAGGAGCTAAGTTTGAAGTCAAAGAAGCAGCTTTTAGAGCTACTGCAAAAGGAAACTATAAGGAAGAAAAAAAGGAATTAGGGTATGTACCAGAAGAAGATGAGGTAAATTTGTAAAGAAAACTTAGAATGTCACTTTTGGAAATGGACTTGTAAAGATCCTACTCGAATGTAACTTGTAAAGAAGATGAGTCATAATGAGAAGTTATAATGTGAAATAGTAAGCCTAAGAAAGGAACTTGATAAAGTAAAAACTCTAAATCTTAGCTTTTCTAAAGGATTTGAAACCTTAGATGAAATTATCAAGGTTCAACACTCTCCTCTTATGGAGACAGGTCTTGGATATAACGGTGAATATTCTCATACAGAAAAATCCTCAGCCACAAGCTATCTAAATGTAGCAAAAATCCATTCAACAAATTTTCATCACTCAGCAGAAGAACAAAGACAATTCTTGGGTAAAGCATATTCATCCTAATTCAAGGAAGAACAATAACAAAAGCAATAGTCAAAAGGTAAACAACACTAGAAGGTTCTATGATCACAGAAATTTATTCTTTAATGGACAATTTTTCTCATGTCATAATTTTGGTCACAAATATGTTCAACGTGTTGCATACAAAACCATCATGACCAGAGAAGCAAGAAAACAAAGAAATGAGACAAGAACAAAGAAGAATACTTATAACAATTTTTCTCCTCTTCAAGATGAAATTGAATGTTCATTTTGCAATAACTTTGGACATGAGGAATCTGAATGCAAGAGAAAACTACAGCCAAAGAACAAATATCCTAAAATTATAAGGTATGGAGAAGGAAGGACTTACAATTCAAAATTTGTGTCATAGATTTATATGCAGAATGAGAAGAAAATAAATGGTACATTGATAGCGGATGTAAACACATGATAGGTGATAAATACAAACTCATTTCATACAATGCACTATAAAAGGAAAAGAATGTCACTTTTGGAAATGACTCTCCTGTTTTCATTAAGGGCAAGGGATCTGTTTTTCTAAAAGAAAAGGTTAAATCTAGTAATGTTATATATGTTGATGGATTAAAGCATAACTTGTTGAGTGTTAGCCAAATGTGCCAACAAGGAAATGAATTTGTCTTCTGATCAAAAGAATGTGTGGTTCATGAACTTGACACAGGAAAAACCATAGTAAAAGGAACAAGAACAACAAGCAATCTGTATATATTGAAAGGTGGCCAAGAACAATGTTATCTAGGAAAATCTGCGAAAAACTGGTTATGGCACAGAAGATTGGGACATATGAGCTTTTCTCAAATAAGCAAATCAAGCAGGCTCAATGTTGTTCATGATCTACCCAACATCACTTTACCTAAAAGTACCATATGTAAGTCATGCCAATTTGGTAAGAAAACTAGAGTTCAATTTAACGCCAAATAAGGATCAGCAAGTAGGCCTCTTGAAATTTTACATATTGATTTGTGTGGACCTATAAGGAAAAAGTCACCTCATGGAGAACAATACTATATCTTATTCATTGATGAATTCTCTAGAATTTGTTGGATCAATCTATTGAAGAATAAAGATGAAGCATTTGAAAAATTTAAGGTCTTAAAAGCTTTAGTTGAAAATTAATTAGATGTAAAAATTAAATGTCTCAAATCTGGCTGAGGAGGAGAATACATGTCGAATGAATTCTTTGATTTATGTGAACAATATGGCATAAAAAGACAATTTTATGTAGTTGGAACTCCACAAAAAAATGGCATGGAAGAAATAATGAATAGAACAGTTCAACAAATGACTTGTGCTATTCTTGATGAATCTGGGACTCCTGACACCTTTTGGGGTGAATCTGCACATACCATAGTAAATATTCTCAACAAGGCTCATGTTGATTTGAATAGTGATAAAACTCTTTATGAGATTTGGTATGGTAATACTCACACTGTGAAGCACTTTAGATTTTTTGGAAGAAAACGTTTTGTCAAAAATAATGATGAAAAACTTGGTAAGTTTGAACCTAAATCAGATGAAGGAATACTTGTTGGTTACTCTTCTAGAAGTAAAGGATACAAATTCTACAATAAGAGACTTTGGAAAATTATTGAATCTATTGATGTTGTGATTGATGAAGCATGCACAACTCCCAAAAGGGAAATAAGAACAAACTAGGATTATTATGATGAATAATTTCCCACGTCAACTCACAATGGTACAGAAGAAGAACCTAATGAAGCATCATAAGAAGACACATCAGATAGAGAAAAGGCTTCATCCAGGTATGTTCAAAAGAATCATCTAGAATCTCAAATGTTGGGAGAAAAGGAATCAGGGGATCAAACAAGAATAACACTTGTGGGATCTCCTAGTTATCTAGAAATATTTTCCACCATTGAACCACAAAATGTAAATAAATCTAGTAAATATGAATGTTTGATTAAGGCCATGAATGAAGAACTGGATCAAATTGAAAAGAATAATACTTGGGAATTGGTTCGAAGGCCTCACGATAAAAATGTTATTGGAACAAAATGGATATTAAAAAATAAGTTAAATGAAAATGGAGATGTAATTAGAAATAAATCTAGACTTGTTTGTAAAGGTTATGGTCAACAAGAAGGTATAGAATTTGAAGAAACATTTGCACCAGTAGCCAGACTTGAAGCCATAAGAATGTTTCTTGCATTTTCAAGTTTTCAACGTTTCAAAGTTTATCAAATGGATGTAAAATATGCCTTCTTGAATCAAGAAGAGGTTTACATAGTAAAAAAAGAAGGATTCATTTTGGGGAATGATGAAAAACTTGTTTGCAAACTCAAAAAGGCTCTATATGGGCTAAACCAAGCTCCGTGGGCATGTTACTATCGTTTTGAAAAATATCTTCAACAACAAGGCCTCACAAAAGGATCCGCGGACAATAACCTATACACAAAAATTGAGGATGAAAAACTATTAATTATTATTGTTTATGTTGATGACATCATTTTTGGGAGTAATGAAGAATCCATGAGTTAGAATATTTCTTCTGTTATGTAGTAGGAATTTGAAATGTCTTTACTTGGGGATCTAACATATTTTATTGGTTTACAATTGCAACAAGAAAAATATGGCATCTTTCTTTCACAAACAAAATACCTCAAGAAGGTTCTTAAAAAGTATGGGATGGAAGACTGCAAACCTGTGTGCACTCTAATCATGATCGAATGTAACCTCAGTTCTCATAATGATTCTCCCATGGTAAATCAATTAGAATATAGATCTATGATTGGAAGTCTACTTTATCTAATAGGTACTAGACCAGATATCATGCATGCAGTTGGGATTGTTGGATGTTTCCAATACAATCCAAAGGAATAACATCTTCAGGTAGTAAAAATAATATTCAAATATCTCCAAGGAACTCAAGAATTCAGTCTATGGTATCCCAAAAATGTTGAGCTTAACCTTCATGCTTACACAGATGAAAATTGGGCTGGAAATGTTGATGACCAAAAAAGCACTAATGGAGGTGCATTTTATATGGGGCCCCGATTAGTATCTTGGTTCAGCAAGGAACAAAGTTCCATTGCTTTATCTACAGCAGAAAAAAAAAGTGGCTGTTGCATCATGTTGCACACAACTTCTCTGGATGATGCAGACTTTTCAAAACATTGAAATTAAATTTTCTCCACCCATCTCCATCCTCTGTGATAATAAAAGTGCTATTGGTATCTCAAAAAATCATGTTATGCACTCCAAAACTAAGCATATTCCTATTAAGTATCACTTTTTACAAGAACAAGTGCTTGATAAAAAGGTTAAATTGTAGTATGTTTTCTCTAAAGAAAAAATCGTTGACATATTTACTAAACCTCTTCTTAGAGAAGCATTTGAATATCTCAAACAAAAACTAGGAGTTGTCTCTGCCTCATTATTGTACTAAAATTATTTGATATGTTTTCAGATGAAATTTCAGAAGAATATTTCAGTACGCAAGTTGCTTGATGCATAGTCACGTATATACGCAAGTCTCTCATGAGACAGTCGCGTATGGATCTCTCTGTCATAAAATATGTGGTTTAGCCTCCAGAACAATATTTTTCATGTTGTTGAAAGTTATGGTCTGGCTCTATTGATCAGGTGTTGATGGGTGCAGTCTGTGGTTATGGTTTTTCAAGTTACTTTTCATCTTTGATATTTACCTGCTTGATGAAGATGCTTTGATGAATGGTTTGTTGAAAATGTTCAGGTTGTATAGGTTTAGGGGGAGCATTAGCCTTGCTGGGTATAATGCATTGTTGGCATTATGTTGCTCAATTATGTTCGATGATCTCTCTCTATTAAGGTCCTTTGGCCTTGGTTCTAAATTTCATATTTGTAATTTGATGTAAGGGTCATGTTCAGACCTATGCTGTAAATATTGTCATATTCAGTCATGTATGGACGTTTTGAAATATGTAAACCCACTTGGTTGGGTGATTGAATAAAAAATGTAAACTCACTTGGTTGGGTAATTGAGTCAAATATGTAACCCCACTTGGTTGGGTGATTAATGTAAGTAGGAGTCCTTGGTGATAGGAAAGGTCATAGAGTCATTTATTTCATTGAAAATATGTTTGAATATTCAGCATGTCTTCAGGAGGAGCATGGTTAGTATGGTGCAAAAGAAAAACCTTGTTTCATCATTGGTCCACCCTTTTCCCTTGTTGTCAAAGTGGGAGAGTATTTTGGTGTTTCCATCAAGTCCAAAGGGGAGATTGATGGCATTATGATTGCATGTGTTGTCCTCGATGGCAACCCGCTTGTAAAAGACCAAGTATGTTGGTTTTGGATAAGCTCAAAAGTGGCAAAGGGATGGAACAAAATGTCAGAGTGATGGGACAAAAGCTTTATAGATCAGAATCAGAATGTGGAAAAGTACATATTTGAGGAACTATATGCGAGTTGGTAAAGGAAAAGTCGTGTATGCACGTGGGTACAAATAAGAAAAGTCGTGTATGATATAGTGCACTAATTGTATAATAATAGGGGTCCTTGCCATGGTATTAACACACAGTATTAAGTGCAGTAACAATTATTTGATCCCATCCAAGAATACCATCGGATCTTGTGTGGTTTTTGGATCATGGTATTGGCTAAGGCTCACACTATATAAGGAAGTGAAGATCATAGTGTTGGGTGTGGATGAGTATGGGAAATGAATGAATACTTCGATCTAAAGTATATCTGCATGGAATGGGATATAATCAATAGATAGATATAATATTATAATGCACTCATGCATACAATAATGGATTGGGCTCTATAGACCTAAAATGACTATGTATCTGCATGATTTTTTTATGAGTTGTTTAGATGTGTGGTCTGGCGTATGAATTTTAAACTGAAGGGTATGATCTGAGTAAGTTTGTAGTTCTAAAGTATTGCACAATCCTGAATTATTTATAGATCTATATGTTGGTTTGCCACGTTGAAGTCACGTATACATGTCGGTTTGGCTCTATAAAGGCGTGTATGCAAGATAGGGTTTTGCTGAAGAATGTTGAAGGAAATGTCTTATCAGTTTTGTTGTATTTTTGCTATCTGTCAATGACGTCTTCATATATATCTGGGTTGTTTGAGTACTGATTATGCTACTAGTTGATTGTGTATAAAAATTAATGATTGGTTGATTGAAAATGATGGATGCTACTAACTGTATGACAGCTCTGTAAATCTAACAAATTATGTCTGAATATCTCTTGTCTATTTTGAGTCTTGTCAGAACTCTAATGTTAGTATATTAATATCTATACGTAGGTTTCTCCACATAAAAGCGAGTATACATGTGGGCTTATGTATGTAAAGTAGCGTATAAATTTGTTTTATGAATTATCAGAGTTGAAGTTGATTTTGTGTGTTCATGCAAAAATATGGGTTTAGTTTTCTGGTTCGGTTACAGTGATCTCACTGTTATCTTCGAATTTGGTTGATTATTCTTTTTGTTTATCTACAGGTTGTGTTGAATTAAAATTTGTTGGATCCAGTGTGAAAATTTATGAAACGTGGTCTACAGTGGTTCTAAGGGTCGGAGCCTTCATTGGGTAAGTCAAAGCTTCCTACCAGTAGGAACTGGTGATCAGATCAGGGGGTTGTAGTTCCCTTCTAGTGGTGGCTAGTAAACAAGATCAGGGGGTTGGAGCTCCCTTCCAATAGTAGCTGGAGAACTAGAGAAGGTTTCAACCTTCTTTAGGTGGGTGTTTGCGTATGCGTCAGTACAAGAATGTAAGCAATTTTTTATATAATAAATATTGAAGACAGATATGACAGCACCGGTGATTTTCTCCCGACTTGGGTTTCCACCTTAAATCCTACTTTCATGTCTATTTCTTATGTGTGATGTTTTATTATGTTCTTACTACACATTTTTAATGTTTACTAAATGTTTAATGAATAAATGATGCACTGGGCTAAGTAAAGTTTCTAAAGATTTATGTGAATAGTAAGTTCTCTGAGCATACACAAGTTTCATTACGGAAAGTCGAGTGCATACATTAGTTGGCTTCATTAAATTCGTGTATATAAATCAGTAAAATAAAGAAAATTATTGTGAGTTTTAAATATTGATTCAACCTCCCCTCCACCCCTTCTAATTATTTTTCCCAACAAGCTGTGGACTTGGTGAGCTTGGTGCCCAACATCAACCAGAGGCTGGACCAAAATGTACTGAGGAACCTGTTGTCTTGATTTGAGATGATAGACTTTGGGATCCCAAATTATACCCACACTCTTTCATAGAATAGTTTAGCAGTGGCTTCTGTTGTGATATTATTCTTACAGGCTGCCATAATATCCATCTTCAAGAATCTGTTGACGACCATAAAACACAGTCGTTTCCATGCTTATTAGAAGGAAGTCTTGAAATGTAATCCATGGAGATAGATTCCCAAGGTCAACTAGGGGTAGAAAAAGGAGTATATAGGCCTTGTTTCTTAACGGTCAATTTGGTAATGGTGCAGGAAGTACAGGACCTGATGTACTTCCCAACATCTTGTCGAAGGTTTGACCAGTGGAAATAATTCTGCAGTACTACCATTATTTTCTTAATCCAAAAATTCCTAGTGACTTTACTGTAGAGTGCTTCCCAAATAATCTTGGCACAGTCGCTTGAAGGAACAAAAAGGTGTCCCAAGTGACATATAAGTGCATCTTGGAGGTGAAAATTTGGAACTTTCTTACCCTCCAAGAGCGTCTTGTATGTGTGGTTGAATTCTTGATCACTTTTGTAGAGAAGTGGCCAATCAGAAGTTTTGTGCCCACAAGATTTGAGCACGGTGGTTAGTGCCATGATGGGTGGTCAGTTGAGGCAATCCAAAAAATTATTGGTATTTCCCTTCTTGTACTTGATATTGAAATGAAACTGATGCAGGAATGTGGACCACTTCTGATGGTGATCGTTCTACAACTTCCCTTGTGTCTATTTGAACTACATAGGTTAATGGTCTATGTGGATTACTATTTCCTTCCCCAAAATTTAATGCTTTCATTGTCAGCAAGCCTACATAATGGAATATATCTCTTTTCCATAAGTGGGATACTTCCAGACTGTGTCGAAAAGTGTCTCACTGTGATATGCCACTGGATTCCCCTGTTGAGTAAGAACTACCCCAATAACATAGTTTAGAGGCATCTGTCTTTATCTCAAATTGTTGTTGTAAGTATGGTAATGTGAGCATGGGTGCAGAGAAAAGAAGATGCTTCAATTCAGAAAATGCCTTCTATTGTGATTCGGACCAAAAGAATTTTTCTTTTGATCCTCCTTTGGTGACTTGACTCAGGGGCCAAGTGATATGGGAAAATCCAAACACAAACATGCACTAGAATTTGTCAAGTCCAAGAAATTTGCAGAGCTCTGTTAGAGTGGTTGGGGTTGGAAAATACTGAATGACCTGTATCTTGGTTGGGTCCACATGCACACCTCGCTTATCAATGATGTACCCCGGGTATTGAACCTAGGTCATACCAAAAGTGCATATTTCCAAATTTTCACACAGCTTGTGTTGTTGCAGTGTTTGGAGGACATGTCGAACATGGTGGAGGTGTTCCTCCCAACTATGACTAGAGATCATGATGTCATCCAAGTACACCACCATGAATGAGTAGGTAAAATATCACAAGATGTCATCCATTAAGCTCATGAAGGTTGTGGGGAAATTCGTCCACCAGAAAGGCATGAACAACCATTCGAAGAGACCCTCCTTAGACTTGAAGACAGTCTTCCATACATCAGAGGTTTCGATTGGTACCTAGTGATAGCCAGACTTCAAGTCAATTTTGCTTAAATATTTGGCCCCCCTGATTTGGTCTAGGAGTTCATCGATCTATGGGATTGGATACTTATTCTCGACAGTGTTCTTGTTCAGCGCCCAATAGTGAACACAGTGTCTAGGTGTCATCCTTATTTTGTACCAACACGATCGGGCTCCCACAAGGTGAGGATCTTGGCCTGATGTGTCCTTTTTTGCAAAAAATATTGGATATGCCTCTTGATTTCATCATTCTCCGTAATAGAGCATTTATAGGTCAACACATTAGGCAATGGAACACCTGGGGTTAGGTCAATGGAGTTCTTGAACTGACAGTGTAGAGGACGTGTGGGTGAGGATAAAATGTCCTTGTATTCCTCCATGAATTTGTCCACCTGTTGTTGTTGTGCAGGGGTGCCCTGTTTTGAGCTTGTGGTCACAATATTCTTCTTTCCCTTTGATTTAATCGTAATGAAAACAAATTTCATGGTTTGGGAAATAATATGACAACATTTCTTTGCAGTAATCAAAGAGATGGAGGAAGGCGGTACTACCTCTGGTATCCTATACAACTTATTTCCCAAAGTAATAATAATAGAACGAGACCTAGACTCATATAAAACATGGTCCTTCCACAAGTATGGTTGGCCTAATAATACATCAAAAACTTCAACAGGAGAAATACACACAATATATCATTCGTGAAGGGCTTGATGCTATAGGGAAGGTGTCATTGTTGGCTCACGCGAAGATCTCTTCCTTGGTCAAGCCACCCGATGGTATACGGATGTGGGTTTGTTGTGGTTGCTAGGCCGAGCCACTTCACGGCCTATACTGAAATGAGGTTCTTTTGGCTTCCGCTATTGACAATGAATTGCAGTGGAGAACCCTTCACCTAGATTTGGGAATGGAAAAGTAACCCCCCCCCCTCTAGATATTTTGGTTCCTCCTTTTGGATCTTGGTGGTGGCAATAGTGGCATTGGATTTTGCATCAATGATTTTCTTCCCTTTTTCATTCCCCTTGTCTGCTTCTGAATCAGAGTAAGAATGTGCATTTGATTCGGATGCCTTCACCTTGCCCACCAACGATTTTTTTTCTTGACACTCACTTGTGTTGTGAATGGAGCATTTATGAAATTCACACCACTTCCCCTTGTCCTTATTTGGATTTTTTGTGTTGTTATTCACTTGCTATTTCAGAGGGTTGTCCCGAGTCATCCATATTTGGCTTTTCCCCTTGTTCTGTTGTTTGGGGGCACATTTCCCTGCCTTTGGATTCACGGATCCAAAGTCTTACTTATTCTGCTTAAATTTATGCTCGATCTTGGCATCATGTCGATATGTTGTGCCAAGTAAGGTAATGTCAAGGAACTCCATTTACTCCTGAATGTATCTGTGCAAAAAGTTGTGGTAATTTAGCACCAAGTGTTTCTCTGAATCATTAATACCCAACTTTGTGCTAGGGTATGGAAAAAATTCTTCATCTCATGCACATCATGATCCCTTTCCAGCCACAGCGTGGTCCATTGGATGTACTTGTTCTCATAGCTCCCCACGGGGTAATATTTTTCCTTCATGTAGTATCAAAACAAATTCCAAGTGGGTCAAGCTAAAAAAAGTGGTGATTCTTCCTCATCCCCTATTCATAGTAGGTTTCCCACCAATATTTGACATGGGGGGTGAATCTTGAGGAGCGCAAAGGTAATATTTTCTCAATCAGAGAAATCATGGACTCAAAAATACCCTTCCAGAAAATTCAACCATCTTCTACAGTGTTTTCATCTATTTGGCCCTCAAATATGGGAATGTAAAATTTTACGTGTACCTTGAAAGGAGTGGCGCCTCCAAAGTGGTTGTTGGATGAAGATGCACCGCTTGTGGGTAGTCGTTGAAGGATCTAGGAAAAGTTATCCATCATCACATTCCTTTGTTTCTCGAGGGCCTCCTCAAGCAATATTTTTATAGGATATTTTTCCCCCTCATCTTTATTTTCTTTCACCATGGCAGGTCATCGGGGTTTGTGAGGTTGATCTTGCAAAGGTTCAACCAGATTTAACCCTAACTCCTTATACCCCAACATCATTGGGGACATGCAAAGAAAGATCAGGAAACATCATATTTCTCTGATACCACTGATCTAGACTTATTCAAGAATGTAATAAAATATAGAAATAAACACAAACACAGAGATGCAGCAGGAATAATGCTTCGTTTCATTAATATCAAATACTAAAAAATTCTTAGAGACAGAATGGAAAATAAACTAGCTCGTGCGATGGTGGCTTATCTCTGAGAAGGTATGTGGTGGCTACATACCTCTGAACTATGTTGCAATGATGATCAATGGGCCTTTTATTATTGAACAATAAGAGAAAACCATCTACAGCCAAAACCCTAACTCGAGGAGATGTAACACCAAGGGCTTATGGCCACGTTTGGGTTAGTTAGGTAACCAAATTCCCATGATTGTAACTTGGTCATATTATATCTGTTTGGTAGGTATGCTACCTCATTAGAAATGTATCTCCTAGGACTACAGGTTTTCTCACAGCCCTGTATCTCCAGCTATGGGACTGCAGTGGACCTCAAAAAAACATCATTTAGGGGGTCAAAATTGCTCTCGAAGTTCAAGAACCAAAAATTGGTAAAATAATAAATAAGAAAACTGATGAAACTGTCTAGGTGGAATAGGCAGGTGGCCACCAATATCCACCTAGGTCAAGAATTCATTTTCCACTATGGTTCTCATACAAAAAAAATTGACTAATCAATATGCATGGAGTTAAAAATGAATTTCTATATGATTGTGTAAGAATTCTATGTACATCTTGACAAGAAAGGATCCTAATTCTTGAAAAGGAATTACTGGAAGTGTAGTTGGTTTATTGTATTACCATTATTGTGAATGTATTTATTAGGGGCTAAGATAGTATGAACTTGGTGCAATTAACGATCATTTTGATGATTACAGAGCTAGGTGCTCTCTAAGTAATTATAGAAGTATTGTGTGGATACTTTTTAGTGGGGCCTAAGACAATATCCACTTGGTGCAGTTATTGATCATTTGATTATTTGAGAGCTAGGTTATTTTTGAGTAATTGTGGAAGTACTGTGTTTAAACTATCACCTGAAATTACATGAATAAGTGATAGTTATAAAGATTTCATTTGATTGAAAATGTTGTGTCTAAAGTGATTATATTGGATTTGCTAATCAAACATTACAATGTTCTTGATTTTTGGCTATCAAACCATTGTTAGGGTGCTTGCATAAAAGTGATCATGATTTCTAAGATTAATTAGTAAGTATAGTAAGTTGGTTTAGAATTTATGCTTTGTTTATGTTATCACAAAATTAGTACTTGATTGGCTACTGATCAAACAACTTAGTAGAACTGTTTCAAGCCAAATTTTGACTAAAGCTTGTCCTCGTCAGTCTGAGAAGGCTCTCTCAAAGGGATTACATGATATTGGTTAATGATATTGCTAGATGGCTAACTCTATAGAAATTGCATCTTGTTTTTTATGATTGCGGGTTGAAAGAATGCAGGTTTGCTACCATTGGGCCTATGGAGACAACAATCAATAGTTTCAGTGGCAAGGTTTCTTGACATGGAATCTGAGCCAGATAGAGGTCTTTAACAAAGGAAATTCACTCATATAACATGGGAAGACACAACCTTGCATTACTAAAGGAATTCAGAGCATAGAGTTATGAATTTTGAGTAATAGAAATGAAATCTACTTCAAGTGGTAAAAAATAAAGACGTAGATCAATAAGACATTAAAAACCCCATGAGAATCTCAGGTCAGTCAAGAAGAAAGTCACTCTGTATTACTGATATAAGTCAAAATACATAAAGCAGCAGTTTGGTGAAAAAATTCTCCAACCCCACGCTACTTCGATGCTTTATCTTTAAATATATTTTCTTTACATCAAGGATCATCTACCTGGTGGCTAGATCATCGAATTCTCCTATGACATATCATATAACTGAAAGACATAACTCCTAACAGAAAAATGATAGCTATACCTTGAAGAAATCATCTCCTAATAGGACTCTAACTCCTATTTATTACATAACTCTACCTTATCTTATGAAACAATTACATGACAGTTACAAAATAAGAATCACATGCTCGAAAGATACATGATAGGTTCATTACCACTTTACATATTTAAGACTCTCCTAGACATGTGGAAAGTAACCCTATTTTCTAGGAATACATAACCCTTATCTTCAAAGAATACTTTAGCTGATGACCTGTCTCCACAACACTTACTCTGAGTTATAATTATTTAATGATAAGCTCCCTGGACATGTTGGAGGATTAAATTTATCCAAAAATACCATTAATATGCTCCAAAACCTTCAAAAATAGCTCGCTACTAAAACATGATAGTTTCTTAGCGAGCTCTGGTAGCGTTGAAAAAGTAATTTCTGCACCCAATAACGTTGCTCCTTTGTTGTTCTATGGTGTCAACCAAGTCATAACACATAACCACCATCAAACTCCCTCCTTAAAAAAAACAAAAAGTGACTTTGGAGGCAAAAAGATTGCTACAGGTATTTTCGTAGCGTTTTCCTGGCTTTAAGCCTAGGAAATGCTACGAAACTGTGTAAAAGTGCAGTAATTACATATTTCAAAATTGTCTTCACAAAATGACCTCTTGCTAGAAAAAATTGATTTTATGCATGTTATGGACCCTCTAAAGCATGTTCAATCTCAGCTTATGACTTTTGTGGTGTTTCTTCCTCATTAATGATCAGTTGAGAAATTGGCTCATCAACCAAAGTCATCTTCAAACCATTCTTTTCCAGCTTTTCATGAATCCACTACAATTGTTGTTCTAGGTGTTTCACTTGATTCTTCAGTGTCCTATTCTTGGCTTGCAAATGTAGATTTACCTTTTTTAGGTGCTTGACCTCTCCTCTTAGTGGTTGAGTCCACTTTATCAGTTTTTCTAAATTGTCCAAGGTCTTTGAGACACTTGTGACTTGATCCTCCCAAATCTTTCTCATTTGTTCAAAATGGATCCTTTCAGCTCTATGATTCTTTGCCTCCTTCTTCAAGACTAATATCTCTTCCCTTTCCTCTTTCAACTGCTTCTTAAGGGCTTCAATTTTTGTCTTTTCAGTGATTTTCTCTTTTCCCTTATTTTTCTTGATGACGAGATCTTCTCTTGCAGGTGAGGAGAGGTCTATGATTCTTTGTGGTGGCTGAACAACTTCACTAACCTTTTGAGCTTCTTTTTTTCTTTCCAATACTTTTTTGGCATGTCTTGTCATTGGTTTTCTATATTGAAACATAAATCCAACATCATCACCTGCAAATTCTAACTTCTTAGCTATTTTTCCTTTCTTAAGCATCCTTCCTGTAATGTTCCAAATTTTGCAATAAAGTATTTGGAACATTAATCTTGCTTTTATTTTAATAAAAGGAATAAAATGGGTAAGGGGACCCATGTAGCAATCTAATAAACACTCCTAAGGTGCAAAAAGTCACTTAAGGGGCTTAAGATGGCAGCCCCAAGTGTGAAAAGGGCCAAAGGCAAGTGAGCTAGACCATGGTTGACCAAAGTCAACAACGTACCCTAAGAGGGGAAGCTTGCACAAGAAGATTGCATAGTTGGAGTGGAGGGAAATTTGAAATGAGAGAAACCCTAATGTGAGTGGAGTCCATGCACACATTGCATAAAAGATGAAGGAGAGGCATTGTGGAGATGAGTTTTGAGATAGAATTCAAAGTTGAAGCTCTCTTCAAATTGTTGCTGCTTAGCACAAGAGGGATTCCTATTTAGGAATGCCCTTCTCTTCCATGGGAGGCCATGGAGAGATTTTTATTCATCTTCCTCACATCATGGCTTGAGGCAGAAGCAGTCATTTGCAGCTACTGCGCTATTCTTGCAGCAAGAAAATGCTAGAGTTGTTGGTCTTGCAGTGAGGGACCTTCATCATCTCATTTTCGGAGTTGTTCTGTAGAGGAGGAGCCATCTCTTTCTCTAGGAGATCTCGGAGCTTTTATTGTAGATCTTCACATTGGGCCATTGTTTCTTCTCATGCCCAGCGCAGTCCCTTTCTCCTACAGCGTTATTATCTGAGAAGGTTTGTAGGAGGAGATCATTTTGTGCACTAGAGAGTGCAATCTTCTGTGAGGGGATCAACCCCTTCATTTTGGAGATCATTGGAGGAGGTATCATTATCTTTTGCAGCATCTAGTTCCTTCTCCATTTTTTTATTACTATTGAGTTGCAGCAGCTACACTGCAACTCTGGCATTTTCCAATTTTATGTATTTTAGCCAATCCCTCGGAGGATTGTTATAATAATGTTTTTTGGGGCTGAGATCTAGCTCCCCCATATTTATTTGAGATTTTATTGTTGTATCTTCATATGTATATCAGCTTGCAGTCATTTGCTCCTATAGACTGTGCAGTAATAGAGCAGTTGGGTCATGTAGCAGTGTGTTCACTTGTTTAATGTACATTTCCTTTTCAGGCTGATTTGAGCTCACCTTGAGAGGCATTTTCCTCAAGGAATTTGTATTACATTTGCTGCTGCATATTATATATCATATTTGTACTCTTCTCATATTGTATGAGTCATTATTTCACTTATGAGTCATTATTTCACTGCTGTTACATGTTGGAGTTTTAATGCTGCTGAAGATTCCCTTATTGAGCATTGTTTCGGTATACATGTTGGTGGGAGATCTGAATAACCCCCTTAGGGTTATTTCTTTGAGCTTATATTCTGTAGGGAGTTGGTATCAGATATGTTTCAAGGCATCCTATCACTGTATTGCCTTATTTTGACATGCACTTCCTTATACATCGTCCTCATGGATAACTGTTGCAGAATTTCCTTGAAGGGAAATATTAGCTCTTAACAAGTTCTATTGGCAGAGTCTGCTAGTGGGACAGGTAGCCTCTGGATCTCATCATTCCTTATGAAGGTGACATATCCAGTAAATTCCCCTGCATTCAATCTCTAAAATAGTTCATTGTTTATTTTTAATACTCCCGGAGTGGAAAATAGGAATATCTTAAGATATTCCCGACATTGCAGAAATTTCCCCATTTGGGACATTATAGTGGTATCAAAGCTTATAACTTGGCTCAGCCTGTGAAGTTTGAATTTTAGAGAAGAAGAGGTCAAGATGGTGCAGAGGATGAGATTGATCTCATCATTTTTGGGTGCAGCAACAACCTCTCCAAGGAGGTTGAGGAGATAGAAGAAGAAGAAGAGGAAGGACCATGCACTTCCTATTCTCACAAAGAAATAGAGCAGAAGCATGGAGAACACTTGGAATTTCTATTCTAAGTGAGTATCTGTTGAATATGGAGTAAACCCTAGAGTCTTCCAAGAGGCTCTATCTTTTCACACTTGTTCAGCAGAAAGAGGAAAGGACTTGGTGGTTCAGCCATGGGAGGCATGCAAGGGTTTATACTCTTACTAATTTTTCTTAGATCTTGAGCAGAATATTTGGCCAAAGGAGGGAGGAGCCCTTACCACCAGAGGCACATGCCAGCGCTGACACATTCATGGAGGAGCAGCCTCCACCTTCAGCTATTGAGGCAGCTAGCACACTTAAGGAGGAGACTCTTGCAACAACACAAGATTATTCCAAATATCTCCAAGGTATGCATGAGTTTACATCTATCATGGAGGATTGTACAATATTTCATGCTGATTGTATTGAGGAGAGAAATTTTACTGTGCTATGCCATTTTGGAAGAAAGAAACCCTCATCATCCTCACGCACTATTGATGATCCATGCATCACATGTGAGGGTGGGGCTTGGAGATTTTGTCATGAAGGAGATTGCATTTCAATGTCCCATGAAATGAAAAAGAGGAATCTGATTTGGGGCAATGGTAGCTCTTTTGAAGAGGTACCAAGTGGCAGGATACTTACACCAAGGAGAAGAATCTTATGGATGGAGTGTGCCCAGTGGAAATGTGGAGGATCCATAACCCACAGGTCCGAGGATCATTTCACAATTATTTCTCCTGATGAACAAAGAAGAGAGTATGGGTGCATCATGATGGGATGGAATTTATCTTACCACTAATTATGTTCCCATTTCAGATTGATAATGGTGGAAGTATAGGGGAGCAGAAAACATTCTTGTTGCTCAGATTTGGTTTGGATATTGCGGGAGAAAGAGGAGGCACTAGCATAGTGCAAGAGGATTGCTCTTTGATCTTGGATGCCAAGCAGCACCTTCTTTATGGGAGGAGCTCTACATTTGCAGCAACATGATGGGAGGAGTCTTTGGAAAAGATTCATGTCAAAGAGGGGGGCTTTGAGTTGACAGTGGCCCTACTCCAAAGGCCAGCAACGCTATCACTTGAGAGCTTGAGTTACTTGTTGAAGTGACTTTCAAACCACTTCACAAGTAATGTACTTTGGAGGCATGTAGGTGATGAGCATGAAGGATTAATGGAGGAGAGCACTCCTTACCACATTTTGAATCTCTTGGCTTGGTTGCACAAGTGCAAGAAGAAAGGCCTACATGCATAAATTTTTGGGTTCTCTTTTCATGCATGCTACTACATATTATTCAGTGATGGAGGAATCCACTTGGGAGGGCATCCTAATGGAGGTATATCAGCTAATGAGCAGATGCATAGCCCAAGAGATGAAGAGAGGATTGGCACAACCACTTCCCTACTATGTTGCAGTAAGGGAGAACTTTCACTTGAGCCACTTTCAGCTCAAAGACCAAAGTGCATAATGAGGGAGCAATAAAGATGGCCATCTTATGGGTGGTTTGTGGGGGAAAGACACATAGTTTTGGTGTGCACCTTGGCACCAAATTTTGTTTTCATGATCACATCTTGCAGGATGAATGTGGCAACAAACAAGTGGCTGAAAGGACACTTGTTACATTCTATTTTGAGGCATGCCAATGATGCCCTGCGATGGTTCCATGCATGGAAATATATCTCACCTCCTTGCTCTTATAATTTTATGCTTCCATACGTTGCTGGTGGAACGTTGTTTAGAGGAAGCACTGTTTTGAAGGAGGGAAATAAATTGAAGATGCCCATTGGGAGTGTGATTCTCCCCACTTTACATGTTGCATGTTTCAGGAGAAGCAATGGGCAGCCCATGATTACCAAGCTTCATCTCTTTCCTTAATGTGGGAGGAGTTATTTGGAGAATTCAGAATTTTGGAGGAGGCATTTCATGGATTGTATGATTGATGGGGTGGCTTGGGTCTCTCATGAAGGCCATTTATTTTAGCCATATATCAGCAGTAGCCCCATATGTATCATGAGGAAGGAGAGACTCATGGGGTAGATGTGCCCTTTGGGAGAGAAGACCTCAATTTCTCTGTAGCACATGCTCCAAAGGGAGTATGGAAGAAGATATGGTATGTTCAGCCATGCATTTTTCCATGAGGTGAACCATATGATTGTTTGGATACCATATGTTGATGAATTACAGCTCATCACATGTGAGGTGATTTGGGCCAGCTTGATTTGCAGCGTTGGAGGATAGGTCCTTGGGGATATAGAATTCATCTTGCCTCTTGGAGGCAACATTATTGCAGCCCAAGTTCAGCTTTCACTCCACATACATCATAAGTGGAGAAGAGGACAGCGTGGGGTAGGCTATGAAGCTTACCAAGTTCAGAAATTCAGCCCACCTATTTCTCATGAGCACAAGGTGGAGGATTACTTTTAGGAGTTTCCTAGTTGGAGGGTGACTCATTTTTCTTGGTTGATTGGTTGAGGATGGAGTATCTACATGAGAATATTTCAGACTCCATGCCTTGAGTGGAGGAATTTTTGCAGTTCATCCTTGCTCTTGCTTGAGGACAAGCAAGTTTTGGGAGGGGAGGACTGTAATGTTCCAAATTTTGCAATAAAGTATTTGGAACATTAATCTCTCTTTTATTTTAATAAAAGGAATAAAATGGGTGAGGGGACCCATGTAGCAGTCTAATAAACACTCCTAAGGTGCAAAAAGTCACTTAAGTGGCTTAAGATGGCAGCCCCAAGTGTGAAAAGGGCCAAAGGCAAGTGAGCTAGACCATGGTTGACCAAATTCAACAACGTACCCTAAGAGGGGAAGCTTGCACAATAATATTGCGTAGTTGGAGTGGAGGGAAATTTTAAATGAGAGAAACCCTAATGTGAGTGGGGTCCATGCATACATTGCATAAAAGATGAAGGAGAGCCATTGTGGAGATGAGTTTTGAGATAGAATTCGAAGTTGAAGCTCTCTTCAACTTGTTGCTGCTTAGCACAAGAGGGATTCTTGTTTAGGAATGCCCTTCTCTTCCATGGGAGGCCATGGAGAGATTGTTCTTCATCTTCCTCACATCATGGCTTGAGGCAAAAGCAGTCATTTGCAGCTACTGTGTTATTCTTGCAGCAAGAGAATGTCGTAGTTGCTGGTGTTGCAGTGAGGGACCTTCATCATCTCACTTCTAGAGTTGTTCTGTAGAGGAGGAGCCATCTCTTTCTCTAGGAGATCAGCAAAGGAGATCCCGGAGCTTTTATTGCAAATCTTGGAATTGGGCCATTGTTTCTTCTCATGCCCAGTGCAGTCCCTTTCTCCTACAGCATTATTATCTGAGAGGGTTTGCAGGAGTAGATAATTTTTTGCACTAGGCAGTGCAATCTTGTCTATTGCAGCATCTACTTCCTTCTCCATTTTTGTATTACTATTGAGTTGCAGCAGCTACACTGCAACTCCGGCATTTTCCAGTTTTATGTATTTTAGCCAATCCCTCGGAGGATTGTTATAATAATGTTTTCTGGGGTTGAGATCTAGCTCCCCCATATTTATTTGAGCTTTTATTTCTTTATCTTCATATGTATCTCAGCTTGCAGTCATTTTCTCCTATAGACTGTGCAGTAATAGAGTAGCTGGGTCATGTAGCAGTGTGTTCACTTGTTTAATGTACATTTCCTTTTGAGGCTGATTTGAGCTCACCTTGAGAGGCATATTGCTGCTGCATATTATATATCATATTTGTACTCTTCTCATATTGTATGAGTCATTATTTCACTGCTATTACATGTTGGAGTTTTAATGTTGCTGAAGATTCCCTTATTGAGCATTATTTCTGTATACATGTTGGTGGGAGATCTAAATAACCCCCTTAGGGTTATTTCTTTGAGCTTATATTCTGTAGGGAGTTGGTATCAGACATGTTTCAAGGCATCCCAGCACTGGATTGCCTTATTTTCACATGGGATTCCTTATATAGTGTCCTCATGGACAACTGTTGCAGAATTTCCTTGAAGGGAAATATTAGCTCTTGACAGGTTCTATTGGCAGAGTCTGCTAGTGGGCCAGGTAGCCTCTAGATCCCATAATTCCTTGTGAGGGTGACATATCCAGTAAATGCCCCTGCAGTCAATCTCTGAAATAGTTCAGTGTTGATTGTTAATACTCCCAGAGTGGAAAATATGAATATCTTAGGATATTCCCGGCATTGCAGAAATTTCCCCATTTGGGACATTACACTTCCTCCCTCATCTATGTCTTCAGCTTGGACTATGGGAGTTTCTTCAATATCAATGGCATGCAAGATGTCCTCTAAATTACCTTTAACATTTTCTTTGCTCCTTCTAACCCTCTTGCTGCCATGTTTACTAACTGTTGACTTTTGTTTTGCAGGTGTAACTTTGGGTGTGTCAACCTTCTGCAAAGGCTCTGTCTCCATGCTAACTGGTTCTAACTTCTCTGCCACTGAAGGTGATGGGATATCTCTAGGTTTGGGAACTCTTTTAGGAGTGACATCATCTACCACTAATGAACAAAAAAGATTACCAATATCTGCCTAATCTCTTTAACTCCTCTAACACTAACAACTTGCTCAAACCATGATGAAAGAGAGATGTTTCATTTCCTTCTATTTTAACTTGAACCTTCTCTCAAATTTTAGCTAATAATTTGTATAAGTAAAAAGGAAAATCAAGATACCTCTCACCCACAAAATGCAGCACAAGCTTGAGGTGGTAGGAGTAGACCATGTAATACCTCCCTTCACAATTCATGAAGTACTTCTAAATGATCAGCAGTAGCCTTGAGTAGTTTTCCTTCATGTAGCCCCTTGGGATAGCATTTTTGAGATCAATTTCACTATGCTCTTGATCAATTCTTTACAGTCCTGCATGGTGAACTTGATGACTTTGAACCATTTCTCTCCTCCTATAGGGATTCCTGTTGTTTTTGGAATGGTTTCTGGTGTTACTATGAGATTTAACATTCCCACCTTTGAAGATGATGTAGTAAAACTCTTAGCAAACTCCTTTGAAACCTACAAATGGCACCGTTGCAAACTTTGGCAGAATTACAAACACCCTATTCTTCTAAACACTTCCAATGAAGTTGGGTCTTCATTCAATAAATTCGTGTCCATTGGCTCATATATGAGGTAGTGACCACCTTTTTTGGTCTTCTTATTTGCAGCCATGGTGATTTTATACCTTGTCAGCCTCGCTTGATTAGTGACACCTGCAACATTTGAAAATGCCAGCAACCAACTTGAATTGGTGAAACAGATCTCCAGAACTCAATAGCATGCAAATATGAAGTAGATAATTACAAAGACTCAATTGGGTAATGTTTTAAAGTTTTGATGAAAACTCATGCCTTAATCGTGACTCATACATGCTAAAAACAATAATGATGACGTCAAACATGACCTTTGTACCTTGATTTAACCCTAACTAACTCGAATGACATCCAACCTAACTCTTCTAATCATGGACTGACACCTTGCGCCATATTTGACAAGACAGACAGAAAAAAAAAATTTCGTAGCATGGCTAGTTCATTTTCTAATAGATTCGCTACGAAACTATTAGACAGTTTCATAGTGAAAATTGCCTTTTTACAGTGTAAAATGCTACGAAAAGAGGAAAAACTAGCTAAAGTGACTTTTTTGAATTCAAAAGCTTTGGAAATGAAAATTTCAGCAAATGATGACTGATGGGACATTATATGACTTAAATGGAGGTGGGTTTGAACCTTATGATAGGTTAAAGATGAAAAAATTAAGATTTTCCTATACCAACTTATGACAAATGAACTCTATGACCATGTCAAATAATGTTTCACATTTTTTGAGTGATAATAGTGGCTCCAATTGGGATGATGTGCCCTTGTGGTACACCAAAGAACTTGTAGTTCTAGTGCTATCCATCTTCTTGGAAATAAAAACTCTGAAATTTGCCAAGCTTTCCTTCAAACTCTAATGTCCTTCACCTCAGGCTCAAGCTTGATGATCAACTTGTCTTTATTAGCAGAAAAACATAACAAAATGGAATATATACAATGGAATGAAAGACCAGTATAACTTAAGAGGAATAGTACTTCAAAAACCTGCCATTGACAGGCCCTCCAGCACAAGGTTGTCCATCCATCTCCTGCAATATGTAAGTGTTGTTTCCATGGAATGCAGCCACTATGAATGGACCTTTCCAAATATTCTAAAACTTACCATGTTTCCTCTTTTCTTTAATTCTAGCATCCCACTTCAATACCACATCTTGAATCTAAAATTTTTCCTCTTTGACTTTCCTGTCAAATGTCTTCTTAATTATATTTTGAGATTGGTGATTGTTGTTATAGACTTCCTCCTTTTTTCTTCCTGCAGAACTATCAACTGGTTTATTATCCTCTGGATTGCATTTGGATCCTCCTCCAATCCTTGCAGCAGCTTCATAACAGGCACTCCCAATAATGTAGGGAAGATGGCTTCAGCTTCATATACCAACTCATAAGGTGAAGTCCTAATTAACCTTTTAGTTCACACTCTATCAGCCCACAGAGCCTACTTCAGCTTCATATTCCATGAATTTTTATTTTCCTGCAACACCTTCTTAATAATCCTCACAATGCCCTTGTTAGAAGATTCAGCAAGACCATTACCTTGTGGATAATATGCAATAGAATGTCCAAGTGTAATGTGATATTGATGACAAAAACTGATCAACCTCTTGGATTTGAATGCCCGTGCATTGTTAGTGATGATCTTCATAGGGCAGCCAAACCTAGACAATATATTATTCTCAAAAATTGAAATAATAACTAAATCATTTGCTTGGCTAGTTGGGATTGCTTCAATCCACTTGGTGAAATAATCAGTTGCTGTCAGGATCCAATGATGTTGACCTGAAAATGATGGATGAATCTCACCAATAAAATCTAACCCCCACTGTTGGAATGGCACCTCAACATAAATAGGCATCAAGGGTAAAGGAACAAGCTTTTCTTACCGTCAAAAATCTAGCATTCATGGCAGGGAGCTATCTTTTTGTAGACATCTTTCAACATTGTAGGCCAGTAGTACCCTGCTATGAGAATATTGTTTGTTGTGGCCTTCCAATAATCATGACCTCCACAATATCCTTTGTGAAACTCCTCAATCACTTTTACAACTTCTTCTTCCAGCAAACAATTTAAAATAATACCACCGGTATCTTTCCAATATAGATTTTTATCAATGATGCATTACCTCAGGGATTTCAGCTTCACAAACCTTGCTTCAGATTTTGTCAAATCAGCAGGAGCTCTATGATGATGTAAGACAAAAATAATGTCCCTGTACCAGTAAGATAGGATGTACTTTTCTTCAATGGGAATTAGCTCTTCATCTTCATTTGATGATTCTGAAATTTCTACAATTAAATTCATATCAAGTCAGTTAAAATTGGACTGTTCCATCAGCTTTTCTAGCCCTTGACCTTTCACCAATTTTGTAGGTTTGAATTCTATGTCATATTCCAACAATTTATCTATCCACTTCCCTCTCTTACCATCAGGATCAACTTGAGTCAAGATGTCCTTCACAATAGCGTTAGGAACAAATGCTATGACATGAGAATGCAGAATGTAAATTCTGAAAACTTTGATGGCTTTGACCAAAGCATAGGCCTGTTTCTCTAGGATATTCTACTTCGGTTCTAAATTAGCTAAGGTCCCGCTAAAAATTAAATGGGTTGCTCAATTCCTTCTTGTCCTTTCTACAACAGGAATCTAGCAATTGTATTTTCTGATGCAAATGTAAAAACCAGAAATTCCTTTGAAAAATATGGGCTAATCAACACTGTGCTTGAGTGAGTGCCTTCTTGATTTCCTCAAAAAAGTGCTTTTCTTAAACTATCCATTTAATGTCAGATCCTTTCTTCAGCATCTTGGTCATGTCTTTGACAATCTCAGCAAAGTTTGGAATAAACCTCCTCACAAAATTTACTCTTCCAAGTAAAGACTGCATTTTTTTCCCACTTCTAGGCAGATCTACTTTCTGAATGGCATTGACCCTGTTTGGATCAATATTAATCCAATATCTATAAATAATATGCCCAAGTAACTTCCCTGAATTCAAATAAAAAATTATTTTAGTGGGATTGAGAGAAATTCCAAACCTTTTACACTTCAGCAGAATCTTTTCTAGATGCTTCATGTGGTCTTCCTCTCTCCTTGAGAAATTTTTTATGTCATCCAAATAGACAACAACCAACTTATCCTTCTCCTCAGCAAAGGCAATGTCCATTGCTCTTTGAAAGGTCGCTCCTGCATTCATTGGACCAAAGGGCATCTTGGCATACATGAATGTGCCCCAAGGTGTGGTAAAGGCAATCTTTTCCTGATATTCTGGATGCACTAGTATCTGATTATATCGTGAGAAACCATCCAGCATAGACATCCTTTGGTAACCAACAATGCTCTGCAAAATTTTATCCATCTTAGGGAGAGGGTAATTTTCCTTTAGAGACACTTTATTCAAGTTTCTGAAGTCAATGAAGATTCTGATCTCTCCACTCTTCTTTCTGACTAGAAGCAAGTTAGCAAGCCATTTTGAAAATCTGATGGGAACAATGATATTTGCGTCAAAGAGCTTCTTAATTTCCTTCTCAATCAGAGGCATAAGAAGTGGATTAATCCTCCTCTACTTATGTTTGAAAGGCTTTTTATTTTCTTTAATAGGAATGGTATGCTAAATAATAGTAGGATCATATTTCTTCAAATCAGCATAACTCCATGAAAAAAATATATGAACCTTTTCATAATCTCAATATATTTACGTTTCAAGTCTACTGAAAGAAAATTTGAAAGCTTAATCATTTTTTGCATTGCTACTATACCAAGGTTACAACTCTCTACCTCTTCATCGTCAACTTGTATCCTAGGAGATTTCAACACATCATTTTGGTCAAAAATATTTTCAAGTGGGATAAGACCTTTGACTATAGAATTATTCTTCAGTTGCAACACATCAAATTACCCTTTGTTTCAGCAAGAATTTTTTGTTGATCTACTTGTGTGCTTTCAAACTCATATTTCAATTCTATGAATTTTTTGACTTACTGATCATCATCAATAACTTTCCAATGAATGATGTTTTCAGGGATATCAGGCCTATGATGAACTTCAACCTCATATCTTGATGTGGAATGTGCAGGGATAACAAACAGACTTGCAGAGACATCTAGGGAGTCAGCTACTAAGTTTTGGTCCCTAGTATTCACAATAAATGAGTATTCTTGAAAATTATCTAACATCTCCATGATCAAATTTTTGTATGCTCTCATTCTCACATCCTTGGTTTGATGTACACCCTCAACTTGTTTAATAACTAATTCAGAATATCCACAAAAAAAAATTTTGGGCACCCAATATTTTCAAAATTTCTAAACCCAAAAACAGAGATTCATACTCAGCCATGTTATTTTTTAAATCAAAATTCAGTTTGAAAGAAAATAACTTACTTTCATCCTCTGGAGTTGTGATCCAAATTCCTTCTCCAACCCCCTCTCTTCCTATTGATCCATCAAAGTGTAACAGCCACCAACCTTCTACCTTCTCTTCAGTGATTTGCTGATTTTATTCTTTATGATTTTTTGCTTTTTGAATTTATGCTTTCTTATCATCTTCTACTTCATCAATTAGTTCATTGAAAAGTATGGCAGATCCTAATTCAATCTCAATAGCATAAATTGGGAAATTTAGAGGTTTGTATTTACTACTTACCATATAATCCATCCTTGTCTCTCTATACAGTCTTATTTGCTCACCAAAAACAGGAATGGTGGCATAAGTTAGCTCCATTTGCATGGTGCCTTTGATCTTTGCTGCCCAAGACCTGGATAGAAGCATGCCAAAGTTGGGTGGAAAGTCTACTACTACAATTTCCATTACCAATGTCTTGGTAGGGACTTGTGTGAGACCAACAACAACATATTTTATCAAACCAATGCATTGAAATCTTTTTGAATCAAAGGAAAACAAATCCTTATATGGCCTAGTGACTTCTAATCCCATACTTTCCATGATCACTTTAGGCATGAGGTTATGAGAGGCCCCTAAATTCAACATGGCATTATGCAATGTCATGTCATGGATACTAAGAATATCATAGAAAGCAGGCATCTCTTCATTCTACTCATCTTCCAATCTTGTTCCAAAGTACATGGTTGGATGATCTTCTTAAACATTAAGGATGTCAGCAGCTCTTGGTTGGGAATTCAACATTTTTACAATTTTACTTCTGTATTCATTCACCTTAAGAATTTCTCCAAAAGGACCTAAAATTTTGATCTTGGAGATCTCATTCTCCAAACTGAAAACAGAAGAAATTTTTTCAGTCCTTTCACAGGAGGAGGAGGTGTTGGATATTTTCTAAGCTCAGCTGCTTTGGGGGCATCTTTCTTGGGCTGTGTTTTGTTTGCAGTAATAAGAACATTTCTGTTTCTGAGGTTGTATTATTTCTTCATCTCAAAGATTTCATGTTGGTAACCTTTAAGGTAATCAGATGGTTCCTCACCCTTGTTAACATCATGATTAGACTCATCATGTTCTTCCTTAGTCAAAAACATCCCTAACATGTTTTCATCCAAGCAATGAATAGATTCTTCTAGTATTTCAGGCTGATCTTCTTCATCAACTAAATTTTGCTGAAAAGGAGGCCTTACTTGAGGGTCAAGCTTATTTATGTTTTCCCTTGGTACCTGCTGATTTTGAGGTCTTTTGAACTGAGGATTTCTAAACTGAGGTTCATGTTGAACACCTGAGAATCCTAACCGGAAGTAAGGGAGGCAAGGGAAACTCATCAAAGAGTTGGATGGAAGCTCGGAAGGCCAAAACATTCATTCAACCGGAACCTGGCAGTGCCTCATTGAATCGGAACCTAGTACGCGGTGCATAATTGAAAAGAAGAAAGAAGGAAGTGAAACGAAGTAGTAAAGGTCTTCGTCGGAAGGTGGGTAAAGGGTAGATAGGTGGTGGAGATGGTGATTGTGATAGCGCTCTAGTATTTTTATTAATGTATGGTTGTATGGAAACTTCATTAAGGCAGTCTCAAAGCCCTTACTCTCCATGAAACTCCTCACTCCTAAACAAGTCCTTTATCTATATAGGATCCAAAAATCAAAATATGTGTATGAACTGAGAGCATCATAAATAACATAATGTTTCCCGAAATCATAAAGGATTGGGTCCTGAAGTCAGAATGGGGTGGGGTAATGCATATTTAATAGTGTACTGGGTAATATGGGTTGGGTAATGTAAACCGGCAAGCATCATCAGAAACCTATCTCTACCTTCTAGCTAATACTGCCAATTGGCATCGCCTATCGAATCGACTACCGATGAATATGACTCTTTGATTGACTGATCAAGTAGCACATGGAGTATAGCAGCATCGACTCTTAGCTCTCCTATTGGTATACTGTCAAAGCTCCTCCCTGTGTCAATTTACTGGGACCGACCGGCGGGTAATGAGGGTATCCCGGGTATCGGCTCTAGTGTTAATTGGGACTTACTGGAGGATTGACTCATCGGCTGACTTAACCAGGGCTATAAGTAGACCTTCTTATAATGAAAATTAAAAATGATTAGGGAAAATGGTTGGGGGCTATGACTAGCATCTATTGGAAATAACAATTTCCTATAGAAAATTAGCGACTATGACTATTAGCCAGCAGCTTTTACCCTCAGTCAAGGAGAACCAACTATGTGTTATCAGCAGCTACGATCGACTGTCATTGACTAATTGGCACACATGGACTATTGGTCACAGGCTATGGGTACGGAAAACTCCTTCCTGGTAACATATAAATACAGGGCTTTGGAATATCGGGAATGACCCTCTGGTTGTGACTTACCTCACTCACTCACCCTACCGGGGTGTATGTAAAATTTTTTGGTGAACAAGGTGCGAAGCTGCTTGCTTGACCAAAGAGAGAGCAAGGAAGGTCGCATAGAAAGAGAAGTTCTATAGATAGGATGCTAGACCACCGGGTGAGGATGGGCGCATGGGAAGAGATAAACCCCCGCCATCGAGGAAGAGTTCAATGAGAAAGAAAGTAGTTAACCCCGCCCGATGGACAGTGTTCAATGACATCTAGCTCCGAAAGTAAGTTCAATCCTATCTTGGGTGGGAGTGTTCACCAGTTCAAGTTGTTAACAATTCAAGTTACTCTCCCTTCCCAACGTGGTGGAGCCTACCTTAAACCTTACAAATCTCAGTTAGAGCTAACTATCTTTACAGGATCAAAACTCCCATTCTGAACTCCCTTTTTTCTTATGGATTGAATCCTAGTGTACTATCAACTAGCCTTGCTGGCTTTCTGGATTGAATAAAGGATCAGAGGAACAAGCTTACATGCCTAATGACTTTCCGGATGGAATAGCGGATCAGAACAACTCACATTCCTTCACTATAAGGGCTTGTTTTTTCTTGCTTCTGGATGGAATTAACAGGAGGATAGCTTGCTCCTAGCTTTCTTGTTGGCGTGCCTGCTTAGAGCTGGTCTAGTCTCCCTTTCTGATAGTTGTGATAGCTTGCTGGAATTATCTTACTGGAGAATAAGAACTCCTTTGCTTATGGATGGATTTCATTAGCTTACTATATAGCTTCTTCCAGAGCAACTACTCTAATTCAATAGCTTGCAACAAGTTACCTTGTGTAAGTAAGAGAATAGGTAATAGCAAGACTTAGAAGATATTCCCAAGGGCAAGCCTATCCATCAATTTTTCCGTTGTCTTCATCATGGAGTCAAATTTATCATCTGAGGTGGAAGGCTTATATTCTTCTTTCAATTTTGTCTTTCCCATCTTGGACTTTTTAGCTGCTATCATATTGACCTCCACCTTCACAGCATCATTTCTAATTTCAGCTAATGAAGGGAATTCTCTTTCTCTTAGAAAGATAGAAAAGTCATAGTCAAAGGCCTTAGCATATCTCAGTTGAGCTGCTCTTGGTGGAGGCTTTAGATGGGCAGGGATGGAGTCATAAAATTTATTAAATATCTTGGAGAAATTTCGGATAGTTTCATCTACAACTCTTTTCAAACTATTATACTAAGTGAGGGCTTGCACAGGTTTGGTTCTATTTTCCTAATTTCTTAAGAAGTTATCTTCAAATTCATTCCAATTATGGAGGCTTCCTGTAGCAAGGGATTTGAACCACTTTCTAAGCTCACCAGTAAAGCTATGAGAAAATAATCTCATCTTGACATCTTCATGGTCAACCTCTTCACTGTCTATGAAGTCATTAAAATAGTCTACATGCTCTTCAGTTGTAATCCCTTCAGCACTTCCCCAAGTCTTGATTCTAGAAGAATATTTGCTAAGAAGGGTGTTAGAGTCAGCCTTTTCAGCCTTCCTCCAGTGATCAAACATGCTCTTACAAAGTGATTTTAAGGTGTCAAGGTCAAATTGTGTCATTTCAAAGAGTCTTCAAGCAAAATTTGATCACTAGGCATTAGGTCTAGGGTTGGTCTTCACTCTTTTCAAATTTTGTCCAAATGACAGTCCATGTCGCCATTCAGCTGAGTGTACCATCATTCAGAGGGTTTTCATCGTCATGTCAGGTTCCAAAGAGTCATTTTACATCTCGTTCATGCTTCAGTTGTGCCTAGGTAAGGTCCATTTCCCACTCCTAGGGTTTTGGAGGTAATTTCTCTTGGACGGTCAAATCATCTAAAAACTTGTATCCTGATGTTCATACACCTTCCCTATCCTTACTAATTTCATTAAACACTTCCCATCACTGAGATCCTCCTTCTAAATTCCTCATTTTCCCACAAACCCTAGTTTCTTGCCAAAACTTGGCAATTTTCTAGGCTAGGCCTGTGTTTCGCCCTTTTGGACCCCTTCCCCTCACCCAATCTCTGTGATTCCACTTTCCCCTACTTCCTAACATCCCTCCCTAATTCCAAAAATTTCCCCAAGAATTTAGAAGCCCCCTATCCCTTTCATTTCGCTTCATTTCGACAAAATCCCTTGTTCCACACATCGGGATCGGTTTCACTCAAAAGATTTTTCAGAGCAATAAAAGATGCAATTTGGGAAAATGAGAGAGGTTTTTGTTCAAAACATGCCTAGGAAGAAAAACGTCTTTCAATTTTTACACAGGTATCATGGTTTTGAATAAATGTCAAAAATACCGTTGTCTCAGGAGATTTGAATGCACCTCTGAAGTGACCTTGGGAAAATCAATTTTTATCCTAGCATGTTTGGCCAAATGACTTGCTTGATGAGTCAAATGATAACTAGACAGAAATACCTTTCCAATGAGCTATCATGAGCTCAATTGGGAGTTGAGGAAGACCTTCAAAAGTTGATTGCAACAGCGCTCTGCCTTGAGGCAGCCTCATTCTGCTCATTTTGACTAGTGTTGGGAGATTTGATTTTTGACAGGGTAAATGGAATCCAAATTGCATAATTCCACTTGTGTTGGAAATTAGACTCCAATAGATTTCCAACGAGCCATCACACGCCCGATTTGGACATTGGGAAGGCCTCGAAAAGCTTCTCGAAAAATGCACTATGTGGCAAGAGGGTGCGCGACCCACCTTGAGGCAGAGCGACCCACCTGGGCTGCGCGACCCACGCAGAGTCACTTCAGAACTGTGGGTTTGCAGGTGCGCGACCCACCTGGGCTGCGCGACCCACGCAGAGCCTGCGCGACCCACGCAGACACAGAGTTTTGGAATTCAGTTTGCGCGCCCGGATTGGCTTGGAATCGACTCAAGCTACCATCAAAAAGGTTTCTATCCATTATTTGATATTTTTCAACGCATTTGTGGCATCATGGGTGGTTTCCAATATTCAAATGGAGGTTTTAAATTCCCACAGTCATAATATCATTGTTTTTAGGGTTTGAAATGCAAATGAATGGTGGAAAGAACGTGTTTGCTATCTTAAGACAATGATATGGTCAGCCTTCCATATAACATCAAAATCAATTTGCTCTCATACCCATTATACCACTGCAACCATTGCTATTGTTATACCATATGTAAACCCTTTGAGTCACATTGCCCATGTTTGTAATGAGTCACATTACCCAATGTTAAATTATGCTCATGTCTTTGTTTTAAATGGCTCATTGAAACCTTTATGGTCATTACTCATAGACAACCATATTACTATTAATGCCATGCTCTCCTTTGACTAGATGTGTTCAAACTTTTGAAAGTTGCCTGCTCCTATTTGGTCGAAATTTCATTTGCATTCAAAACAGAGAGGGTGCCTTTTTCAGTCCATTTAAAGCTGAGATTTTATCCATAATGTGATTCCTTGATAGTGCTTTGACGATGGGAATGTTGGTTGAGTGGTAAACATACATCCTAATCTTGCTTTCACTGCATTCATATCAGTGTACACATTGCCCAAAACTTGATCAGAGATATGTCAGAGACAGAGTCAGAATATGAGCCAGGATCAGGCAGTGATTCGGTGGCTGAAGGTAATGTGCCACGGGGTTCCCGCAGAGAAAATAGGAGTGGTGATCATCGCAGAGAGGAGCCTACTTCTTTGGCTCGGTTGCAGGCATGTCCATTAGCTATGGATTGTTTTCGATTCTTGTCATGTTTCAGATTTTGTGAGATGGTTGCACAAACCCGGCCTCATCGTGAATTGGCCCGTCTGTTTGTTCTACATTTACGGGATGGCCGGGTAAGTCTTGCTGGGGTTGATTTCATTGTGTCACCCTTGACTATTGCTCAAGCCACAGAGCTTTGTTTCAACATCACGACGAGTACTATCTCCACCCGGGGTGGAAGGGGTCTCGTTGACTTCATCAGCAACGCGAGTACTATCTCCACATGGCGTGGAAGGGGTCTCGCCTTCTTCATCAGCGTAGGTACATTCACAGGATCATGATAGAGACCAACACATACAACCGAGACAGTGTTTTCACCACAGGAGCTGCATGCACCAGGAGAGCACTAAAATGGCGGAAAAGGCCTGATCCACTCTGGATTTTGGCCGAGGCTTCATTGACTGAGCAAGACACATGATGGAGGACCTCCGCTCCAAATTTGGGCAAATTCGGAGAAAATTTTGTCATTTTCAAATTTTTGGTCTAAAAAACAGGTTTTGCAGCTACGTGGGTCGCGCGCTCATGCGCTCGCTTTTTTTGAGACACTTGCTGGAGGATATTTTTACATTTTTGGATTTTTCATGATTAATTATGCATCCTCTGAAGTCAACTTAGCATTTCAACAAAATCTGGATGGTCAAACAGCTCAAAAACACCATGAAAACCACCTTGCTGCCACCTTTTGCACCAGCAGGAAGTACCTCTGGGAGAATGAGGTTTGGGAGGGTCAAATCAACTCCAAATTCAGAAATTCCACTTGGGTTGGAAAGTAGACATCCAGGGCTTTCCAACGAGCTATCATGAGCTCAATTTGGATGTCGGGAGCTACCTCAAAATCAGCTTGGAACATGAGCGACCCACGCAGTTCAGGAGCGACCCACCTAGAGATTTTTCTGAGTTTTCAGCTGCCAGCTCAGTATTTCGCCTATTATGGACCAGTTTTGCTTATGGATAGAATTCTTGGGTTTTTATGATGTAAATTCATGTTTTATATGTAACTTTGGCTTGTTTTTATCTCTTCTAGAAGATTCACTCTCAAATGAGTAAAAAATCATGTAATGGATCAGTTTCCACTCTTTTAGAGGCAAGTGGTTAGCTGCCTAGATTGTAGTTCTATGATTAGAATTGGTTGAAACTGATCCCTGAAGGGGGAATTCGACCCCTAGAGGTGGGGAAAGGTGTTAGAGTGATCTATATATTGTAATTTCTCAATCATTTTCAGAGGTTGGAGAGGTTGGACTCTTGGGATACTTTTGATACTATTGTACATACTTTTCATATTTTGGCTAAGGAAAGATCGGGGGTTTTGCGGCACTTGTTGGGATCCTTGTGGTGTTCTGTTCTTGATGATGTTTCTCCTTTGTTTACTGTAAGTTTCTTCATGTTTAATGTTGCCATCCTTTCATTATGCTTCTGAACTAAATTGAATGAGTGAAATAAGGTTGAATCCATTGTTTACAGTGCTTAGCCTTTGAATTCGGTTAGTTCTATATGTTTTCAGCTGTTTGGAGAGGATCCAAGTTCTTCTTTGCCCTCTTCAGCTCCTCGTCGGTCTAATCTATCCATAAATCCAATTTAAAGCATCAAGATCATCACCTACCTCGCCCCAGCTTGATCTCTGCAAAGGTCTGACCTTATCCCCGGACCCAAAACTTGTTTTCCCATTACTCCAGCGAAAACCCAAAAAACCAAAAATCAAACAAACCTATCTCTTTACTAGCCTAAAATCAGTTCTTATTATAAGTCATCTCGCATCCTATTGCTCATTTTCTCGAGATTGACGGAGAGAGCCCTCTCCTGTCCTCGTAGGGCTAGCTACGAGGCTGAGCGTGGTTTGATGTAGCCTTGAGTTTTACTTCATTTCAGCCTGAGGTAGATTTGAGTGCTAACAAAGGGCATTAAGGACAGTTGGGAGAACAAGAGGGGCATACCTAGCAGGTGCAGCAGCAGGTGGAGGTGGCACATTTCCTGCCATGATGACTGGGATTGTGGTAGTTTTAGGGACATTAGTAGTAGAGGAAAAGGAATTGTTAGGATGTGGGTTGGTTGGTCTTTGTAGTCCAGTTATGGTTGAACTCCAGTTAGGTAGAGGGACACCAAATTTTCTTCTTAGCAATATTTCAAATGGGTCTATTTCCTTCAACCTATCCAAATATTCCCTCTCTAACAATAATTCTGATGTGACCGCTTCAAAAAACTCGTCTTTATCCTTTTGGGTCACTAAGGCTAAGGTATCAATACCTCTTCTATGTAGGTCTAAGACAATTTCAGTCAATTCTTTTTCATTTTCAGACCTAAACAAGACTACCTGAATTTTATCATCAAACTTTTTGTCTTCAAGACTTCTTAAAACTTCAGAGGACAAGGCTTCTATGTGTAATGGAGTACCTAATTGTGCATAAATTCCTTGAATGCCTCAGGAAATTGTGTCTGGATTATCCACAATTTTAGGTGGATCTAGGTCAAGATTACTCCTCGTATATCTCCTTTTAAAAGCCACCTTTTAACATGAGAACTTTGAATGGAGTCACCAAGGTAGTTGCAGCCTCGAATAGCTTCTAAGTTTCTGCTACCTTCAAGATTTCAGCTTCAAAATTTTTGGGAAAATTATATCTTCAGACTCCCAACAGATGCACCAAAATGTTATCACAAAATTGTACTTAATTGGCTGCTTATCAAACAACTTAGTGTAACTGTTTCAAACCAGCTTTTCACTGAATTTTAACTTCTTCAGTCTGAGAGCGCTCTCTCAAAGACATTTTATGATATTGGTTAATGATATTGCTAGATGCCTAACTCTATAGAAATTGCATCTTGTTTTTTATGATTGCAAGTTGAAATAATGCAGGTTTGTTACCATTGGGCTTATGGAGTCAAAAATCAGTAGTTTCAGTGGCAAGGTTTCTTGACATGGAAGCTGAGGCAGATATAGGTCTTTAAAAAAGGTAATTCACTCATATAACATAGGAAAACACAATCATTTCATTACTAAAGGAAGTCAGAGCATATAGTTATGAATTTTGAGTAATAGAAATGAAATCTACTTCAAGTGGTAAAACATAAAGATGTAGATCAATAAGATAGTAAAAACCCCATGAGAATCTTAGGTCTGTCAAGAAGAAAGCTACTTTATATTACTGATATAAGTCAAAATACATAAAGCAACAGTTTGGTGCAAAAAATTTCCAACCCCTCACTACTTCGATGCTTTATCTTTAAATAGACTTTATTTACATCAATGATGATCTGCCTGGTGGCTAGATCATCAAATTCTCTGATGACACATCATATAACTGAAAGACATAACTCCTAACAGAAAACTGACAGCTATACCTTGAAGATATCATCTCCTAATAGGACTCTAACTCCTATTTATTACATAACTCTACCTTATCTTGTGAAATAGTTACATGACAGTTACAAAATAAGCATCACATGCTCGAAATATACATGATAGGTTCATTACCACTTTACATATTTAAGACTCTCCTAGACATGTGGAACATAACCCTATTTTCCAGGAATACATAACCCTTATCTTCAAAGAATACTTTGGCTGATGACCTGTCTCCACAAAACTTCCTCCGAGTCATAATTATTTAATGATAAGCTCCCTCGACATGTTGGAGGAGTCCAGTTGTCTAGAACTTCCATTAATATGCTCCAAAACCTTCAAAAATAGCTCGCTACGAAAATAGGATAGTTTCGTAGAGAGCTTTGGTAATGTTGAGAAACTAAGTTATGCACTCTATAACTTTTCTCCTTTGCTATTCCATGGTGTTAACCAAGTCATGACACATCACCACCAACAAAATCCCTCCTTGAAAACTACAAAAAGTGACTTTAGAGTCAAAAATGCTGCTACAGGTTTTTTCATAGCGTTTTGCTGGCTTTAAGCCTAGGAAACGCTACGAAACTGTGTAAAAGTGCAGTAAGTACAAATTTCAAAATTGTCTTCACAAAATGACCTCCTGCTATAAAAACTTGATTTTATACATGTTATGGACCCTCTAAATCATGTTCAATCTCATCTTATTACTTTTGTGGTGTTTCTTCCTCATTAATGATCAGTTTAGCAATTGGCTCATCAACCATAGTCATCTTCAAACCTTTCTTTTCTAGCTCTTCATGAATCAACTCCAATTGTTGTTCTAGGTCTTTCACTTGATCCTTCAGTGTCCTGTTCTTGACTTGCAAATGTAGATTTACCTTTTTTAGGTGCTTTACCTCTCCTCTTAGTGGTTGAGTCCACTTTATTAGTTTTCTGAATTATCTAAGGTCTTTGAGACACTTGTGACTTGATCCTCCAAAATCATGCTCATTTGTTCAAACTAGATACTTTCAGCTCTATGCTTCTTTCCTCCTTCCTCAAGACTGATATCTCTTCCCTTGCCTCTTTCAACTTCTCCTTAAGGGCTTCAAGCTCTATCTTTTTAGTGATTTTCTCTTTGCCCTTCTTTTGCTTGATGACCATATATTCTTTTGCAAGTGAGGAGAGGTCTATGATGCTTGGTGGTGGCTGAACAGTTTCATTGACCTTTTGAGCTTCTTTTCTACTTTCCAATTCTTTTATGGCATGCCTTGTCATTGGTTTTCTAGCTTGAAACATAAATCCAGCATCATCACCTGCAAATTCTAACTTCTTAGTTGTTTTTCCTTTCTTAAGCTTCCTTCCTCCCTCATCTATGTCTTCATCCTGGACTATGGGAGTTTATTCAATATCAATGGCATGCAAGATGTCCTCTAAATTAGCTTTAACATTTTTTTGGCTCCTTGTAACCCTCTTGCTACCATATTTTCTAATTGTTGACTTCTATTTTTTAGGTGTAACTTTGGGTGTGTCAGCCTTCTGCAAAGGCTCTGTCTCCATGCTAACTAGTTCTGACTTCTCTTCCACTGAAGGTGATGGGATATCTCTAGGTTTGGGAACTCTTTTAGGAGTGACATCATCTACTTCAAAACCACTGATGAACAAAAAAGATGACCAATATCTTCCTAATATCTTTAACTCCTCTAACACCAAAAACTTGATCAAACCATGATGAAAGAGAGAGGTTTCAATTCCTTCTGTTTTAACTTGAACCTTGTCTGAAATTTTAGCAAAGCTTCTGTATAAGTAAAAAGGAAAATCAAGAGACCTCTTACCCACAAAATGCAGCAGAAGCCTAAGGTGGTAGGAGTAGACCATGTGATACCTCCCTTAACAGGTGTAGTACTTCTGAATGGCCAGCAACATCTTTGAGTAGTTTTCCTTCATGTAGCTCCTTGGGATAGCATTTGTGAGATCAATTTCACTATGCTCTGTCTTGATTAATTATTTACAGTCTTGCATGGTGAAATTCATGCCTTTGAACCATTTCTCTCCTCATATAGGGATTCTTGTTGCTGCTGCAATTATTTCTGGTGTTACTATGAGATTTAACATTCCCACCTTTGAAGCTGATCTAGTAAAACTCTTAGCAAATTCCTTTGAAACCTGCAAATGGCACCCTTGCAGACTTTGGTAGAATTTCAAACACCCTTTTCTTCTAAACACTTCCAATGCAGTTTGGTCTTCATTCAACAAATTCATGTCCATTGGCTCATATTTGAGGCATTGACCACCTTTGTTGGTCTTCTTCTTTGCAGCCATGGTGATTTTATACCTTCTCATCCTCACTTGATTAGTGACACCTGCAACTTTTGAAAATTTCAGCAACCAACTTGGCTTGGTGAAACAACACTCCATAACTCTATAGCATGCAAAGATGAAGCAAAAAATGGCAAAGAATCAATTGGATAATGTTTTAAATTTTTGATGACAACTCATGCCTTAATCATGACTCATACATGCTAAAAACAATAATGATGACCTTAGACATGACCTTTGTACCTTGATTTATCCCTAACTGACTCGAATGACATCCACCCTAACTCTTATAATATTGGACTGACACCTTGCACTAGATTTGACAATACAGACAGAAAAACCATTTTTCATAGTGTGGCTAGTTCATTTTCTGATAGTTTTTCTACAAAACTATTAGGCAGTTTTGTAGTGAAAACTACCTTTTTATAGTGTAAAATGCTACAAAAGGAGGAAAATTTGGCTAAAGTGACCTTTTTGAATTCAAAATCTTGGGAAATGAAAAATTTCAACAAATTATGACTGATGAGACATGATATGACTTTAATGGAGGTGAGTTTGAACCTTAGGATAGGTTTAAGATGAAAAAATTAAAATTTTTCTATACCAACTTATGACAAATGAACTCTATGACCATGTCAAATAATGTTTCACTTTTCCAAGTGATAATAGTTTATATGAATTTGAATAATGACTAAGTGATGGAAATTAAAAATTGCATATTTTTTCCACTATAAATGCTTATGACTATTCAAAAAAAAAATTATTTTTTCATTTAATGGTATTTCTAGAAATAAAATTCCTTCATTTTGATGGGGAAGGATCCCCTTCTGAGTTATTCATATTTGTATATCATGAGAAAAATTGAATGATAAACACCGAGGGAGGTGTTTACTTTGGGGGGAGTATGTATTATCCCAAACCCTTAAAAATCACATTCACATAATATTATTAAATTTATTTAATTGTTTCATCAATATTTATTTAGGATTAAATGATTTCTTTTAGGGTAAACCACCATTTCGTTGATTGTTTTCATGGGAATATGGTTGGTGTGGGTAGGAAAAACTTGTATAAACTGAAAAAAGGAGAGAGAGGTATCAAAACAAAAAGGGTTCATAGCTTCTGAGAGAGTTGCAAGTCCACAGCTTGTGCATTTGTTAAATTCCATGCTAACCTATATGTTCGTCTCCGTATTTATCTAGGTCGCGTCTTCATTAGGGCCACAATACTATGCTAATCCCCAAAGGATATTACAAATAAGATTCTTTTTTTAATGGTTTTTGATTGGATGCTAGAGACAAGATTTGAGGATCAAGAGTTCATATTCCATTTCCACGTACTATCACATCTACAATATGATGCCTTGTGCAAATAATATTTTAGAGAGTTGTGTGATCTGCATATTATAAGAGGAAGAAGCTCTCAAATAAGGATGAGTTAGCTTTGTAAGTTTCATTATTTTTTTAGCGTTGAAAGGTATGGTTGACTATACTATTTTATTTAAAATGATTTCTTTGGAATACCCTTCTATTCTAGTGCACAGAGATATATTTAAATTTGTTAATTCGCTTGGAAATATTTTGCATAGTTCATAAGTGTTACATCTGGTAAATATTGTAAGGTTATGTGAGGAAAGATATATTATTTGTGTTATTTTCCTTAGAAGTTTTGCTTGATACTCATGCACTAATTTGTTGAAAAGATCCCACATTATATTTAAAAATTTTCATTCATGCTATCCAAGTTATTTTTCTTGAAAATGGAAATAAGTTAAAGAGGGTAATTTATGAAATATTTTCATGGGTAGTGAAAAAATAAGAGATAATTAGATTAATTGTCTTGGAAGGGTTTTCATGAATCTGTATGCATAGATTACCCATGTTGTTTATTGAATAATTGCTGGGATTTGAGTGCAGAAAGATTGTTTATTTTATCAATTTTCGTTGGATATTATTTGTATGGTTCCTATTACATTGGTTTTCTTGAAGGAGAATATGTGAATACAAACATGGAAAAGAAAAATAGCTATAACTCATTTGAATTTTTGTAAAATAAATGTGTTCTTGCTTGCAGTATTTGGTTAGCTTCCTATGGAAAGAAAGATATGTTTTGCATGCAATAAGAATAGATATTTTTCTATATTTTTTGGAAAATAAATATCTATTTCTTGTAGAAAAAGAACAATTAATATGTTAAATTTATTTTAAAATAGATACATATTACATGCAGAAAATATTACTTAATGTGATATGTTCTTTTAGAAAAAACAATGTATTTTGACACCCAATATTATAGCTAAGGGGCTAGTTTCTTTTAGATAGAGGTTGTGTGATTTCATTCAAAATAATATTAGTTTCTTGGAAAGAACATATTCTGACATGCACATGGATAATCCATATTTTAGTAATTTCCTTGAGAAAGAATATTTGTTTTATATACATAGAAACAATAGCTAATTATGTTAGATTCTTTTTAGAACAAGAGCATATATTTTCTAGCATGAAATGAATGACTATTACAATAGATTTTTTTTGGAAAGTTTATGTATTTGCATGCAATAAATAATAACTATTATGATAGTTTTCCTTCAGAAGAATATTAATTTTAAATATAAGAAAAATAACTAGTGTCGTAGTTTTCATGGAAGATATTACGTGTTTTCATTATCTGGCAGGCAAGGTTCTTTTAATAAATATTTTTTATTTGCATGCATTATGTTAGCTTTATTTTGGAAATATTATGCATTTTCATACTCATGTTAGCTCTCTTTTGAGAAAATATTATGTATCTACATGCAGGAATAACAACTATTGTGAAACTTTTATATATTCGCATGAAAAACCATAGCTAATGTGCTATATTTCCTTTAAAATAGTAAGGGTAGTCGTAGTGGGTTTCTTTGGAAAAGAAGTGTGGACTTATGTGAGGCAAATAATAGTTAGTGTTATGTATCTTGCAGATAATTTCCCTCTTCTCGTGTGAAGAAAAAATAATAGCCATGAACAATCTTTAGTATTATTCTATTTTGTGGGTTGAAGTAGTTGTTTCCCTTCTTGTGATAAATGTGGAATAGGGACAAGTGAGGATGTCTTTGTAATCTCTATGTATTTTACCTTACACATATGGACAAACATGTTTCATAATCATACACATGTAAAAAAAGAAATAGACATGCTTGATAGTTAAGTGCTTTTCGTTAAAGTGTGTGCAAAGTTGTTAAAGAGGCATGCCATGACATGTTATTTTTTCTCTACAAATACACAAGAATATATTTTGAAGAATCAATATTAATTATTTATTATTGGTTGGTTAATACTTTTTTTTTTCCAGATTTCAAACTTCTGCGATCTATATTTTGTTTTGATTTTTCTTTCGGACCCATTGCATTAAATGAATTCTAATATCAATGTTTCGAGCCATCTAAAGAGGTTCATTATCAAGATAGAAAAGTGAGAGAAATTGATCTCAGGAGAGGTGTATAAATATGAAGGGGATAAGAGAAAAAATGAGCCGATAGGATTATTGAGATGTTTTTTATTAATTTGAGATTTTTTTTTATTTCATTAAAAGTATTTTCAAATATTTCTAAAATTTATTATATAGGAATAAATTATAGAAAATTCCCCTTAATGATATAAAGTGTTGATTCCACTATATTATTTTGTTATTTTAAAAATATTTTCAAAATTTTTAAGAAATTTTAATACATATTAAAGATTAAAGAGTGCTTTTTATTTTTATTTTTATTTATTATTGTTATTAATTATAGAATAATAAATGTAGATTTTGAATTAAGGGTTAAATTTACATTTAATTTATTTATAATAAATAACTATGGAAAGGAAGGATGGTGGCTTATGCAAAGGATAGATTATATTTAACAATATGGCAAGTAAAGAAGTAATGGTTCATGCATATTGATTAGTGCTAGTTTCAGGATGGTCTATTGATGGAAACAACCAAGCCACAAAGACATGGAGATCAAGGATTTGTGGGTAAATGGTATCACAATTAATGTAATAACATTTAGATAGTTATGGTGTATTTAAGATGGTATTTTCTTATAAATTTTATTACAGTAGTCAAGGGATGGAATCCCTCAAAATACATTGAGTGAAGGGTAAACACCCTCAAGATCATTTAATAATAAAATTAAACATTTATTTGTTTTCACCATACAGGGTTTCCAGGGTATATCAGTGTGCAATGATGTTTTTCTTATTGTGCCATTATGTTGTTGACTCCTTGCATGACGTAATTTTTATATTATCAAGTATGTGTTTAGATAACTGAGTTAAAATAATCATGGAATTGATGTAAAGTTACAACAAGAAGTTTATGTTAATGTGTTCTAACAATGGATGTTATGCTACGTAACTTATTATTACATTCCTAAGATTACTCTATGTAATGATAATGGTTTTATCTAATGGTAAGTTAAATGTATGGAATAATTAATTCAGAAGTTATATTCTTTTGAATTTTGTAAAAAAATTCTAACTCAATGCATTTTTACACAAGGTTACAAGGCAATGTTACAATGGGGATTTACATGCGCCCTCGAGCAGAACACATTAACATAGACAAGGATGATTTATTTTGGATGTCAGTATATATCCACTTATAATCCCTCCCCTAGTAATACTAGAATCCAAAAACCATAACATACATCAGAAACAAAATATGTAAGTTTATCTAACTCTCCAGAAGAACCAAACTAGGTTCGAACACATCATATAGCCAGATTTGTGTATACATGAAAATATCAAGCTCCCTCCTAGAATCCATAGCTTTGTAATTAGATTAAAAGGAAAATATCTAGATACTAGAATACGAGTGCATTCCCTTCTTATGTCACAAATTCCTTGCACATTGACACCTCCTTCGTGATTTCCCACTCAATGAGACAAAAGTATAATAGAAGGAAGCTGAAGAGAAAGATGTTAGTATGAATCTTAATTCCAAGCGTGTGAAAAAAAACCACTTTAGCTGCGCATAAAAAACAGCCCTAACAGCAGAAATGACTGCTAATATCTTCATATCTACAGTTAGGTGATCAATATAAATGCTGCAAAAATATAGATCTATGCATTAGAAGACATTAAACAGTAGAAAAAATGAGATTTACTCCATGTATCCAATAGAAAAAACAAGAATATATCAAATGAATTTTGTATTGATGGCACCTGGGAGGAAAACACAAGAGGGTGTTCCCTGTTCTTCTCAATGGGATGGGTTCTTGTAAGTCCTCAGCACTTCAGATCTAGAATTCCTCTCTCTTGATGGTGTAGAAATCCCAGACAAAAATAGTAGAAAAATATGACTATGATGGTGGATCAATAGTCAGACCAAAATTTTAGATCCAGAGTGATATTTAGGCAACAAAAGGTGGTAAATGAATGGGAAAACCCTTCTATTTATAACAAAATATTGAGTTAGTCTAGATACTGGTGCATAATTAAAATATTATTAACCAGATCAAAATCCAACTTTTATGGAATATTTTATTATATTTGTTGGAGGGAAAAGGAATTTGACTTGGGTCAAATCCCTTTATCTATAAATAATAAATAAATAAATGATTTATTTATCATTTTAAGGATGTGGTTGAGTAATAATAAAATAAATAATGATTTATTTATTTATTTAAGGGTGAATTAGTCATATTTAACAAAGAATATTATTTAAATAAAGTTTAAATAATCATTCTTAGAAAATAATAAGATAAATAATGATTTATCTAATCAATTTCCTTGTTTTGGGTTAAATATAGCCAGGAATATTAATTAAACTATTGTTTAACTAATTATTCCTTGAGGAAAATCAAACAAATGTATATTTATTTAATATTTCCTCATGGGGTTTCCTATTCAGACCATAAACAACTTAGTAAAGGTGGTTTACTAAGTTATTTTCATAGTGAAAGCAATTTTACTTAGGGTAAAATTGGTCTTACATGGTGTACTTGGGTCAATCTAATAAAAATAGGTTAGATGACCAAAAAATGGTGTAACAAATTGCCACCCAGCATGCAAGTGTTAGGAGCTAATCATATAACCGAAGTACGTTGTAAGAAATCAATCACTAGACATCGAAGGGGAAGTCAAAGAGAGAGAAGTATAAGGTAGACCAAATTGCTAAAAGAACTCGACCCTGAGGAGGCGAGACTTATAGGTGCGACAAGTCTCTTTGATGCATGATTACCTGTGCTATAGGTGGCGGGGGAGGCATACCTATGCCCACCGAGGCCAAGTACAAATAATAAGGTGTCTGGAAAACCACGGGACTCGCCAATATAGAACATACTGGCATAAACATGAGCTAGATACACGACACGATAATGAATCCCACATAAATATTGTACCTGGGATAACAGCCAGGACTTGTACAATGATATCTAGGTACATGAGATATAAATGCAACCTAGATGCCCTTGAAAACGGGAAAGGGCTCTGAAAATCTAACTAATGCATGCAAAAAAAAAGGCGCTACAAGCTGTTGAGCCCGACATCATCAAATGTATGGAGCTACATCAAAGGTTGTAATGAAGAGGTCATCCGAGTATGTGGAAGGCTACCTATAGGGCCACCCCCTCATGAGGGCTAACACATCTCACACACACCCGGGAATCACCGATATCAACTGCTACATCATTGAACCATCGAGTATACAGATCTCGATCATGCTAAAAGGAGATGGAGCTGAGAAACAATAAATTCAAAGGGAAATAAGGAGTCCCTTTGCCTGATCCGAGGCACCGAACAAGTGTGGAAGCTAGAACCAAGGTACACCGCCCTCTAGACCTGTCTTCTAGAATGAATGAGGTGATGTCGACAGAAGGAGATCTGCCATAGGGTGAGGCAATAATGGATCCTCAACTAAGGCATGAGAGAAAATAGTAGAGCGACTAACAAACTGACACCAATGATGATGATGGAATGGGGGGTACTGAGTAGTGAACAGACGACTTCCCTTGTTAGAGCATAAATGGCATGGATGACCTGGCAGTGACTGACACAATATCATGAGGGATAGGGGATAGTGGGACTGAAGGCCATAGTGTGTGACATGAGAGATGGACCAAGCAATGAAGGATGGAGGACTAGAGTGGGATGCAAAGGGACTCGAGATAGATTCCATGAATGTAATGGTGACTCAACTCGGATGCTCTAAACAAGGGTGACTTGATGGTGCTGCCACACAGAAAAGGTCTAATGGGGACCATACATACATGAGTACAAGATGGTAATTCATGACGAAAGTTGACACGAGCATGGACAAGTATTGAGGCAAAGTGGTGCCTCCAGTACGAGTGTTGCAAGTGAAGAAATTCGATTTTGAGGAAGGATGAAGTGACGCTTCTTGGGAAAAATGTGTCCTGATGGAGTATCAAGTCACTAAAAACTAATAGATACTGATTTGAGGGCTCAGTGAGAGCATTCCAATGGTACATATGTTTCATCAAACTGGTCTACGGTTTTGCTGTAGCAGGCGAAAGAAAAATCAGGGGTTTTCTTTTAATAAGGCAGTTTCCCTCCAAATTCACTCATTTGCAGGTGGAGTTGTGGTGAATGTAGTGGGGAGAGAAGGCCCTAAATCTTGTGGCAATCATAGTAGAAAAACTAACCATTGGAATTGAGATCCATCAGTTGTAGGTAAGAGGCCTAATCCTACTCTTTGATTTCAGTGGATGAAAGTTTAGTTTAGGTAACCAGAGCTCATGAACAAGATAGGTCGCACTTTTGGGGGTCTGTTCTGCGACCTGGGTAGCACTGTGACCTGTCCTAGGAAATGACTTGAAAAGTGCAACCTATCAGAAAAAGGGGGTTTCAATGCTACTTTTGTTTGAGATCTGGGATTTTTATGGTTGAGGGGCATAGTTTGCCCCAAGCATGTTGTGGTCATGCCAACATGTATTTAGAAAAATGGGAATCTAAACACATTTGAATGATGTGGTGCGCCATTTGATTTCATTATGGTTATGCAGTTTGAGAAAGGGAATAGAGGATTACCAATCTCTTTTGGTACTTCATATATGAATCAAACGGACCTTTGGTTTCTAGATTGGCATACATGGTGCCATTATCCCAAAGAGAGGATTTGGAGATAATGAATTGGTGCTCTCCTATAAAAGTCACAGGTTGGTCAACAACAATGTCGAAGGGACTGGGTTATTTATGTAGTATGAAGGAATGATGAGGGGTATCATCCTTAGAGTGATCTGAAGTGATATGGGACTCCAGAGGTTCTTCTAAATGTGGAAGAATAATGGTACTAAAGTCAACACGACCAGATACACTAGGAGAGTTGTGGATAATTTCTTCTCCTGGTCTCTCAAATATGGGTGCCCCCTTACCCAAACATTCGGTGTCAATGTAATGGCCACAAGGTGTATGTGGTTCTAATGCATGGGTTCGATGTAAGGGGGGATAGATAAATTCAGGGGTGGTGACTATTTCCATAATGTCGTCATCATAATAGAAGATGGGGTGACTGGTAGAAGAAATACCACTTGACGTGGTGAAGCTACCTGACTCATCATCATCAGAAGAGAGGTTCACATGCACATCATCACAAGTGGTGACAGAAGAGTAAGCAGATAAAGGATCTACTGATGTTGAGCCCAGGGTGATCATTGAAGGGAGGTCAAGCAAAACATCAGGGGAAGTCTCCAAGGGGACTTCCACCGAGGGTCTCATGGATGATGATAGGTAGCAAATGGTGGATGAAGGCTCCGTCATCTTGACATCAGGAGGGGGAATGTTAATGGGAGCATTTGTGTCCTCTGGTTTTGCCGAAGCAAAACACGCAAATAAGGGAGTGGTGGACTCGTTGTGCTTGGCCTCAAATTGGTGAACCACATCTAAAGAGGAGTGGTACTCTTCAATGCAGGGATAGAGGTGGGTATAATGGCCATGGATGTCACACAAAACACAGAGGTGGTTGGTGTGAATAGTATTTGGACTCCTGGCTACAGTCGAGGAAGGGACAGAGGTTTTTGGGACTGTAGACTTAGGGGACGCGACATTAACCATGGGCTTGAGATGAGGTAACTCCGGACAAGTATGGGTGGCATGATTGACAATATCACACAAAGCACACTGGATGGTATGCTTTGGAGGCCGTGGAGGGGTAGGGTTTTTCAGGGCAGCCTTGTCTTTTGATGCCTTCTTGCGAGCTTTGCCCTTCTTACCCGAAGTGGCTGCAACAGGAGGCAGTTCTTGTTGAGATGGTTGAGGCACTGTTGCATCAGGAGAAGTCGTGGGGACCGGTTGAACTGGGGTCAAAGCAAGATAAGTTTGGGGTTGACCAAGCAGGGTAGCGACTGGAGGATCAAGGTACCAGATGGGAATCCCAAGGGTCAAGTTAGGAAGAGAGAGGGTGGCCATGACAGGTACTGTGTACACTCCTGGGCGAGGAGCTAGGAACGGTATCTGACCAGAGGGGTAATGGCTAGGCGGGACAACTCCTAAATGGTTAAGGCCTGGCGGAACCGTTCCAGGAGGGTAAAGAGGCTCATGGATACCAGCTAAAGGGTCGGGAGGAGGAGGTTTAGAAGGCTGAATCGAAGGGCTAGGAGTAGGCTATGGAAGGCGAGGATATTGCTGACTAACCGAGGCGGGCCACTTGAGGGTAGCCCAAGACGATTGCATCATGAAAACATTTGATGATCTGGGATCAAAGACAGGAGGGGGAAGACCAGGGAATGTCCCAAGCAATGAGGAATCTTTGTAGACTCCGGGTGAGATGCTGGTCACAAGATCAACGGTTTTCTTATTGGCCACCGAAGAGATGGTGGACTTAGAGGAGGTCTGAGACTTCGGTTCGTAATATGTCAACTGGTCAATGGTGACTATATTTCCATTATGATGGAAGAACATCTTGCAGTGAACCACATATGGGATAGTAGACATCGCATAGGTGTAGCTATGACCCAATAGAATGTTGTAATCTAAGGGAGCATCTATAACTTCTACGTCAATGCAAACAGTCTTGCCCACAAGAGTAATATGACAATTGTGGAATAAGCCAATGGGCTGGGAGGCATGGACATCCCATGATCAAAGAGTAATCGTGGAAGGAGCCAACTCAGGTGATACGAGTTGCTTCCAAACCGAAGCAAACATCACACAGGTGGATGCCCCCTCATCAATAATGCATCGGGAAACGTTGGCGTTCTGGATCTTGACTGGGATTTGGAAGGCGATGAAAGTAGGGAGAGGAGGATGTTATGATTGGTCAACATCAAATATAATCAATCAATCGTCGGAAGGATCTACAGCACCCATGGCAGATAGTAGAGCTTTTCGTTGTGAAGGGCACAACTGGAGGAGTTCCAGCGTTGAAATGGTAGCAGGAGATTGCGCCAAATCATCTACTATGTTATACGAAGGGGCAGCTTTGGCAGAAGTAGCATTCCAGCATAGTGGTCCTTTAGGGATCTTCGTATGAACCTCTGCATTAGGTTGAGGGATCTGCAAGGGACCATTAGGTGTTGAAAGAGGCTCTATAGAGACTAAAGGAGGCGGCTTGGGGATAGACGTAGCAGGAGGTTTGTTGTACGGACAGGAAAGAGTCTGAAGATTGATGTCTACGATTAGAGGTTGCGCAGAGTTCATCATGAGAACCTGGTAATCAGAGGTATCAAATGGAAGGGTTTGAGTGGCCACCTATCCTTCAGGTGGTTGGGTATCCATAAATCCCTGCTATGCATCCACCTGCTCCTTAGGGGGTGGTGGCTATTGTTGCAGGGGTTGAGAAGGCAAGGGAGGCAGAGGTGCTAATGCTGTAGGAGTTGGAGCACTAAGCTATGGATACGGATAATAAGGTGGTTGGGTAACAGTGTGGTAAATAGGAGGTTGGGCCAAAAGAGGAGGCATGTTGTATCCTAGATATGTGCTACCGAGAGGGGGAAACGTGCAGGAGGTGTTGCCCCCCGCCGCCCCCCCCCCCAAGGAAAACCATAGCCCATGGGAGGTTGAGCATATGAATGAGAGAGAGCTCCAACGATGCCATCGGCAGCATGAGGTGCCCCCGGTGCGTTGGCACCACCAGGTCTGGGAAGATCATGTAGAATGGTATAAACATAACCCTACTGAGCGTAGATTGGGTCATATTTTAACGCCATTTGGAGGGCGTCTTCTTTGGTTTGAGGAAAATGAGATGCGGCATCCTTCCCGATAAGAGGCAAGAGAGATCTAAGGAACCAATCCATGTAGACACAGTCTTCAAAGATAGGGGATTGACATAGGCTCTTTCTTCTCTGCCATTCCTAGACATGATCGGATAGGCGGGTCGCAGATGATTGACGGAAAAAAGTCAAAATTTTGATACCAATGTCATAACGAAAGGGAAGCTGGAAATAAGACAAAAAAACTCAGGCAAGAGTCACAAAGGTGGTATGAGAGGAAGGGGCCTGATCCACATACCACTTGGAAGCTTCACCTGTAAGCATTCGTTGGAACAACCGAAGACGGACAGAGTCATCGGTAATGGAATTAGACAAACACCACATGTGGAAAGATCGAACATGATTTGAAGGATCTTCTCGAAAAAGACCTTCAAACTTTGGGATGTCGGAAGGGAGCTTTGTCAGCATAGCAGGCCAACTCGTGTCATGGTTTATAGGGTCATTTATCAACTGGTCAAAATCGGGGAGGCTGAGGCCTGCCATGAAAGAGAGCAAGGGTGTAGTCGGGGTAGTGTCTGTTGCGGTCCTACTAGTGGTATTCCTAGCCTAAGGGTCAGGGTTACCACCAGCAGTAGGTCTTGCACCAGACATGGTGAAGGTTTTAGGGGGAGAACTGAAGGCGGAATGAGAAGGAGAACCCAAAGGACCAGAAGAAGAGTCGATGTGCGGACTCGGTGGAGGACTAACTCAAATCCTACACGGAGGAGTAAGTCTTCTTACCAGAAACTGAGGATGAAGGCCAAGAAGTCTCTAGGATAAATGCCTTGGTGGCACAATGGTGAAGACACAACACAGCACAAAGGAAAAAGAGACTGACAAGGGTAGGTAGGTGCAGGATCAACTGATTACAATGTCGAAACAAGGGAAAAGAGGTGCAGGATCAATTGATTTCAATGTTTTAGAGTCTTTGCTTGGCGGTGTTAACCAAGCCCTTTTTCACTTAGGGTGTATGTGTAAAAGTGTGTAAATTTTAATTTTTAAACCCAGACGTTTTTAGAGAAAAATAAAAAGTGTGTTGTATATTTGTAAATAAACTTGCAATGACAGTATATAGGCCTGCACAAACAGAAAATAAACAGCTAAAAATGTAATAATATAAACCCAAGGAGGCAGGTCTCTCAACAACTAGTCTATAGGTGAGTAAAAAAACTAATCAAAACACACTAAAAAAGCTAATAGATATAAGGTCAAAAGGGATAGGGATCTAAAAGACAAAATATGCTGGAAAGTGGTGCGGAAAACAACAACAAATCAGAGGAAAAATTGTTGTAAAAAAGGTGGCAAAAGGCTATCTCCTGAAGGGAAATAGAGTGAACCCTACAGGAAAATCCAAACAAAGCTATATGAGGTGATTTGGATGGATAAAAAGCAAATCTGAAGCAGATCTGAAGGTGAGGTATCATATCTGAAAAATGGCTGAAGACTCTGAAATTTCAGACAACTTGCAACAGCAAAAACTCTTCCACAAAAAGTGGAGGGTACTGAAGCCCTAGGGGGCTAGGTTCCCACTTATTTGAGCAAAACAGAACAAGTATAGGTTCAAAACGGGTGGAGACGAAGGTCAGAAAATCCTGAAAAGAGGCTCAGACAAACCCATAAAACTTTCAGAAAAATCCCTGCAAAAAGTCCATGTCACAGTTTATGACCTGTTTTCAGAAAAGGTCATAGATTTTGGGTTGAAAAGTGCGCCCTAAAGGTCCAGTTCACATTTTTTGGGCCAAAAAGTGTGACCTGCACTTCTGACACTCTTGGCGGCAGGTTTCAGAAAAATTTGTCGTCTCAGTTGTGGGTGATGTCTCTCACCTATGCAATAGGTCCGAAAACACACGGAAGTCAGAATTTTTATTTTTTTATGGTTTTATAGGTTAAAAAAACATCAAGAAAAGCAAAAACAAGGGGCTGAAGAGAAATCCTAGGGTTTGAAGCAGCTGGATATGCAAGGATCAGAAAAACGACAGCGGTCGTAATCGTAAACCCATGTGGAGTCGCTAGTTGTTGGTACGAATCTTAATTCCAAGCATGCGAAAAAAGACCACTTTAGCTGCTCATAACAAACAACCCTAATAGCATAAATGACTGCTAGTATCTTCAGATCTGCAGTAAGGTGATCAAGATAAATGTTGTAAAAATCTAGATCTATGCATTAGAATACATTAAACAATAGAAAAACGAGATTTACTCCATGTATCCAATAGACAAGACAAGAATATATCAAATGAATTTTGTATTGATGGCACCTGGGAGGAAAACACAAGAGGGTGTTCCCTGTTCTCCTTAATGGGATGGGTTCTTATAAGTCCTCATCACTTCATATCTAGAATTCCTCTCTCTTGAAGGTGTAGAAAACCCAGACAAAAATAGTAGCAAAATATGACTATGATGGTGGATCAATATTCAGGCCAAACGTTTAGATCCAGAGTGATCTTTAGGAAACAAAAGGTGGTAAATGAATGGGAAAACCCTTCTATTTATAACAAAATATTGAGTTAGTCTAGATATTGGTGCATAGTTAAAATATTATTAACAAAATCAAGATCCAACTTTATGGAATATTTTATTATATTTGTTGGAGGGAAAAGGAATTTGACTTGGGTCAAATCCCTTTATTTGTAAATAATAAATAAATAAATGATTTATTTATCATTTTAAGGATGTGGTTGAGTAATAATCAAATAAATAATAATTTGTTTAATTATTTAAGGGTGAATTAGTCATATTTAACAAAGAATGTTATTTAAATAAGGTTTAAATAATCATTTTTAGAAAATAATAAAATAAATAATGATTTGTCTAATTAATTTCCTTGTTTTGGGTTAAATATAACCAGGAATATTGATTAAACTGATGTTTAACTAATTATTCCTTGAGGAAAATCAAACAAATGTGTATTTATTTAATATTGCCTCATGGGTTTTCCTGTTTAGACCATAAAAAACTTAATAAAGGTGGTTTACTAAGTTATTTTCATAGTGAAAGCAATTTTACTTAAAGTAAAATTGGTCTTACATGGTGTACTTGGGTCCATCTAATAACAATAGGTTAGATGACCAAAAAATGGTGTAACAAAAGATAGTGAGTGACTCACCAAAATCACCTCCAAGAGGAACCACAATAAGAAACCTAATATTTTTGTAGCACCTAAAGGAAATCCATATCTAATTGTTTTGATGTGCTTGTATATCTGCTAGAAACTTTTGAAACCCAATAGCTAGAACATCCTCAAGAAACTCCCCAAGAAGAATCAATAAAGAATCACATGCAAACGCCCTAGACAACAGATACAAAACGTGCTCTAGGAAAAAACCTTGTTGAACCACATCAACGAAAGATAAGGATACAACTCTAACTGAAGAAGAAGACTTCATGGATGTAGAAGGTCTAGACCTCATAACAATGGAGGTTGTATGTTGTAGAAATGACCCAGAGGAAATCCACCCAAATCAAATCCACCTCCTGGAAATGACACTTAAAAAATCCAAAGTAACTCAGAATTCATGTGTTCAAGGTAGAATCTGATCAGAGGCTCAATATTTAGCTCAAAAATGAAAGTGCTCAAAAATTCTCCAAACAGAATGACCACATAGAGCTTATTTCCAGGATTCTGGCGCAATTTGTTTCATCCAAATCTGACTCCGGATGAAGAATTTATGACCCGTTGTCCATTTTCCCAAACAGGTAAAAACTGTGTAGAACAGTGACAGACTGGTGTCTTGGCAGTCCAGTCAGCATCTCAAGAATATCCAGGGAATATTCTCCAATTTTTAGCCAATGACACTGTGACAAGTATCACAGTTAGATTCGCCAATGATGCTTGGGAATTGAATTTTTTTTTCCTCCTATTCTAAAGTTGAATGAGAATTTTTTAGGTTGGAGTAGTCCAACCAGAGCTAGACACGTGGTGCAGTCAGAGGTCGCCACGTGTCTCCTCTAGTGTGGAACCTTCTTGAATTGAATTTCAAATTTCTCATATATTCAAGTTTCGGATCTATATATTATATACATGGTGCATATATTATTCAAATCCTACGTTTTAGGCCTTAGCGTAGGTGGAGGACTTATGGATATAGCAGAGGCTATAGCAAACATCTAACAGATGGTGGACAGGGCTAACTCTGGAGGGTTCTTATTCTATATCTAGCGGACAGGGATAACTCATGGTGAAGGCTTCTAAACTAGCAGAGTTTATATTTATATATATATATATATATATATATATGGTGGAGAAAATTTAAACTTGGCGGAGGTAAATGAATTATATTCCAAAGTTTTAAACTTTGGTTATATGGTATTGTGGAGCGCAACAAAATTTGGTGCGGTGGTTGGGGTCGAACCCGGGACCACCTACGTGCAAATCCAACGCGCTAACCATCTCTTCTACTCTGTGGGTCTTAACTCATAAGATCTCCATGCATATTTAAATTTTGTTCGTGCCACTGTCAGGGGTACAGAGGGGGCCAGCCTCCTCCCATATGATCTTAAGAAGAGAACCAAGGGGCAGGCATACCAGTGGGAAATTTCAAGAACGGTTAAACCATGATTATTTCCACTAATCCAAATATTAAGCCACCATAAACTGTGCTTAGAGATAATCTAATCTGCCACTAAACAAATGGATAACACACAGTTTAATGACGCACTTATCCACTAAGTCCTCATTAACTTCGCGTTAATATGTAGATTAACATAGCAGCATATTTTGCGGGAGCGTTATTTTAGGGAGGAACTCCAAATTTAGTGGAGTTAGCTAGACAATTTCTAGATTTGGTGGAGAAAATGTAGGAAAATTGGGTTTTGCCATAAATGAGGCAATTTTCGACCAATTTTGGCTCAAGAAGTCTCATTCTTGGTAGATTTTGATGTGTTAAAGCCATTGGAGCAGGTTGCAGAGGCAACAGGAGATTGTAAACAACATTTTTTCACAATTAAATCTAATACAAAGGCCCATCCATGGAAGCTGGACCAAGGAGATGTAGCCTAGGATGGGTGAATTCCTTCTTCAAAACCATGTGTATTTAACTCAGTTGTCACGGTTTGTTCTATGTTTATATGTTGTTGTTCAACATTTAATTTCCATGATTTTATGTTCATGAAATAAACTTAATCTCAACAAGTTTGTTTTTTTATCAATCATAAGCACATCTACAAACCCTTGTACAAGAAGCAAACATAAGCACTTTCATATTAAATCTAAAACAATATTAGCACAGCAATAACTAACAATCAAATACCAGGTCAGAATCACCAAAAAGAGAACTAAGGACTCTAAGAAGTGGGGAAGAAAATTAACCTTGGAAAGGCTTAATATGTTAGGAAGAATACTTGTGGATTGTATCCAATGCAAGAAAATCACAAAGATCTACCTATACCAAAAATTGGTTTCCCATAGAATTTCATCTCCTGGAATGTCAAGGATCTAAATATCCCTCCAAATAAAGCATTCTTGGAATGAAGATCCAGCAATATCTTCCAACCATCTAGCTTGAATAAAACAAAAGTTATAGTTTAGACTTTGAAAGAATCACCTTTGTTAGGGTCTGGCCCTAAACCATTTTTTAATATAATAGGTCCAAGTGGCCTAGTAAGATTCATGATCAGTTAGTTTAATAAATAAATCACATAAGTAGTTAACCTCATTAATGATGATTGTAAGTCGTTTACTCACATTATAAAAATGGGACCAAAATTAGTTATAATGGGCCATAGATAATAAATAAAGTGGCTAACCATCATTATGTAAGTGACCAAAAGTAGTTAGGGTTTTGCATCTCATGAAACTATATATAATTGAATATAGTAAGTGAAGTCTTCTGTTGTGTTTTGTAATTGATCTCTATTCTACTAGAGTTTTCCCCCCTCAAAGAGGAAAGTGAAAAATATTGTTGCATATTTTAATAGAATATTTCCATTTTCTATCATCTCATTGTGATATTTTCTATGGTATCTATGCCATATTTCACACTTCTAATATTTTCTACAGTTCAAGCATACTACAAGTTGTATCAGAGCACTTTTACAAGCCAATTGCACCACCCATTTTAGAAAGAGAAAGGATAAATATGTGTTCTTGTGTCTTTATACTATAGAGATCTATTGTTACATGCATCAAACTATGGTTGGGGAAGAATACACATAAGAACTACAAAAGGTGGTCACATATGTTGGACCCTCTTATAACCCATGTTGGTACCCCTTCGAGTCGTAGCACATTAGAAAACACATATAAATGGACTACTCTTCCACATACCTTTGGTATATTTGAAGTACCCCAATGTTACCTTCAAACAAATCTTGTATAAACTATTGGTCATGTTGTTGCTACAATACACAGAGAACAACACTCGGGGAGATTACTCACATGTACCAAGGGTAGTTGGGTAGTATGGTTAAGGAAACGATTGATCCTCGTCTGTTTGTACTTTGACATTATGTGCTAAGTATTATTATTATACCCCTAATGTATATCACAATCTATAACACCTAACACTTTTTACTGTGATAATTTCCTCACTTCTTATTGTTGGATGTCGCATTACATATTAATAAGTATCCAAAAGTTGGGGTTTCTGTTGTCACAATCTTGATCAGTTGGGATAGACAAATTCCTGTAGGTTTTAAAAGTGTATAGAAATTACCTGCAAACTAATTCTTAAAATAGAAAAATATATCAATGCTGAGAACATAAAACAAATATACACAGAGATTTTCCCTTGGATCCCAAACCCTGGACTACTAAAATGATTTTTCATGATATTCCTTTCAAGATTATAATACATATATATACATGTTGAAGCATTCATGAACCCCAATCCATTAACCATATATTAGAGCATAATTGTAGTTCCCTTGATCGGATCTACAAAATACCATGGGAAGAAAACCATCATGCCCAAAACCATGTGCAAAACCCATGGACAAAACCATGCGGAGCTCCACCCACCATCTTTGGGTTTTCCCCCAATCCTTGGGTCCACCTAACTAATAATGGGTTCACATAAAAAATATTTTTTCCTGGGGCATTTCTCCTAAGCTCGTAAACCCCTCGGTAGGGGGGGCTACTGCCCCCCCTGTGACCCTCATGTTGCATGTGTGTTTATAGTTGTGGAAATAATATAACACATGCCCAAACATTCCTACACATTTTTTAGTATCCTATAGTTGTGGTTTCTACCACTACAATATTGATTAGTTAGGACATCCAAATTCTTACACATTTTGCATATCGATCTTTTGTGATTCCGGTCATTGCAGTATTGATCAACTCAGAGTAATACTCCTATTAGAGTAAAAAAAAAGTTTGGTGGTCCCAAAATTCTTCTTGCAAGATACGTATCCCATAAGATTCAGGATGGTGAGCTAATCGCAGTGATACCATTTTTCAGTAAGAATCCATTTTTCCTTTGGTCCCCATTTTTTCCAAAGTTCTTTTAAGCGACATACATCAATAAAGTACTTGTCTCACACCCATTTCATCCATACTAATTTTAACCCCAATTTGTTTACTGAGGAAATTGTATGGTAAATATGAGGACTCAAGTTCTGGAAAACCTTGAGAAAAAAGTGTAAAACCTAAAAGAAAGCATCACCACCAAAATCGAAGATGAAATTGCAAAGGCCTTGACACCCATCCATTAGTTCATCAAGGCTAAAGACCCCATAGGGGAGGGGAACCATAATGATGCCCACCTAGAAGGAGAATCTAGCCACCATCGATATGTGAGGTATCATCACTACAAGGAAAAGTCCCTCTAGCGGAGGTTATAAAGGAGGTTTTTAGTGTTATAAAATTGGCCAAAATTGTCAAAAAAACATATGCTACCACATCCGTTTTTGGTAACGGAGGTTTTGGTGGAGCTTTTAATAGAAATTGAACACAAATAAAAGAAAATGGGTGGCTGGAGGTTATTACAGATGTTTTTCCATCGATGCTCTTATCAAGTTTGAACGCACCGATGCGTATCAGTATACAGTGCACCAAGGCAGTCTGAGGAGAATGCACCGGGCCGTTAAGGAAAAAAATAGCACCGAGCCTGGTGTTGGTGATACAATGCATGGGACCGTTCTAATTGTTCTTGGGATTTAAGCGGTGCCCATAGGTCGTATAAGCGCACCGATGCATGTATCTTTATGAGGCACTGGTGCTCCGTATCACAGAAAGGAACCGAGATTTATAATTGGTATCAGTATTCGTGCAATGCACATGGAATCTAGAAATGCACTGGTGCTTATAGATACATGAACGCCCCTGTGTGCAGTATCACACAAACACACTGATATTTATAACTGGAATCGGTATTAGTGCAGTGCCTATAAAATCATAAATGCACTGGTGCGTATAGACACATAAATGCACCAGGTTTCATTTTGTTTTCTTTAGAAACAACCACCTCTAGTAGTCCAATTATTGTGATTGTTTTAAATTCATTATTCATCAAAAATCGACACATCTTATAACAATATTCATATGAATTAAATTTTTATTAGTGCATTTGAGAACGACAATGGAGAACGCAATAGAATAAATTAAAACAATTATTCGTACCCTTTTGTCTTTCAATTGGGACACTATGTCCATTACATTAAAAAAAATGTATGATCTCATAGACATATTTCAAAAAATAAAGTGCCTTGCTTTGATATCCAAATTACATAGTGATCATCATTCTTCGCTTCAACTTTTGTCATTGCCAGAGCTACTTCCATGACTTTGGTTATTTTCAGGAATGTTGTGTTCATGGCCTTGATTGTTTTCTTCTTCTTCATTTTCCATCTACAAACATAAAAATAAAATGAAATGAGTGTATATACATTGGTGAGAATAATGAAAATTTCAATATTAAATAATATACATTAATGTAAATCGAAAATAAAAATGACATACCCTAGCAACAATTGACTCATAAACTATACACATTATTTCAAAATCATGTACCATGCCATCATTCAAAATTTCATCTGTTAGCGTAGTTCCATACTTTGTTTCCTGCAAGTTTTATACCCCATAACAAATCATATATTTAATATAAAAGATGTTTTTGTTCTATTAATTATAGACAGAGCTAATTAAAACAAGATCGATAGATGCTTACAAATTCCACAATTAAATTCTGATATGCCAACATATACTCACAACCCATATTTAACCCAATTTCAATCAATTCATCTGATGATTCTTCTTTGTATGTTATCACATGTTTGAAGACATTCAATGATGATTTTTATAAAACAACTTAAAAAATACAAAAATGAAATCTATTGAAGTTGTTATAAGGAAGTAACAATTACTCACAAGCTTAGAGATCAACCATTTTCTTCCTTGTCGTCTTGTTTTATGTGCTGAATGGGTTCCATTTTCTTTTCTTTTCTGCAAGAAAATTATTGAAAATTAATATTTAATGCTAAATTGTTTATTTATTGTACCTAATGATCGAAAAATTCAATGATTACATATTACATTTGAAGCACGCTGTTGTATTCGTTCCACTAGATCCCTCAAACTTTTGTAAAAGTTTTCCCCCCTTTCGTTAACTTCCAGCACCACTCCAGATGAGCCAAGGAGCAATTCATTTTCATTTGCATGTTCTATTTTTTTTTCTTTTCTTAGAACAACATTCCTTTTCTGAGTTGTTGGTCCCTGTAGAACATTAAAAAGATGTGAATTAGTAGAGTGTTTGACACATGTTATCTAATAATTTTAAGTATATTATTAATTATAATTAAAAAAAGAAACTCATATTGGATCGATAGTATTGTTGCATTCACCTTATTCATCTTTTTGCAATTTTTCCATTAAACTTTTACGCTCTTCTGGTCGTAGATAAAAAATAATCATATCGAGCTTCATCATTTTGTGGCTCTGCACGATACAAAGTAAACAATACATATTAGCTAAAGTTACATATAGTTCAAAAATAATATTTTTTATAAAGAATTTACAAATAACTTGCCTTTTTTGTTTTTGTTGACGTGTTAACAGTATTTTTGTTACTTGATATCTTGTCAGTCATTTCTTTATCAATCTAAAACATGTAGTATATCATTCATTAATATATTTATAAATAAATTCTCAACTTTTCAGTTAGAAAATAAATCTCAAGACACTAGTGCGCCTTTCATGAAATCTGCATTGCCGTCGGTGCGTGGATATATTAACAATGCACTGCCAAAAAATATAATATGTCGTACGGTGCGTTCGGTATTATAAATGCATCGCAAAAATAGTGTAATAAACCTAACGGTGTGTGGGGTATTATAAATGCACCACAAAAATGGTGTAATACACCGTACGGTGCTTTCCTAGATAAAGAGAGCACTGATGCCCTATTTCATATTTGGCGCACGGATTTTTAAAAAAAATTCATTTTTTTACGACACAGAACTTGCGCGGTGTGCTGTAATAATACGGAGCATTGGTGCACTGGAGTACGCAGGGCGCACCAATAAAGAAAAATCCATTTTTTCAAAAATTCACGCAATTGCCGAATGGAATGGGATCTGACTATGCAAGTCATCTCGTGGGTTGGACATCAATCTAAAATGAAAAACCCTAATTCTGAAATCACAGAAACAGGGAGAAGAAAGGGAAAAAAAAAACAAATAAAGGGTTCAGGGTAAAAATGGATAACACTGCAGGAAAAAATAAAAAACTGCAGAAAAAAAAAGTAAAAAAAAGAATTAAATTTAATCACGAAATGGTTTAAAATTCTATGATAAAGGACTTGAATCACCAGAGTTTTGTTTTCTGATTGTCTGAATACTTATGTTGGAACATATTTCGCCATCCACATTGCCCTCGTGCTCTCTTGCTCCAAGTTTGTCTCCTGCAAAAATCTGACTGAAAATTTTTAGCAAAAATAGTGAAATAATGAAAATTCTTTAGTATTTAAAGAATTATTTTATCAAATTAGATTTTTGAAAATATTTTGCTGCCCATTTTTCAAATTGCCGCTTTTTTTTAACTTAAAAAAAATTAGAGTTGCATTTTTTTTAATTTGTGTTTATTCGTTTCCGGTGCGCGTAAATGTGGCACACCGATGCGTTTTATTAATACTATGCACAGGGGCCTGTTAGGATAATAAGCGCACTGGACTTTTTAAAGTTTTTTTTTTTTTTGTATGTAAGATCATAAAAAATAATGATAATTATAAAGTACATGAATTTATTTTCATTATTTTCTAAACTTTATATATATAAGATTAGAATAAAATAATGATAATTATAAAGTACATGATTTTATTTTCATTATTTTCTAAACTTTATGTTACAAAAATTCATATTATTCTAGATTTGTTATTTTACAATTATTTGGAAATTTACAAATTTAAATATTTTAATAAAATCATTTCGCATTAATACAATTAAAATTATCACATTAATACAATTAAAATTTTACAAATTAATATTTTACATACAATTACATTAATTAAAATCGCATTTACAATTAGAATTAAAATTACAATTACAATTTTACATTAATTTCACATACATGAATTACGTTTAGAATTACAATTACAATTTTAATTTTACATACAATTACATTTACAATTTTACATATAATTACATTTACAATTACGATTACAATTTTACAAATATTTTACAAACTATTCAATTAAAATTACAGTTACAAATACAATTACATTTATAATTTTACATAGAATTACATTTACAATTACAATTACAATTTTACAAATATTTTACATACAAATCAATTAAAATTACAATTACAAATACAATTACAATTTGTGAAATTTACATACAATTACAATTACAATTACAATTTTACAATTTTTCATATATACAATTACAATCATTTCAAAATAAATTAAATATTGCAATTACAACTAAAATGTTACATTAATAAATATTTTACATACAATTACACTTAAAATTACAATTAGTACAAATACAAATAGAATTTTACAATTTTACATAGAATTAAAATTTAAATTACAATTACATTCATGACATAATATTTAATAAATATCATAGTCATTTAATAATATTAAATTAATTAATAAACATCATCACGATCATGATAACCATTGTACAAACATCTTATTCGACTAATAGACACATTCAATTAACATCAAATTAACATTATATATTAACATCATCACAACACAAACCTCAAATATACATCTCAATATAATGTCAAATAACTCATGCACCTATCACATATACACATATATCTGCAAGCTAAACATTAAATGAACATATCTAACATGACTAACAATATGTGCCACATCATGATGATTATCAACATGAAAATTAAGTACAACTGCAACATGAACATAAAATACATGGACCATATATATATATATAATTTTAAAAATATACAACTATAATATAAATTTCATGGATCAGGCACTGGTGGTAGTATAACAACATCAATAACACTAGTACAAGTGGATGCGGCCTACTCAGTAAAGCTAGGTGCAGCCTCAACAGTTGATGGTCGAATAGCCTACTCATGATCATGATGATCACTAGTACTAATGGATGCATCCGCTGGTGGTAGTACAACATGACCAATATGAGGCGCAGTAGTAGTGGAGGCGGCCTGCTCAGTCAATAGTACTGCAACCTCGGCGGTCGATGGTCTAGCCTGCTCATGATGATCGTGACTAGTACTCATGATGGATGCTGCAGGCTACTAACTGGACATGGCCGATGGTCCAGCCTCATCTCCATGATGACTAGTGTCAGATGCTGGAAGTGGAGCCTCATGCTTATCATCAGGTGCACCGCGAGGTGAACGATCACGAGATGCATCTGAGTGGCTACTGGCAGACTGTCCATCAAGTGTCGTAGCTCGACTACGCCTATAGCTATGGACAATCCTCCTCAATCGCATAATAGCTGTCGTAGCTCTTACGACATGCCGCATCAGGCCGTACATGTCACGCGGCATGCCTCTCCACATCCATATCAATCTATCATCGCCCTGTATCTCTCTATAATGAGCGGGCCTTATGCCCGCATCTAAAATCAATCCATAGAGTTGGCTACCCAACTCCATCCGGTATCTGGTCTCTGGTCGACCACGCCTAGCAAAAGGTGGTACCGGTGCACCATGAGGCATATGAGGACCAATACGTCTCTCTGCTGCGCCACCAGCCTCATCCTCTGGTGCATCAGCCATCTCCTGATCGTAATCATCAGGATCGACACTTGGATCATGTGGTGGATCTGGCATCTCATTGCTATCAAAAGACCCAATGTTTGAAAAATATATACAAGTACACAACAATAATTAGACAATTTCATTACATAATTTAATAAAAACAAGTTAAATAACATGTTAGAATAAATATAAATAAAACAATAATATTACCTCTATCATTTGGCGGCTCATCAGGAGTGAAGAGGATGTTGGGACACCCTCGCCAATCTAGTCCAGCATAAGGACATGGGACCATAATGAAGGGATGCAGCCTGCCAACGCTAGCTAGTAAGTCCAGCGAATCATGTGATATCCTCACTGGAAAAATAATGTCTCCCCTCTTGGGCATCATCTACCCCCACATGCGCATCCAGGCTTGCAACATCGGCCTACAAGGCTATCGAACAAAACTAGGTCTCATCTCTGGAAACCTCTCAAAAAATAAACAAAACAGCTCTAAAGCAAAAGGGAAGTTGACCCTCCCTTGTGTATGAGCACGACATATATCTAAGGCCATACAAAACTGTCACAAAAAACGGCAGACCACCTAACAAGTCATGGCTGATGTACTAAAGAATCAACGTTATATAAAAGCAAGCAACTAATGCGTTGCCCATCACTGGTGTTGTGCGATGATCAAAGCGATAATAGAGAGGCACTGCACGTCCTGTCTACCAAAAGCACCTATACGTAACTGACCTCCAGGTACCTGAAACTCTGAAGGAGACAGTACATGTGCTCCAAAGTATCTCTGGGAGTAAACTAACTGATCCCTGCTACACAACCAGGTGGCACGTCTGGGAATGAGGGAAAATCCACCCCTCTCCTCGATAGTCCTGTAATAAAATAAATGTCCTCCTCAGTGGGTGTGTACCACTGGTCAAAACCAACCTGAAAAGCCTGTCGGTGGGCATTCCACTTGCCGATAAGATGTCTCAAAAGCACACTATGGGCCTTTAGGCCGGAAATAGTCTCCTCATAGAACTTGAGGAGGCCTACCTGCTTAAGGATCTCTTGGGTATCTGCAGTAATAGGTCGAGGGCATCCATCTCTCTCTCTCTCTCTTGCCTCCCATTGGCGAATCATGTCATATTGTTCTGCTTCTTGTTGTTGTTGTTGCTCCTGTTCTCTCTGAATCATTTCGATATTAAATAATTTTTTTTTATTAAAACAGAAATGTATTTATAAATACACATATATAATTTTTTTTGAAAAAAAAACATACATACAATTCGGTGCTCCATAAAAACAGTCACGCACCGGTGCTGGTGCGTCCTAATATTTTAGCGCACCGTCCTCAGGGCCCCTAATAAAACAAACCGCACCAGCTTCGGTGCTGATGTCTATTTTTCAAGCACCGCAGACTATATATAATTCAGAATAGCGGTGCACTAACTGAAATATACGCCCCGGCGGGTATAGTCGTGTCAGCGCACCGACTTCATGACAATGACATAGTTGACGGTGCGTTCTTTTACCCGGCCGCACCGTTGACCCTCTCGGAATGCAAAATGCGGTGCGTTGACATAAACCTGGGCGGAAAATTCAGTCAACACACCGCACTGTGATTACCGGGGTCAACGATGCGCCTAGATAAATGAGCGCACCGCCTTTTTCTTTTTTCTTTTTAATTTAAAATTATTCGGGGCGCCTTCCGGCACCACCCCGGAAACGGTGCGGTTACCGTTAGCACCGGTAGCGGTGCTGCCTATAAATTTTACATGTAGCACCGCTACCGGTGCGCGCCGAACAACTCGAGCACACCGCGCGACAATTTTTTTTTTTTTTTTAATGGTTATTTTTAAGTTTATTTCAATATCTAATTTGGTAAAAGGCTTAATTATAGAAAAACTAGAAAAATACCTACACATTTCGCGTCGAGGAGGCATATTGGCTGTAAAATTTGGAAAATAAAATTTGCCCACTGTTTTTCAAAATGCAAGCTGCAGAATGGTGGCCAATGCAAAGCAGCAGTGCGTGCAATGGGAGTAATGAGAGCACCAATGTCAGGGCGGTTCAAAAATAAGGAAATAGCACCGGGGCTTGAGAGCTCTGGAGCACTGAGAAAAGTGAATAATGAAGTTTTTTGGCCGTAAATTCTTTTATTAACCCTGTTTCGGTGCACGGGATTTTATAAGCGCACCGGTGCGGTTAAATAAAACCGCACCAGGCGGTATCAATTTTGGCGTGTTGTTTATAACGCGCCGGGGCGTTTCCCTAACCGCGCACAGGGATGTTTCAGTTTCGGCGCGAAAATTTGATGATGCACCAGGGGAGCGTAATGGTAAAGCACTGGTGCGTAATAGTCGCAAAGCACCAATTTTTTGGCCTTAATTTTTTTTTTAATATAACGCTATTCCAGTGTGTGTTGTTTATGGTGCACCGGTTCGTTTCTATTTTGGTGCAGTGTTTTATGATGCACCGGCGCGGAAGAGTATTGACGCCCTGGTGCGTTACAGTAATTGGACGCCCCGACGGTGTGTACTTCACACACGTTGTCCAGTGTGCCAATGTTCGGTGCGCACCGGTGCGTTATATGATATCGTGCGTACCGGTAATTGATAGCTCAGGAGCACTGGAAAAATGAAAAATCCGGGTTTTTTGTCGTTTAATTTAACACTTTACCGGTGTGCGTTGTTTATAGGCGCACCGGTACTGTTTGCTGCAAACGCACCGGTCGGTTTGTGTTTTGGCGCATTTTTTATGATGCACCGATGCGGTTTCTGTCTACTGCACCTGGTGGTTTCGGTGTTGGCGTTGTGTTTTATAATGCACCGGCGCAGACGAGTTGTGAGGCACCGGTGCTGTATTATATTATGACGCATCGGGCGTGTGTGTATAGAGTGCACGGTGTCCGGTGTGCTAATGATTTTTGCCACACCGGTGCTTTATTTTTTTTAGAGCACCGGGGCGAATTTTAACGATAAGAGCACCGATAGGAAAACATCCGTAAAACCCTTCGCCCGCCAACCTCCACTAGTAACCTCTGCTAGAAATGGATGTATGGGGTATTTTTCTTTGTGGTTCCTCAAAAACATCTGCTAGAGGGTCTTTTCCTTGTAGTGCATCATTTCCAGGGGGGTCACCAATATTCTAGAAATATGACACCCGAGATTGACATGCACAAATTCAACGATTCTAACTTGACAGTGTGGGTGGTAAAAATAGAAAAAAAAAATCAACTCAATAATACATGAGATGATGAAACAAAAATACATGTGGTAGCTCTTTAATTGTACTAAGAATGTTGGAAGTGGTGGAAATGGCATCAAAAAACACAGTAAATCCAACTTGGAATATGTTTTCTAAATCCATTTATGCCCATTTTGACAACGACTCTCACTTTTTGGGTTACCTCACAAAGCTCAAACAAACAAGTACAATCTGTGACTACATCACAACATTTGAAAAATTGGCCATCCAGAATGAGGGCCTAAGGGATGCTTTCTATCTGGAATTTTTCATTAGTGGCCTTAAGGAAGCCATCTAGGAACATGTTAGAATATATCAACCAACTACTTAGTTGGAAGCTTGCCACCAATATTTAGATGTAGAAATTGTTATTACTACTCAATATAGTTGTCCTTCATTCAAATCAAAGGCACGTCCCACCCATGCTAATATCCCCACCCAAACCCTTAAGGTGCAAAAAGTGTCGCCCGTGGAAATGGTCGAAAGGAGAAGACAAGGACACGCGTTACTATTGTGATGAAAAATATTCTCAAGACCACAGATAAGGAACCAATGTTCTTCAGTTTACTTGAATGAAAATATCCCAAAGAATGAGGTCAAACCCGCTGAAGTGTTTGGGGAGACGTAATAGAGCTCCAAGATGCTGCAACCTTTTGATGAATAAATTATATCACTCCATGCATTAGCATGTATTTCTTTTACAAATGCTTAACAATCATAGACTTACTAGTAATCATCCAGCAGGCGATGTTATTGATAGATAGTGGAATCACACATAATTTTGTCCATAAATGGGTTGTTGAGGCCATGCATTGTTTTGTAAGGGCAGTGTCTAATTTTCAAATTATTATAGCTGATGGGGGAACCATGAAATGTGAAGAACATTGCAAGAACATAAATCTCCATATGTGGGACTATCACCTTAAAAAACATGTTTTCCATTGAAATGGGAGGTTTTGACATCGTCCTTGGAAAATAATTCCTTTGAACACTAGGCCCTATTACCATGGACTTCCAATAGCTATATATGACCTTCATATACAATGGACACACTCATATGCTCCAAGCGCTCTAGATAGGTGCTCCTACTATCATCAACCTGCATAGAATGGAGAAGATTTTAAAAAAGGGACACCATGGGGTAGTTGCTCAATTCAATGAAATCTAGGCCATTGAGTCAAGCCCTACCAACATTCATCCATATATGAAAAATGTGTTTATTTACCATCAATAGGTGTTTGAAAACCCAAGGAGCTACCCTCTTCTCATGGTGAGCATGATCATAGAATCCCTTTGATTTCGGGTAGCTAGTCACCAAATGTATGCCCCTATAGTTATTCATTGACAAAAAAGAATGAGAACTAAATTATTACTAGGGAGTTACCAGAAGTAGGTGTTATTTGTCCCAAGACCGACCCGTATTCATCCGTGGTGGTCATGGTATAAAGAAATATGGGGAGTGGAGGATGTGTCCTGAATTAATGTCCCTCAACAAGATCATCATCAAGGATAAGTTTCATATTCCAAAATTCACTGATCTCCTTGATGAACTGCATGGCACTCAATTCTTTACCAAGTTGGATCTATGTTTGGGCTATCACCAAATCATAATGAAAGTACAAAACATTCCCAAGACAAATTTTAGAACCCATGAAGGTCAATATGAATTTTTGGTTATGCACTTTGGTCTTTGCAATTCCCCCTCCATCTTTCAAAATTTCATGAATCTCCTTCTCAAGCCATATCTCAAAAAGTATTTCTTGGTTTTCTTTGATGATATACTCATTTACAATAAAACATGGGAAATACCTCTTCAACATGTTGACGGGGTATTGCAACTTTTTAAGGATAATAACTTATATTTCAAAGTTCCCAATTGTTATTTTGGAATCGAATACATGGAGTACTTGGGATACATTGTGCACTGCGAATGAGTATGGGTGGATCCAAAAAATATTTAGGCGATGCAAGATTGGCCACAACCTTGGCCCTTGAAAATTATGTGGGGATTTTTGGGCCTCATGAGATACTATTGAAATTTTTTCAGAAATTACGGATGCATTGCCAAACCCCTGAAAAATATTCTCAAGAAAAATGCATTCCTCTGGAAAAAATCATTTCAACATGCCTTCTTAGATATCAAATATGCCATGTGTTCCACCTTGGTTTTCTCCCTCCTAGATTTCACAAAACCCTTTGTGATCGAATGTGATGCCTCAGGGACAACCACTAGAGCAGGCTTAATGCACTAAACTCAACCAATAACCTTCAAAAGTTAGAAATTAAAAGTGGTAATAATTTGAGTCAATCTACTTATGAGAAAGAAATGATGGCCATCCTACATGCAGTATACACTTGGTGAGCATACTTTCTTGGACGACAATTCCATATTCATACTAACCATAATAGATTGAAGTGTTTTTTGGAGCAGCACTTATCCTCTCCACAACAAAATAAATGCCATATAAAAATTTTGGGCTATGAATAGGATATAGTCTATTAGAAGGGTTGAGACAATGTCGTGGATGATTTCTTGTCATGCCAATTTGAGGAGGAAAACACCCTAATGTCCATATCCTTTCCAATATTATCTTAGATTGAGGATGCATGCAATGAATGGTTTTCACATCCATCTCTTTCCCATCTAATCCAAAGGTTGCAAGTGGATCCTAACCCCCCCATGGGTTACACTTGACCGGAAGATATTCTTTGATATAAGGATCATGTGGTTCTCCCCCCTAACTCCACTATTAAATCACACATCATAGTAGAGCTACACTCCTCACCCATCACAGGACATTCAAGATTTTAGAATACTTATGCTCGTGCAGACTACACTTTCTTTTGGGAAGGGTTGAAACGAGACATTATTACATCTGTAGCTAAACGTGACATTTGCTAGAACAACAAATGGGAAACAATGAAGACACCAAGAACCTTGAAAAAATTGTTTCTACCTATGTCTATATGGATGGATGTCTCCATGGATTTTATTACATGTCTCTCTAAATCAAGAAACAAATCAGTCATCATGGTGGTAGTGGATCGACTCTTGAAATATTCCCATTTTTGTGCCTTACCACACCTATTCAGTCCAGCTTTCATGGCTCAATTATTCATTAATCAAATTTTCAAGAAATATTTCATTAATACTTCTATTATGTTTGATCACAATCCCACCTTCACTAGAAATTTTTGGCAGAAGTTGTTCAAGAAACATGGCACACAACTCCAAATGAGTGTATCATATCACCCCCAAACGGATCATTAAACCAAACTAGTAAACAAATATTTGGAGACCTACCTATAGTGATTTTCTTCAAATACGACACAATGGCTATAGTGGTTAGATTTACCATAATGGTGGTATAATCATAATTATCATGAAGAAACCAATATGACATCGTATGAGGTGGTGTATATCCAACACCCACCTTCATTAACTTCTTATCTTCTAGGATCTTCCAAAGTGAAAGAAATTGATAAGTTGCTTCAAAATTGAGCCACCACTCTTGCTCTTCTCAAGGAAAATATTGATCAAGCACAAAACTGCATGAATAAATAGGTTGAACAAAATTTCTCTAAAAGAATTTTTCAAGTGGGTGACCAAGTGTTTCTTTGACTCCAGCCTTATAGGAAATGTATCTCAAAGAAAAGGGCTTCCAAAAATTAGCTCCATATTTTTATAAGCCTTATGAGGTGATTTAGCATATTGGCTTTGTCACCTAAAAATGGGCCATGTCGGCCACTTCAAAAAATCCACCCCATCCTCCATGTTTCTTGCCTCAAAAAGTTTGTGGGGCATAATTTCAAGACCATATTTCCTGAATTAGACGAGGAAGGTTCTATTTGGATCCAATTGGAATAGGTCATGGATTCATGGGAACAACATCTGCACATCCACACTATCAAGGAAGTCCTCATCCATTTAAAATACACCTTACCGAAAGATGTGACATGGGAACCAACAAATATTCTCCATAAATTTTGGCATCTCTTGCCTTAAGGACAAGGCTACTTTAAGGGGGAGTGCATGCTAGGGTCCAACCCTAACCCATTTATTAATGTAATAAACCAAAGGGTCCATGTAAGAATCATCATTAGTTATTTTAATAAATAAATATCATAAGTATTAACTGCATTAATGATTATTGTAAGTGGTTGACCCGCATTATAAAAAAGGGACCACAACTAGCTATAATAGGCCATAACTAATAAATAAAGTTTTTAACCCTCATTATGTAAGGGACCATTAGTATTTAGGGCTTTTTATATTTTTTGGCTCGGTTGGGCTTGACCCCGGTTCGGATTTTTACTTCACACCAAAAAAACCCTCAAACACCAGCCCTTTCGGCAATGACCTGCAAGAAGATCACAGTCTCACCCGAGGTGGCTATGCATGGTTGCAGAACCAGGTTTCTGTAGCCTTGAGACACTGTGCGAGGTGGATTTTACTTCGCTTTTCTGTATTTATCACTACTACGCATTATAACTTAACTACTTTCATTGCCAAATTTAGTTTAACACGAACATATCATAGAGAAATATAGATTGTTCTATCATAACATTTACTAACAATAAATACTTGGCGTTCAGAGATAAAAATAAACATAACACATAAACACATAATATTGCTCAAAAATTCTTCTTCTTATTTATTACGATGAGTCTCTTTAGTACATTCATCTTCTCGACCTATGTACCCAGCTATAGGTGGTCTGTGCACTAAGTTGCAGACTCTTCCAAGGCCTCCGCGCACTCAGTTGCGGACCCTTTCCTTAAGGCCCAAAACACAAAATTATAGATACAATCAACCCTTGACCATAGACTTACTTCATCCTTAATTTCTTCGACAAAACATTACATCGCTTTATATACATTACATAAACACAAAACCATGGGCTTTGAAAAAACAATCAAATAAAACAAATACTCATTGCAAAATGAGGGGCTTCAACCCAACTCGAAGCCACTAGACACCGCCCGGTAAATATAACTTCGTGGTACACTCACTCTGCTCCTCAAAATGTGGAATATTTGACCAAAATTGGACAAAGTTGAGCTACACCCAATAGGCACCCAACACTCACATGTGACTCATCCCAATTCACTCATTTTTTATGCCTCGAATCTTTGTTGTGATTCTCATGTAGGCGGCATAATACGGCTTAATTATTTCTGCTACCTGCTTTTCCTCTTGGTGCACTTATTGCAGTAGTGCCTCTGTTGTTGGTCCAATAATATTTTGCAACAACTCTTTTTGTCTTTTTTGTAGCTCCTTGAGCTTATCATCTAATACATGTGAAAGTAGGGCCTCATCCTACCATGACCGTTGAGTCCTCATTGTCAAAATATGCTCCTTCCTCTTAAGTTCTTCAATCTGATTTTGAAGATTCTTCCCTTCATTGATTCAGGTGAGCCTCTATGAGGTTGGTAAGGTCTTCGCAATTGCCCAAATATTTCCAACTACTTATGCTTCATCTTCACCTCTTCTTCAATCCTATGCATATTTGGATCCTCTTGCAATGAGGTCCAAATCTCCATGGTGTCATCCAAAAGTTGGCCACAATCTACCACTGTGTCGGAGATGCCTTGTACTACAAATTTTAGATCCATCTCCCTCTTCTCTCATACTTCTGGTGGCGTGGTTGGATGCAACCTCATTTACAGCTCAACAATCTGCACTTCATATTCGAACTTCATCTCAGCAAGCTTATTCATTGAATCCTTTAAGGCAAGGCCAAGCTTCACGACCATTTCTGTTGTTAACTCTTCTTCATGTACCTTCACGTCCAGAAATTCACAACAAGTTTTTGAAATCGATTCCTCTACCTGCTTATGTTTTTGGTGTTGTATCTCAAGAGACAATCCCTTGGCTGTGGTAAGGAATCAATGCTTAAGACATTTTACAAATGTATTTCACAATTACAATATCAAATGGCCTCTGTTTAACACCTTTGGATTTAACCACTTAATACCCTCAATAATATGAGATAATGAAAGCCTTCACAATGCCATAAACTGCTGATATTTGAATGAAATGAAAAGAAGAACTATAAGGGAAACTCAATATGATATGTTGAAAACACAAAATCTACCACTTTTAAGTTTCAGAGGAAATTCATGGAGAGAGAGGAAACTTGAAATAATATGTTGTAAACATAGAATCTATTACTTTAAATTTTCATCAGGAGTTTGCTAAGAGAGGGGAAACTCAAAATAATATGTTGTAAACACAGAATCTATTACTTTTAAGTTTCAGGGAGAATTTGTGAAGGGAGAAGAGATGAAGTGGAGGAGCGCAAATTAAGGTTGTTTAACTCTTACTCAAATATGTAATTAAGAGATCGGTTGCTACATTACTTCGCTTCATTCAAAGAGGAATAAACATAGAGAGAAACTAGAAAGACATATCAACATCAACAAGTGTAGGAAACTTGATCTTCTTTCATTTATTTCTCAAAAAATTCAGTATCAAATTAACAGTCATCCAGAGGTCCAAAACACAAAACCGATTTTCTTTATTTCTATCTACTTAAATACATCAAAGTAGTTTGTAACTTTCGAACATATTGAAACTACTCAACTACCTAAATTGTTAATATTACTTATGCAGTCATATCGAGAAAAAAAATAAAACTAGAAATATTGTTCATTTTGTTGAATCTAATGTTGTTGATGCGTCCTCCCAAAGTGTTGAGGTATCATTTCTAGTTATGATACAGCAATTGCACAGTTCTGTAATGACGCCTCAGTGCCCAGCTTGACCCAGTTGTCATGCTTCCAACAGTTCCATTATACATTCTTATGCCCGACTCTGCCTATGCCTCTGTGCTCCAAACAATGTTATCCCGTGCCCTTCTGTTCGTGACTGCAACATTCTGCCTTCTCTCACATTTTGGCGTTTCACCAGCTTTACGTTATAATCCTCTTTTCTTCCTATGATGCGGTTTAACACAAGAAAATCCTTACCTCTGACTTTGAAAACCTTTTTATTTTTCCTTTGAAATTACATCGCATCCTCCCACACATCGCACTCTACATTTTGTTGTTTTTAACTTTTCTTTATCACTTATCTTGTATGACTTGGGATGTGCACTATGCGATTGGGTCCCACCTAGCATCACACATCGCACTTCAGCGAATTTAACTCTTACCTCACAGGGTTATCCTTTAAAACTTGTGATTTTGAATTTGCGATCGGGCCCCACCGCATCGCACATCGCACATCGCACTTCAGCGATTATAACACTTCCCTTTGCACTTAACTTTTAAAACTTGTGATGTGCGGTATGCAGGCCAGGTCCATGTCAACATGCCACGTCACCTTGCCATGTCACTACAATGTCACCTTGTCACGTCATCATAAATTACTTGCGATCTATGTGGTAAAGGCCACATCATCTGCCACATCATCATGACACATGACTGCCACATCATCTTCCCACATCATCGCTTGCACTTTGCATTTCGCAGTTTCTGTGACTTATCGCATCGCAACATAAACAGTTTAACTTGTCATGTCTTATCATATAAATGTAAAACTAGTCGATATGTGATATGTTATTTAATCTCTGTCATTGATTGATGCCAAGATCCAATGGTCAACGTAGCTACTTTGTTGATCTGCTTTGCATCACACTTTAAACAGTTTACCTTGTGATTTCTTATCATATAAATGTGAAAGTGACCGATATGCGATATGTGATTTAACCTCTGCCGTTGATCTTCTCCTTTGTTGATCTACGCTTTGATCCTGACCATCTATTTTTCCCTTTGCGCCTCCTCCAAAGCTATTAAGCTTTTAAGGGAAATACACCATTTCTCTGCCTTATCTAGTTTGAAAGTAAAGGGCGTGGCCTCCAGCTATCACCATGTAATGTCTTCATTGAAACTTGAAACCACTTGCAGAGGCACTTGGCAGTTTTTGGAATTTGAAGAGAGTGTTCCCTTGGTTGATGTCCATCATCAATTTGTAGGTGAGAGGATTTAACGAGACTGCTTGCTGGGACACTCCTTGGTATAAATCTCGTGAAATTTGTTCTCCCGGGTTACCGTTGGATCTGGGTGCAATTTGAACTATTCTGCACGTGAACAAGCCCGACTTGCCCCACCTTCACATATCATCCCACAATGTTAATGTACCAACATATAAATCAAAATTCCTCTACGACACACAAAATTTCACATTTTCTATCATATATGCTCTTTTGGTGTTTTGAAAAATATTTCAAAGGTAAATGCAAATGAGCCACAACATCTGGCTCCACCTAGGCATAGGGCTTTCTTCCACAGAAGGGCAAAGAACCGCAGATTAGTGCCTTATCCATTGGGCATGGAGTGAAATATTTCTTGGTGACATATGAACAATGAGAAAATCGATATTTACAATGGTGGAATGCTGACTTTTAATGTTGGAAATAGTGCTTCAGATACTGCACGTTCACAAGCAGTTGTATTGACTCTCCATCTAGATCTTCAAAAATGAATGTGTTATTTGACCTTGCCTCAGAGATTCTGTATGGATCATACCAGAGAGGGTCAAATTTACCATGCTTCCCCTTTTCTTCTCGTCTGGTGTCCCATGTTAGTACCAAATCTCCTACTTGAAAGAGAAATTCTTTTGTTTTTTTATCAAATATAGACTTCATGTTTTCCTGATAAGTAATCAAGTTATCCCTAACTTTGTTTCTGTTTTCACTTGATTCAATTATTTTGTTCAATCTTATTACTAGAGCATTATGTTCTTCTCGAGCTTCTTGAAGGAAAGAAATCACTGGTTTTTCGAACTGAGTAGGAAATAGTGCTTGAGTTCCATAAACCAGTTCATAGGGAGACTTCCCAATAGATCTCCTGGTAGTGACTCGTACTTCCTAGAGGGAAAAATTCAACTTCATATCCCAATCCTTTTGATTCTCAGTGATTATCTTCTTCAAGATTATGACCAATGTCTTATTTCAGGACTCTACCAATTCGTTCCCTTCAAGATGATATGTTGTGGAATTTGATAAAATTACATTATATGTTTGATAGAAATTTATGAAACGAGAAGAGTTGAATACATGAGCATTATCAGTCACAATTTTGACTGGACATATGAATCTGCTGAAGATGTTTTCCTCCAGAAACTTCATCACTACTTGGTCATTTTCCTTCTTTGTGGGTATTTCTTCAACCCATTTTGTAAAATAATCAGTGGAAGTTAGAATCCACTTGAACTGTCCACTTTATGGTGGATTGATCTCTCTAATAAAATCCAATCCCCATTGCCTGAAAGGTTCTTCTAGAAATACTTGGATGAGAGGTAATAGAGAAAGTTTTTTCCTTTTAGCAAATAACTGACACTTCTGACAACTTCTGAACAGTCTATAAACATCTGCAAATAGGGTTTTCCAATAGAAGCCTGACTTGAGAATTTTATGAGTAGTGACCTTCAAGCTATAATGTCCTCCACATAGACTTTCATGATATTGTTTGGTGACTTCAATAGATTCTCCTTCAGTCAAACATAACAATAGAATTCCAACAGGATCTTTCCAGTATAACTTTGCTTCTATGATAACATATGGTTGAGACTTGAGCTTGAGAGCTCTATAATTTTGTTCTATTTAGTGAAGTTGGACAAGAAAAGAAACACAGGTAATGCACAATATCTTTATACCAACCAGAGCACAAAAAATTGTATTGGATACATGTTTTGGACTTTCTTTGACCTTATTCATTAAAATCTCCATCCACTAGTGCCAACATATTAATTCCCAAGGCTTGAAAATTTGTCTCTGTCAACAACTTCGCTAACCCCTGTCCTTTGACCAGCTTGGTGGGTTTGATGTCCAAATCATACTCTTGGATTTTTTCTATCCACTTCCCTCTTTTTCCTTTGACATCACTATGGACCAGCATGTCTTTCACAGCATAATTAGGAACATAAGAATTTATTTGGGACTGTAACACATAATTCCTAAAGTCTTTCAGTGCATTGACCAAAGCATATACTTGTTTCTCCATAATATTGTATTTGAGCTCAGCATCTCTGAGAACTTTACTGAAAAATGAAACCGGTTTCTCCTTACTGTCTTCATTTTTCTGCAAGAAAAAAACAACAATAGTGGTGGGGGATGCAAATGAAAATACCTGAAAGGCCTTTTGATAGTTGGGACTAATCAGAACTGGAGCTTCCTAAAGTGCTTCCTTTATTCTAGAAAATGCATCTCTACTTCCTTATCCCATTTCACTTCTGCATTTTTCTTCAACATATCTATTATACTTCTCATGAACTCAGCATAATTGGGAACAAATCTCCTTATAAACTTTAGTTTTACCAACAATCTATGGATATCTTTCTTGATTCTAGGTACAGGAATCATCTGAATGGCTTCCACCCTTGCTGGGTCAATATTTACTCCTTGTTTAGAAACTATGTGACCCAATAATTTACCTTCTTCTAAGGAAAATATATATTTCTTGGGATTTAATGAAAAACAAAACTTTCTGCATTTTTGAAAAGTTTTTTGTAAATGCTCCAAGTGTTCATCATCTGACCCTGGGAAAACAGTTACATCATCCAGGTATATAACTACAAACCTGTCACCAACAAAGGCTATGTCCATGGCTCTATGAAATGTTGCACATGCATTCATAAGGAAAAAATTACATCCTTGCATACATTATGGTGCCCCAGGGCATCGTGAAAGTAGTCTTGTTCTAATCTTATTTTTCTACTGCTACCTGATTATACCCAGAAAATCCATCAACCATAAACAACCTGTGAGATCCTATCACCTTCTATAAGAAAATCCATTTTTGGCAAAGGATAATTATCTTTTAGAGATGCTCGGTTCAATTTCCTGAAGTCTAAATAAAAACTTATCTCTCTATTCTTCTTTCTTATAGCGACCAGATTAGAAACCCAGTCTAAATATCTGAGAGGGACTATAATTTTTGCCTCCAACAATTTATTCACTTCTTTCTGTAGAAATTATATACAAGATGCATGCATATATCCAGATTCTCCTGATCTAACAATACTTATCTTCTTTCTAAAAATAGAATCCTTCCACTGTTAATCTTTTGCGGAAATTTAAACTCTATTGCAAACTCATGAAGCATTAAAAATAATTGCACATAACACAGTTGTTTAACGGGAAACCCTAAAGCTGAAAACCCCAAATATCATATATTATGTATCATGGAGATCATGTAAAATTCTCATGCAAATCTTAGTACATCAAGCTCTCAGTACAATCTACAATCATTACACACTGTCATGCAGAAATTTGCATCTCTACACACCAATTTCTTGCCTCATGACAGCCTGCCTCCACTGCACAATCCTTGCTGAAGAATAGCTCTGAAATGAATTCGAATTACCCTTGCCTTGACTGCACAATCCTCATTGGCAACTCCAATGTGTGTGTGGTGCAATCAATGCATCACTATAGTCACAACAAATAGTCCATCTTGCCCTTTCACCTATCTCTCCACTGGGTCTCCACTGGAACTGACATGCACTGTAGTTAACTGTTATATTGTTCAGTTGATTAATGAGTTATTATTTTTCAATTAATTAACTAATTAATTCACTCCACTCTCACTAGTGTATCATTCAGTTAGACTAGATACAACTAACTCAACTGAGTTTAACTCCAATAATTGAGTTAAACTGAATAACAGCTCCATGAACGACTCTTCCAACTCTGTCATAACTTTGCCACTTCAGTTCTAACTGAGTCCTCCATGCATGAACCACTAGTAAACCCTAGGAATTGCATTATTTCTTGAGCCCACTGATTTGAAAAATCTATCCAGTGAAACTAAGTGCTCCAAGAGAATAAGTTTTTGTTTATTGTCATATTATTATTAAGAGCTAATAATAATCGACACTTATATTTTTAGATCGACGATCTATAAATAGACTTCGCCCTATATTCTAAAAATATAATTTCTTCTATTTTTCCAACTTGACCAACCATCCACAAATATCATCCTACAACTTTTGAAATATGATCACCATGTCTAAAATTAGACTTGCGCTAAAAATAGCCTGCGGTCCCACTTAGTGAAGGCGACTCTTTTCACTAAGCTCATCATCTTTTTAAAGCTCAACACTCCCTCTCAACAAGATAGGGATTATCCTTCACCCCGATCATGACTCTATGGTATTTGAATTTTCTCCTGGTGAGCGCCTTCGTCAGAATATCTGCATCCTAATCTTCCGTAGGAATGTACTGAAGCAACATGATCTTCCGCTACACATAATATCTGATATGATGATACCGGATATCAATATGTTTATATCTATCATGAAACAAAATATTAATCAAGAGTTTAATGCAACTCTAATTATCACAATGTATCACTGTAGGATCTAAATGTGAACCGAACAAACCAACCAGGATCTTCCTCATCCAGATAGCCTCACATGCAGCTTGAATTTCTTCCATGTATTCTACTTCTGCTGAACTAAGTGCCATGGATCTTTGTTTCCTGCTGTACCAAGAAACTATTGTAGATCCAATACTAAAAATCCCTCTTGATGTGCTCTTTCTGTCTGTTGGGCTGCCTGCCCAATCTGCATCTGTGAAGCCATGCAAATTCACTTCATCCGTATATTTGTACCATAAACCATACTCAGATGTGCCCCTGAGATACCTCAGGACATGCTTGCCTACCTTCCAAAAGAGCTTGGTAGGCTTAACCATCGATTGTGAAAGTTGGTTCACCGCATAGCATATCTTTGGTCTTGTATTAACTAAATACATGAGCGAACCCACCAACTATCGATAAACAATGGCATCCACTACCTTTGCCGATGTAGCATCCTCTTTCCTCCAATTTACTGGAAGAGGAGTGTCAATAGGCTTGCATCCTTGCATGTGAAACTTCTCCAGTATCTCCCAGGCATACTTTCCTTGAGACACAAACATTTCACCTTCCCGCTGCTATATTTCTAATCCAAGGAAATAATGAAGGAGGCCCAAATCCTTCATCTCAAACTCCTTTGCAAGATCTTCCTTGCATGAGTGTATCAATTTCTCATCACTTGTTAGTATTAAATCATCAACATAAAGAACAATGATTAAAAGCTTACCCTCCACCACAATTTGGTACAGGTTTGCATCCGCCTCACTCTTGGTGAAGCCAAGTCCAGTGAAATAGCTGTCAATCCGAGTGTACCAAGCACGAGGTGCTTGTTTCAGCCCATGCAGCACTCTTTTGAGCCTGCACACATGCGACTCGCTGCTAAAGATCTCAAATCCTTCAGGCTGCTCAATGTACACCTCTTCCTTAATGATCCCATTAAGGAACGTAGTCTTCACATCCATCTAATGAATGTGCCAACCCATATGCACTGAGAGAGCAAGGATGGTCCTTATGGAAGAATACCATGTGACAAGTGCAAAGGTTTCTTCATAATCAATCCCCTCGATCTGTGAGAAGCCCCGGGCAAAAAATCTTGCCTTATACTTCTTGACGCTCCCATCAGCAGCTTGCTTTACCTTGTAGATCCATCTTGATCCTACAACTGATTTTCCCACCAGCCTTGGTACAATCTCCCAAGCATTGTTTCTAACAATGGAGTCATACTCCTCCACCATGGCATCTACCCATGTGGGCTCCTACACTGCTTCTTCAAAAGAAGATGGCTCTGTCATGATACACTTGCTCATCAGAGCCATGTATCCAGTAAATCAGTCAGGTGATTGTCTTTATCTGTGCTATGATGTAGGGACTCCTACATTCTGTGCCACATCAAGCTTCAGTCTCTCAAATTTTGTGGTACACTTTCTGCCTTGTCTGATGTTTGGTTCTGCATGAGTGGACTCCTCCACTCCATGAATCTCCTCCTGTGGCTGATCCACATCTAGAGGCTCATCTTTGGGAACAAGAAGTTCCTCTTGTGCATGCAAGTGTAGCTCCGTCTCAAGCAACAAATTCATGGCTTTCACCGCATTGAATTTTATATCCCATCGCACCACAGTCATTAGACTGTCTGGAAAATACACACGATAATTATGGGGTGTTTCTGTGCACCCAAAAAATATCCCAACTTCTACAGTCGGCTCCAGCTTCTTCCTGGCGTCCTTTGTCACATGAATGTAAACAGATGAGCCAAAAATCTTCAAACGAGAAATATCAAGCTTCTTACCAGTAAAAGCTTCTTCAGGTGTACTCATGCCAAGTACTCTATCAGGACAACAGTTTTTCACATAAACCACATTGTTGCATGCTTCTGCCCATAAGTGCATCGGTAGGCGCTAGTCATGAAACATCGCTTGTACAACACCCACGATCATTCTGTTCTTCCTCTCCGCAACCCCATTATACTATGGGTTATGAGGCACTATGAGTTCTCTTCAAATTCCTTCTTTGCTATAGAAGTCTTTGAATTCACCCGAGATGTATTCACCACCATTATCGCTACGTAGAGCTTTCACTTACTTCCCCAACTCCTTCTCCACCAATGATTTAAACTCACAAAACTTTGAGAATGTTTTTCTCTTCTTCTGCATGAAGAATATCCAGCATATACGAGAATAGTCATCAACAAATATAACATAATACCTATGTTTTGTTGTTGCAGCAACTGAGAAAGTTCCACACACGTCTGTGTGAATTCTCTCCAGGATCACCGAAGCACGGTTCTCCTTCTCATGAAAGGTGGTCTTCACAAACTTACCCATAGTACATCCCTTGCATTGATCTGACTGTGCAAGAGTACCCTTGGGAATTTCAGTATAAATCTGCTGCAAAATCTTCAAATCGCCATGGTGAAGATGACCCAATCTCTTGTGCCATAATTCGCCCTCATCCCAACTCACCCCTTCTTCTAATTTGCCCACCATTGCAGCACAGCCATCTACCTCCAGCTTGTAGAGATTCTTAACACGAATCCCTATCCTCTTGGTTTGACCCATTGTTTTATGTTGAAAGAAGGCCTTTCCCTCACTGAAAACAACGTCATAACCTTTGTCTTCCAACATTGCGACTGAGACCAAGATCTTCTTCAGACCTGGAACATGCATAACATCTTTCAAGAAGAATGTATTAGCAAAATCCCTCTCAAAGGTAATGTCCCAATGACGGTCACACTGTATCGCCCATCGTCGCCCATCTCTATATGCATTTGGAGATCCTTCTCCACCAAGTCACTAAACAACTCCTTGTCTCCCGTCATATGGAAAGACACACCACTATCAAGATACCACATTGATCCCATATAGCTTGAAACCAAGCACGCAATCAAATAGAAATAAATTTCAAATTTCGAGGCTAAGGCCTCTCTAGTTTTAGCTCCAACAACCTTCTTGTTCTTTTTCTTCTGTGGGCAGTTAGTGGTGAAATGCCCATGCTCGTGACAGTGAAAACGCTTCACCTTGGACAAATCTTGTTTCTTTCCTTTTGATTTGGATTTTGAAGGAAATTTCTTCCCCTTCCCTTTCCTTACTTTGGTAGCCAAAGGGAAATTCTCTTCATCATCATTCTTTGATGAAGATCCATCTCTGGTACCCCACCTTATCTCCTCCTGCACAAGATCCGACCAAAGTCACTCCCATCCCAGCAGTTTCTCCCGTCCATTGACAAAGTCTTCGTAGCTATGCCAACTCTTAGGAAGCCCAAGGAGAGCCAAGCTCACCAAGTCTTCATCATCAATAGTAATCCCCACACTTCCTAGTTCATCCCTATAGTGGACAAACTTCGTGAGATATTTTGGAATACCGTCGCCCTTCTCCATTTTTATTTTTCTGAGCTTGTCTTTCAGCGCCAACTTCCTTTGGTCACTGCTGCTTTGGAAAAAATTTGTCAAAGCCTTCCACATTAAAAATGGAGTGGCTTTCCCGTGAAGGATGGACACAATATGGTCCTTCACACCTTCTAACAGAATTATTCTTGTCTTTGCTATCTTCTTTTGCCATGCGTCAAGTAATGTAGCATCGCTAGATCCCGGCTTAGGAACATCGCTATCGATGAACTCCTTCAGTCCATTATCCTCCAATACCGCCTCCATCCTATCCTTCCAGGCTATGTAATTAGAGATCCCATCAAGGGCATACTCCAATCACAACCCATTGAAAGACATTTCAATGTATACTCAACTTCTGCACCAAGAATTTTATGAAGCAAATTCGAATTGTCCACCGACACAAACTCAGGAATTCTTCATAATTGTAATCTTCAAGAATTAACATTGCTCCGATGCCATGTATAAATTATATACAAGATGCATGCATATATCCATATTCTCCTGATCTAACAATATTTATCTTCTTCCTAAATACATAATCCTTCCACTGTTAATCTATTGCGGAAATTTGAACTCAATTGCAAACACATGAAGCAATAAAAACAATCGCACATAACACAGTTGTTTAACGAGAAATCCTGAAGCTGAAAACCCCAAATATCATATATTATGTATCATGGAGATCATGTAACATTCTCATAAAAATCTTAGTGCATCAAGATCTCAGTACAATCTACAATCATTACACACTGTCATGCAGAAATTTGCATCTCTCTGCACCAATTTCTTGCCTCTTGATAGCCTGCCTCCACTACGCAATCCCTACTGAAGAATAGCTCTGAATGAATTAGAATTACCCTTGCCTTGACTGTACAATCCTCATTGGCAACTCCAATGTGTGTGTGGTGCAATCAATGCATCACTATAGTCACAACATATAGTCCATCTTGCCCTTTCACCTATCTCTCCTCTGGGTCTCCACTGGAACTAACATGCACTATAGTTAACCGTTGTATTTTTCAGTTGATTAATGAGTTATTATTTTTGAATTAATTAACTAATTAATTTACTCCACTCTCACTAGTGTATCATTTAGTTAGACTAGATACAACTAGCTCAACTGAATTCAACTCCAATAATTGAGTTAAACTGAATAACAACTCCATGAACTACTCTTCCAACTCTGTCATAACTTTTCCACTTCAGTTCTAACTGAGTCCTCCATGCATGAACCAAAACCCTAGGAATTGTGTAATTCCTTTAGCCCACTGATTTGAAAAATCTGTGCACTGAAACTAAGTGCTCCAAGAGAATAAGTTGTTGTTTATTGTCGGATTATTATTAAGAGATAATAATAATTGACACTTCTATTTTTAGATCAATGATCTATAAATAGACTTCGCCCAATATTCTAAAAATAGAGTCTCATCTATTTTTCCAACTTGACCAACCATCCACAAATAGCATCCTGCAACTTCTGAAATATGATCACCATGTCTAAAAATAGACTTGTGCCAAAAATGGCCTACGGGCCCACTTAGTGAAGGCAACTCTTTTCACTAAGTTCATCATCTTGTTGAATCTCAACACTTTTTCGATTCGAGCTAACAAAAATGGATTGATCTGTCTAAGCTTATGCCTGTGTGTTTTAAGTCCTTCATTCAATGGAATCTTATGCTCAATTATGCTTTTGTCATATGTTTTCAGGTCTTCATATGACCAGGAAAACACATCCATATATTTCTTAAACAGATCAATGTATATTTATTTGTAGTTTTTGGGAACACCTTTGAACAATTTCACTATTTTGGGTTCCTGTTGAGTTCTCAATTACAATATTCCATCTCTTCTTCTTGATGTGTTCTCTTTGAATCAACAACAACATCATTAGCATCGAATAATATTATAAGGGGAACCAACCCTTTAGGGAGTACATTATCTTTCAATTGGATAATATTTTGTTCACCTATTGACTACTTAAGGTTTCTTATTTCTTCTTTCTTCTCTATTTGTTCTTCCTCTTGGTCTATCTCAGCATCTTCAAAGTCTCCAATCATTGTCAGGAACTGATTTATCTATTCATCATCATCAAACACCTGCCAATGTTTCACATTTTTAGGGATAGAAGGTCTATGTCTAATTTCAATTTCATACCTTAGCCTTGGATTTATTGGAGTTTTGAAGATGTTACCTGCAACTGCTAAAGAATCGACCAATCTATTCCCCTCCCTCAAAATATACTAAATATTGAAGGCTTCAAAATAGTTTTCTATCAGATCCCAAACTTCATTCCTATATGATCTTAATCTTGGATGCTTGGTTTGACAATGATTTTTAATCTGCCTTATTATCAATTCAGAGTCATGAAAAATTGAAATACATTGAACTCCCATCTATTTAGCAACTTGAAGGCTTGAGATTAAGGCCTCATACTCAGCCACATTGTTTGTTGAATCAAATTATAGTTTAAAAGAGAAAGGCATGAGGTTACCTTCTAGTGATATCAGCAAGAATCCAACACTCACGCCTTCCTTGGAGTAGGCACCATCAAAGTAGAACTTCCAAATATTCCTTGAGTGCAGCTCATTATTTATAACTTCTGAAAAGAGCTGCTTCCTTATGTCTTCAGCGAATTCTGCATCTTCATGCAGTTTGAAAAAAGAAAGATCTTATATTTCTTGACTATAAATGGGGGAATTTCCTGCATATATCTTGAAGGTGGTCTTCAAAAACCTTGTTTCCCTTTACAATCTCCTTTCTTCCCCATTAAAAACTAGAATGATAGCATAAGTGAAATCTGATTTTAGAACACCTCCCAACTTTTCTCCCCAAGATCTTGACAGGAGAATTCCAAACCTGGCTGGAATGTCAGCGACCACTACATCCATGACTATACTCTTTGCTAGGATTTGCGCCAACGAAACTGCTACATATTTAATTAACCCAACACATTTCACCCTTTCGGAATCAAATGAATACATATCCCTATAAGGTTTGGTAATATGTAAGTTCAGTTCCTTCATAACAGACAATGGCATGAGATTATGGGGCGTTGCTGAGTCCAGCATGCAATTATGTAGAGTAAATTCATGAAGTAACAGAGAAATAAGAAAGGGTGTAATATAAGGATCTACTTCTTCTACATGAGGACCAAAGGTGAACATTGGTTTTTCCTCTTGCAAATTCACTGTGTCACTGATATCTTCCACCTATGTGAGATTAATAAATTTTGAAATTTCTTTCTTGTAAGCTGGTATTTTAGCTAATTCTAGAATAGGTACCTGAATTTTAACCTTCTCCAACTCTTTTTCCAAACTGAAAGCATGAGTTTGCTTAATGTTCTTTCAGGTTCTTCTTCACTCTTTCTAGAATTTTCCGCATGTTCGGGTACAGGAAAAACTCTCTCTGAAATATCAGTGTCAACTAATTTGTTCTGGGAAGATTCACCCTGCTGCACAGTTGTTCTATTAAGTGAATTTACAGGTTGTTTCCAATTACTGATCTGTTTTGCAGGGTCCTTTTGTTGTGGAGTCTCCATTGGAGGAGGAATGGAACCTTGTTGTTCACCGTCATTATTTTGTACTCCAGATCTCTTTCTAGACCTAAAATCATACTTTTTATGTAACTTAGCTTGCATGAAATCTGTGAATTGCCTACAGTATTCATCCATTTCATCTTGATCAAAATATTATTTAGCTTCAGCATATTCTCCCTTACTATATTCCTCTTCATCCTCTTATATTGTATACATAGTAGATACCTGATCCTCGGCTTCCCTTTGGTCATCTTCTGCTGGTTCTACGGGTGCTGCTTCTATATACAACGGTGCTTGAACCTGGTCTTGATCTCTTCTTTCCCTCTGCAAAATATGCAGGGGATGTCTTCTGAATTGAGGGTTGAACCCCCCTCAGTTTTGTTGTACTTGTCTTTGGGAGTTTTTTTTTTCCAATTCCATCTTAGCTAGCTTATTTGTCAAAATTTTCATCACCTTTGTCATATATTCAATTCTTAGATCTTGTGATGATTCTTCTATTGCTTTCCCCTTCTCTTGGATTGGTTGTTTCCCTTTTGTCTTTCTAGTTGTAGTCATATTAGCTTTAATATCTAGAGCATATGTCTGTATCTGCTCAAGAGTAGGGGCTCTTCTCTCTCTCTCTCTCAATGTAAAGCTAAAATCAGATTCAAAATCCCCAACAAAAACTACCTTTGCTCCTACAAGGGGGGCTTCATGTCCATAGGTAGACTATTGTACAATTTGTTGAATCTTCTTACAAACTCAGAAATTCTTTCATTAGGCCTTCTTTTAATTGAATTAAACTCTATCAATGAGTAACCATGATCTCTCTTTTCTCCCCATATTTGATTGAATTGAGTTTCTAACTCTTCCGATTTATTTATTGAACCATTTGGTAAACCTTTGAACCATTTTCTAGCCTCTCCATATAGATACTTCACAAATAGTCTCATCACAAAATCAAGATGTTCTAAATTTTGTAGAATTTATAGGGTAAGTTCTGTAGATCAAGAACCAAAGGTCACCGCTCACAAACAGATCACAAATCAGTACACCAGTATAATCATGTGGTTAAAACCCTCAAAGAGGGAAACAGTCCATGACTTGAGCCAACGTGACCACTTCAGGAAATTTATTAATATAAAAATAAAAGTTACGTATGTTTCTCTCATAAATGGTTACTGGACAAACGACCCTCCATGCTTTAAATAGAGATCATGGACCAATCGGGTGTTAAGCCATGGATCAAGTGTCTTGAATACCGAGGTGAGAGATAACCGTCGGATCACTACAAATCGTGACCGTCAGATTATAAGTTACAAATGTACATGTTAAAGAAACACACTTTACCTAACTCTACACTAGACTAAGTTATTCTTAACTATTTCCTATGTGTTGGAATATCCTAGCATCCCCCCTTAAGAAAAACTTGGGATAGGGTTGAAGGATTTACAAAGGTGACACAAAAGGAGCCTATTTCCTATGTGTCGAAATATCCTAACATCCCCCCTGAAGAAAAAATTGGGATAGGATTGAAGGATTTACAAAATTGACACAATAGGAGAAGGAAGGAGGCTATAGAGCCTATCCCCCCTTAATGACAACTTTCCTCAACTCCAAGCATGGATCGAAGTTTGGTAAACTTCGCTTCTGTGAGAGCCTTTGTAAAGATATTGGTTACTTGATCATTGGTTGGACAATACTGCACTTCAAGAACACGATCATGAATGAGCTTTATGATGAAGTGTATGTGGAGTTCAATTTGTTTCATACACTAATGCTGAACTGGATCTTTACATAACTGAATGGAATTCTGATTATCACACCAAAGTGTAGTTGGATGTTGTTGATGAAGACCAAATTCAGACAGGATTTGACGAAGCCACATGGCTTCCTTGCTGGCTTCAACTGCACCACGATACTCTGCTTCTGCTAAAGAAAGAGAGATGGCACTTTGTTTCTCACAAGACCAAGTAATAGGTCCTGAACCAAGAGTGAATACATATCCTGCAGTAGACTTTCGATCATAAGGGTCACCAACCCAATCAGAATCAGTGAAACCAATCAACAATGGAGATGCTCCTGCATTTTAATGAATACCGAACTGAACTGCACCTCGAATATATCGAAGTATTCTTTTAGCTGCTTTCCAGTGACTTTCATGAGGTTGTTGCATAAACCGAGCGACAAGACCAACGGCAAATGAAATGTCAGGACGAGTATGGGTTAGATACATAAGTTTACCAACAAGTTGATGATATAAGGTAGCATCAACTTCAGGGGTAGTACAAGTGACTAACTCCAGACTGAAAGGAGGAAGGGGCTAGCATATAGTCTTACATGTGAAAGTGGTGTAGAAGATCGTAGGCATACTTGGACTGAGAGAGGGTAATGCCTTCCTTGGATTGCAAGACTTGAATACTAAGGAAATAATGCAAGTGTCCTACGTCTGTCATTTCAAACTTCTTTTTGAGGCTAGACTTCACATGGTTTATATGGTTTGGATCACTACTAGTAAGGATAAGATCATAAACATAAAGAATAAGGATGGTGAAGGACTTACCCACTTTCTTGGTGTAGATAGTGTTGTCAAAATGACACCTAGAAAAGCCATTATCTAATAGAAATCTATCCATTTTGGCATACCAAGCCTGAGGATCTTGTTTGATAACATAGAGAGACTTCCTAAGGTGACAAACAAGGCTGGAGTCTTCTTGGATAAATCCAGGGGGTTGTTCCATGTAGATTTCTTCATGCAAATATCTATGTAAGAAGGTGGATTTAACATCCATCTGATGGACTTCCCATTTAAAGGAGGCAGCAAGGGAAAGAAGAAGGCGGATAAAATTCATTTTGGCAATAGGGGAGAAGGTTTTAGTATAGTCAATGCCTTCAACTTGTAAAAATCCTTTAGCAACAAGATGAGATTTATATCTATCCACTTTTCCATCTAGTCCAAACTTGTTTTTGTAAACCCATCTACATCTGAAAAGTTTTCTTCCTTGTGGAAGAGGAACAAGATCCCAAGAATCATTTTCCAATAAGGAACTATACTCTTCATTCATAGCTTCATCTCAATCTGGATGACCGGAGGCTTCTTCAAAGGTTTCTGGATCAAGTTTTTCTGGAACTTGAGCCAATAAGGAAGAGGATCTTTCGAACTGAGAACGTGTACGTCGTCGATCGACAAGGTCACCTGCAAGAGAACCTCTTGCATCCCGAGTAGAGTGGGCCCATATTGGAAGCGGTGGAGTATAAGGAACAATTTCAAGAGGTGGAGGAGGATTTTCATCCTCGCTATCATCATCTAAACTAGAAGGAATGCTATTAAAAATAGAAGAGAGAGAGAGAGAGGTGGCACATATGTCGAATCAGGCTCGCAGCCAAAGTTGGCACACTCGCCGAACTAGGCTCGCAGGCCGATATATTTTCATCAAATTTTACGTCTCTTCTAATGATTATATTTTTGGATTTTGGTTGAAGAAGTCTATATCCTTTGACATCTTCAGAATATCCAAAAAAATGCATTTTTCACTCTTAGGTTCTAAGGCTTTATGTTTCGCATCTGGAATATGGGCCCAAGCATCACTTCCAAAAACACAAAAGTGACTTACATCTGGTTTGATTGAGCTCCAAGCTTCTTCTGGAGTTATATTCTTTGAAACCTTAGTAGTAGTGCAATTTACTATCTAATTTGCACAGTTAATGGCTTCTGCCCAAAAATTGAGACCAAGTCCTTTAGATTGAAGCATACAATTAGCCATTTCTTTTAAGGTGCGATTCTTCCTTTCAGCTACACCATTTTGTTGTGGAGTATATGGAACAATATGTTGCAATTGAATGCCATGCTCAGTGCAGAAGTTGATAAATTTTTTGTTAACATATTCTCTGCCATTGTCTGATCTTAACTTAAGAATTTGATGTCCAGATTGTTTCTCAACAAAGGCCTTAAAGGCCAAGAACATGTTAAAAAATTCACTCTTGAGTTTTAAGAAGTATACCCAAGTGCATCTGGAAAAATCATCAATGAAAGTTAAGAAGTACTTGCAACCAGAGAAAGAAACAACAAGAACTGGACCACATAAATCACTATGCACAAGCTGCAAAGGGATTGAAGCGTGCCAGAGGCACGTTTGTCAAAACTATCTGGATGATGTTTTCCAAGTACACATCCAGAGCAAACACCATCATAGCAAGATACCATAGAAAGGCTCGTCACCATATTTTCCTTTTATAGAGTTTGAAGAGAACGATAGTTTTAGGTTTATGATAGAAAGTTTTATTTGAAAAGGCAAACAAATCCTAATTGATTTTTTTGGATTTTTAACTAAGGGTCCTCATTTATTTAGTATTATTACTAATATTAAATAAAAGGGGTGTTGTTGCCGGTCACAACAATTCCCTTCACCATATTTTCTTTACATAGAGTTTGAAGAGAGCAATAATTTAAGTGACCAAATTGCTGATGCCAAAGTTTGCTCACTTCATCATTATGAGCAACAAAAACGGAGGGAAGATATGATGACCCAAAGTTGTAAAACTTATACAACCTGGTGGAATCATTAGCAATGCTAGTAGCTAAACTACGTTTAGGATCTTTGAGGTCCTTGATTACAACATCATGAGGTGAGAATTCTACTATTTTCCCTTCACCTGAATGAGTTATCTGATAAACAGATAGAAGGTTGCATGACAAGGTAGGAACACATAGTACATCATTAAACTAACCATTATCTAGATGAATGGTTCCAGATCCTACAACACTGAGAGATCTATCATCACCAACATAAATATGTTTGGTGTTACAATCATTTAAAGAAGAAAACATGGATTTATTTTTAGCCATGTGGTAAGAAGCTCCAGAATCAATGAGCCACTCATGAGAAGGAGAAGAAGAAGATACATTTAATGCATAACCAAATCTTGATGCTTGACAACCACAAGAAGAAAGTGCCATGCCTGAAGATGAAGGTGAAGAGTGCTCCAAATTGATGTTGTGCTTCTTCATTACTGCTTCTAAGGCTTCCATCTTCTTAAAACATTTGGACTCTAAATGGCCATCACGATTGCAAAAGTTGCAATGTCTATCTGTCTTCTTTCCTTTGTTTTTATATGCCTTATCATTTTGGTGAGTTGCTTTTTCAGTTTGTGGCTGAAATTGCTTAGGACCCTTGTTTGGTTTTGGACCATACTTTTTAGGATACTGCTTCTTGGGATTCTTTTGATATGATTGATGTTGGGCTGCTAAGGCTTTCTTAGAAGCGTTTCCAGTAGTGATAAGACCAAGGTGTAAAATTTTTTCTTGTTCTCTTATCAAAGAATCACAAAAGGCATCAAAAGAGGGATTCTTGTAGGTGGTTCCCGAAGAAATGATGGCTTCTCTGGTGGAATGGAAGGCGGAAACAAATACAGAGTATGCAGGGCCAAGCTTAGCAAGAATGCAATAGATGAGGCTACCATCATCCTTTTTGATCTTACAACCTTCTAAAAGAATTCTGAGGGTCTTAAATTTGGACAAAAAATCTTCAATGGAGGAGAAATTATTGGGGTCCAAAGTAAGAAACTCATTTTCAAGCTGGTGGGCCCGGATTTGATTTTGAACGCTAAAAACAGTTTTTAGCTTTTCCAGGGCCTCATCAGGGGTGTCAATGTCAAGGATATGAAATCGAAGATCTTGAGCAATGGACATTCCTATCAACCCTCGTGCTTGATCTTGTTTATTTTCCCATTTAGCAACTTTATCATCATCAGAAGGTTTAGTTTCTAGCCCTGTGGCTATTCTATAAAGCCCTTTACTTCTAAGTATATTTACCATGTGAGGCAGCCATTGGAAATAATTGGTGCCGTTAAGAATAATCAGGCATGCACTTTCCATTTTTAAAAAAAATTATTTTGAGAAAAGCTGAAACTAACTACTCCAATGGAAATATCTCGAAAAATTAGGCCGTTTAAAAAAAAACGGCTCAAAAAAAGGCTTCTGGATGAAGAAGTTATGCCTTTTGAAAAAACTGAGTTATAGATGCGGAATAGTCACGGGAACGGGATGAAGTGTGGCTCTTTAAAAAAATATTACCTCTTTGAACAATTTTTTTTTTACGAAAGAAGCTTGAGAAGGAGACTTGAACCCAAGACCTCTATTCTCATAAACTAACCCCTCACCAAGTGAGATAGTAAAAGGATTATGTTATTTTAGAAAGGAGGAAGGAGGGATTATGATTATTATTATTATTATTATTATTATGGGAGGTGTGCATGTCTTTTCCTGCACAAAAAACGAGAAAAAGAAACGAAATGCAAACCCTTACGACATAATTTTATATTCTCAGTTGGCCTTACCGGCAACTATCACTTTTTTCACTATTTCTAATTTCCCGAGATCGCACAAAGACATGGGGAAAGAGCATACGTAGCAAAAAAAATCCCTTTTTCCTGTTTCTGATTTGCCGAGATTACACGGGGCGCACAATAAAGAGAATGGACAGAGAAGAGGGTATAGATCCGGAAAATAAATAAAACCTTAATACAGGAAAAAAACCAAAATAAGCAGAACTATTAACAAATATAACTGCAAAATAGATGCTTTATACCTCCAGATCTAAACTGACATAACTTGGGCAGCCGGAAACCTTTTTGCATGAAATGAAAGGCGTTCCTCACTATAAGAGATGCTCCAAACACAACCGAGCAGTTCTCCAAGCCCAAAAATGTTCAAAAATAGTATATCTACAAAACTACATTCACATGCAGTCAAACCAGCTTTGGATTTTGATCAACAACGGACGCAGCCCTCAAAATAGCTCTGATACCATGTAGTAATTTACAGGGTAAGTTCCGTAGATCAAGAACCAAAGGTCACCACTGAAAAACATATCACAAATAAGTACACCAATATAATCACGTGGTTAAAACCTTCAAAGAGGGAAACAGTCCACGCCCTGAGCCAACATGGCCACTTCAGGGAATTTATTAATATAAAATAAAAGTTACATGTGTTTCTCTCGTAAATGGTTACCGGACAAATGACCCTCCATGCTCTTTAAATAGAGATCATGGACCAATCAGGTGTTAAGCCATGGATCAAGTGCCGTTAATACCGAGGTGAGAGATAACCATTGGATCACTACAAATCATGATCGTCAGATTATAAGCTACAAATGTACATGGTAAATAAACACACTTTACCTAACTCTACACTAGACTAAGTTATTCTTAACTATTTCCTATGTGTCGTAATATCCTAACATCCCCCCTTAAGAAAAACTTGGGATAGGATTGAAGGATTTACAAAGGTGACACAAAAGAATCCTATTTCCTATGTGTTGAAGGATCCTAATAGGATCCATTAGATCTGGCATCATAACTCCTAAATTCAAGAGGAGATCATAAACAAATCATATTAGGTGAGGTAAATAAGCCTCCCACACCTAGTATAGCTCAAAAACAGTGAAACCCAAAAACTACTGCAGCATAAATTTACTACATAAAGAGACAACACAGTCTAATGAGGGTTTATACTCAGAAATTGTAGAGAAAAATATATCTACTTATATATTAAACAATATTTCTCAAAAGCTGGGATCTAGTCTCCTTTATACAAATCCAAGAGAACCTGGGAAGGGTTTCAAGGAATACACCCAATACAAATGGTGATCTACAGCCCAAGGACTAAAGAATCACTGCAAACTGAAGCACATGAAGATAGGGGGATGATATAATATAGATTTTATGCAGATCCACTCTAGGGTCTCCTCCAATGAAAGGCTGATCCTTTCAATCACAGGAAAACACTCAAACAGAGCCACAAAATCCCTTACTAAATCTGCCCTCCAAAATAACGCAATTCCAGACTGAAATTTTATTTTAGGTGATGGTAATAGATTGGCCTGCTACCAAAGATCTGAAATGTGCTCAAGAATTCTCCAAACCGATCTACCAAGAGAAGTAATCCTTCCTCCTATGAAAAACTAGCTCAGAAAGTCAGTTTCTCAACCCTCCACTGCAACACCCTACAACATAACACAATATTTTGCAGAAACTGCATTGTAGCTGAAGACTGAAGCTTGGCTAGAATGTCAGATGTGTGGAATGAAAGTGTTGTGTAACCAACTCCCAAAATAGAAGAAAAGAGATATCAACGCCTTAGAAATAAGCCACTTCGAGGGGGAAACCTCCAATACATTACATAAATGAACAATTCTTGGATGATACAATTTACAAAACCTCCTTTCTATATATAGGAGTCCATGGGGCCATAATGTAATCCTAGTGGGCCACAATGTAATCCTAGCCGACCCAACAATAATAATTTAAGGGCACAATAATAACAAAATGGGGGTTACAAGGGTACAATAATAACAATAAGGGGGTTACACTAACAACAATAAGGGACTATACTAGTAATATAGGGACCTAACATGCCCTCTCCTTCAAAAAAGTGTTGTCCTCAATGCTTGAGTAGCTCTGGGTGCTTCTGTATAAAATTCTCATCCTCCCATGTAGAATCTTCAGTGGGTAAGTTCTTCCACTTGATGAGATACTCTGAAAATGATCGATTCCGTAGCTGTCGAGTTCTTGTTTCCGTGACCGCTTCAGGTTCCAATATGATTTTTCCTTCCTCATCAAGTTCTGGCAATATTGTTTGAACTGGAAGATTTTCACCTATAACCTTCTTTAAGCATGAAACATGGAAAACAGGATGTACTTGCGAAGAAGCAGGAAGCTCCAATTTGTATGCCATAGTACCAATCTTTTGCAACACCTTGTAAGGACCATAGTACTTTGGCGATAATTTATTATCCTTCCTTGCTTGCTTGAGGGACATTTGTTTGTATGGTTGTAGCCGTAAAAATACCCAATCTCCTACATCAAAACTTCTCTCGCTACGATGTTGATCTGCCTGTTGTTTCATTCGATTTTGTGCCAAATTCAGGTTATCCTTTAAGAGTTGGAGAACTTCTTGCCGATGCTCGATGTGATCTTCCACTGCTTGAACCTTCGAATTTTCCCTTAAAGATGATGTGATGGATGGTGGATGATATCCATAAAGTGCCATAAATGGGGTCATTTTTGCTGCAGGATGGAAGGAAGTGTTATACCACCATTCAGCAAGAGGTAACCACTTGACCCATTGTGTTTGTTTATCAGATACAAAACAACGAAGATATCCTTCCAAACATTTATTTACTATCTCAGTTTGACCATCAGATTGAGGATGATAAGA